>CM056452.1:29842351-29880073 GCA_029783895.1 Triplophysa bombifrons | reverse complement strand
GATAAGAAAGTTCTGCCTCATGACTGTCAACTTGAGTTTGGAGCGCTGAAGAACATTCTTGTTCTGTCGTGACCTAAAATGGTCAGCGCTAGAAGGCACGAGATGGATTTTGAATCGTATGGAATTCATTTGCTATCTGTACAGGACTTCAAAGCCGCGGCTCTCCGGCCCGACCCGTTCCTGTCTCCTACCATAAATGGCTCGTAAGGAATGTCATGAATCAAATGATGTGCTTCTGAAATTCCCACTTGTACGCTGAAGACCAGGGCTTGACTATTTATAACAGCCGGAGCTCTGGCAGCTATCAGAAACATGGCCGCCTGGATTTTCAGTTTACAAGCTCACTAAAGAAGGACTGTGGAGAGCCGTGAAATAAAGCGAAGATAAACACAAACCTGTCAGACTCCAAGAGTATTATAGTAATGTATATTAGTCATTGTGTGTGTGTGATGACAGGGATTTTGCAGCTATTAGTGTGTTGGCCTGCTGTACGTCATTGGTGACATAGAAACACAGGGTGATGTAAAAAAAATACAGAGCGGGAACAAGTGGAGGTGAGGAAGAACAGTCTGTTGTTATTTAGTTACCGGTGTGTGTTGTGTGTAGCTTCACGGTTTCATTATTTTGTTTGTCAACGGTTCGAGCTGTTTTTCCACACGCATGTCAAAGGTCATGGGTTTTTTATCAATGGGGAACACGCACAAACTGATCAAATGGACGTTACGTTACAGTCTAGCATTTAGTATATTGATCTTATATATAAATAAAAAATGAAAGTTAAAAAGTCAAAGTACTCATACTCATAAATGTGATTTAAGAGATTGCGCATAATGCTATAAATATAAATAAATATATATTTAAATATATTGTAAAATTGACCACATTCCACATACCAGTTAAACATTCTTTATGAGGAAATATAGGAATCTATACATGAAGAGTTTTTCCCCAAATGAGATTACCCAGTTTAAAGAAAAATCAAAAATAATGTTTTTTTTTATTTTGTTCTCATGTTATTATGTTAGTTAGCTGTATTTTTTGAGTTATTATGGCCTACACTGGGTTCACACCAAACGCTAATGAAGCGGTTAGCCTAAATAAATTACATACAAAGTCAATACAATGGCAGGCGGTGTGAATGACCTGAATCGGCGGGTTTTTGACACATATGCTTGTCAATCACGTCTTCTGTGAAGGTTGAAAATATTTTACACATCGCATCACTCACGTGATCATAACGAACTTTATCCGCAAGTAATAAAGAGCGTGGAGCGTGATTGTTCACGTTTGGTGTGAACCCAGCATGAAGGGGCGATTCACATTTTGGGTCTTTTGCGTCGCAAGTTAGTTATTTAAAAAGTAGACACGTGGCAGGCGCGCAAATATGGAACTACGAGATGGAAATATTTCAACATTTCATAGTGCCGCACAGCATTTTAAAACCGCTCGGAAAACGAGTGCCGCACCGCTTTCTCATTTTGGAAATAAACTCTTCATATGTCCTATATACAATATATCATAAAGACTATATAAGACTTCGATAACATTTATGACGTTTTTTTGTCACTGTTAAGTTCTTATCAGTCCTTTTTTTAATGCCTTTTAAGTGAATTAATGTCTTTCATGTCAATATTTATCCCCGTTTTCTCCGTGAAAAAGAAGCAGCGCGCGGGGACTTTATGATGAAACATTCATCGAAGCCATCCAGAATTTTAGCTGAAGGCTAAAGAGGCTTAAAATAGACGGGCGAGACCTTATTTAGTCTCTTTTAGTCATTTCACAAGCGTCCTGTTTGTTTCTCTCAAAGGCACACGGTGGAAAGCGTCAAGTGCCGGCCGACTGATGGGTTCATTACGGACGGAAGAGCTAGAAAATTGGCCGTCATTAAAATTCATAACTTGGTAAGTTGGGAAGATAAAACAGAATTGCCGGCTTTTGATATTTGGCTGCGGTTGGAGACAGCAGCGGCGAGAGAGACTACTTACTGAGTGAATATAAATAAATCAGCTTCGAGTAAATAAGAAATAACAGCGCGTTTCTGCACAAAAATACAACTTCGATGGAACTGCAAACTATTAGGTGTAAAAGCGCTCGCAAGCGCGCCCATTAAAACCGGATGCGCAAGACCTGCGCTTCAATTTATTCTGTTTATGTGCCGCCCGATCGAGCAATTTTCGATGAAAGCCCAAATGTTTTCTGCAATTATTCCTCCTGATTTTAGACAAACAAATGCGGGCACTTTAGAAACGTATTACCTGACGCCGAAAGCACCATTTTCTCAAAGTACATCAGTCTAATGAGGCGAGGGGGAGAATTGTGCCGTGGATTGTGATGAATTCGGGGCGAGTCTCGCCGTGATCCGAGTGCCAGGACTGTTAATAAAAAGGTTAATGAGAGGTTAACACGGAGAAAGAACAGAGTCGATGTGAGAAGCTCCTTTTATTAGTCAGACGTGATTTAGACGGAAAACATCCCGCGAGGCCGCGGCGCTAATGAGCAGATGAAGATCCTGCGGGGCGGAACCACGTTCTTCTTTCATGTGACACCAAAACGTATTAAACCAATCTCACGCAGGTTTGAGCTGCTTTTAAGGAACTACAAGAGAGACGTTGTTGTGAAATATTCTGATGTCACATCTGTTGAGCAAGGATGTAGATCATTCACCAGAAATAAAAAGAAATTATATTTAGTTTCTTAATAGTCATTCATGATCATCTGCGTGTGTGTTTCCGAGAAATCTTTTTCATCAGAATTGAAAAATAATCACTTCCGTGTCGCAAAGGGTTATAAATACTGTTAACCATCATCCAGATGGATATTTAGTCATTATTAGATGTTATTTGTGGATCTTGCTCATGTTGAATCGTTGACTGCAGTGACTCACACACACTCTTGTTTCTGTTTTGAAAGCTTCGAGATCTTTGAAATCAGTCCTGACTTGCTGTACTTTTCAATGTTTTTGACCGTACTCAATTTTAACCTGATGTTTCACCATCCGAGTCCTGAAAGACCAAAGCTCTTGTGATGATCAGAGATCAGGCCGGCATGAAACGCTTTCAAACAAGCTGAACTTTTGTTGCCAGGTACAATTTCATGTTAGCAAGGTTTTAAGGTTTTTCCTTCTGGAGTCTTTGATGATGTGTAGAAGTCATTACACTTGATGTCGGGTGGACGGAACTGACCTCTAGATGTGTGTGCAGATGTTCTGTATATTAATAAATAGACCCGTCGTCTCCAGGAAGGTCTTTGCGTTGAGTAGATGTGTATGAAGTTGAGTCCAGATGGTCTTGTGTGATTTTTGATGGGTCACTTCTGAGCAGATTTTAGTCTGCTGCTCAAACGTTTCACTGTCGTCAGAACTTTTGAATATTCTTCTTTCTGTTGCCCTGTTGGCCTATTATAATTGGTTTCTTGTACTATGAGAGAAATCACACTAATGTCTGAATTATGAGTGGAACCTTCAGAATTGTGAATGTGCCCATCAACCTTTACAGACAAAACACTTGTTGATACTTGACATGGGATTCACAGAAAACTAGTTTGTAATATAAACAGTTAGAGTAGTTCCTTCAAGTTGAAAATTCACTTTACGTACCTGGATGATGCACCTTTTCAACCGAAAATATGAAGTGTGAAAGTGTGGAGACTTCGTGCACTCAACGCTTGCAGTTTGAGTTATGTAGCGGATTGGAGGCGGGGCTATCAGACACCACTTGAGCGAAACTCTCCTGCTGAGCGATAACGCTTCAATCGGATGATGACCAAAGTATTATTGGGAACATGAAAACAACATTAAATGTAAAATGTACAAATTGATTTGTGTTCACCCGTATTGCGCTCGTCTGGAAAACCGATGTACTTCCGGTTAGTATAAACCGTTTAGTATTCCATTTGGGATGACAATACTCTTCTGAAATTCATACACTAGATAGTTGAGTGCATAGTTCATAGTGCATAGTATGTCATTTGAGACACTGACCATCCCTGCGTTTCAATAGGCCTATTTATACTATGCTTTAATAGTAGCTACTTTTGAGTGCATGGCAAAACAATATGGTTGTGCTGGGACATGCTAACATGAAGCGGAACTGGCCGTTGTTGCCTAGACAACATTGTGGCCAGTAACTGAGACATATCAAAATACAGCTCTTCTTTCCATTATAGTATTTATTCATTCATTTTTTCGTTTGTAATGTTTACTTTATACTTACATGTTTATTTTGTGATGCATCTGTTATATTATTTATTAATGCACTGGAGCACCACTAAACTCCGCCCCCTCAAGGTTAGTTGTGGGTAATATCAGCCGTTAAGAGTGTGCATCGTTCTGCATTTCCAATTTCTACCGGAAGTAGTAGACCATCCGGTATTCTTTGGAATACTATTTCTAACGTACTACGATTTGGGACATACTAATTCTAATACTATTAGGAAGGATGGTATGCTGATTATGTTGACAGGCCACTACATTCCCATGATTCTTTGTGGCAGAACACATGAAAAATGTCTGTATTATATTATAGTATTTGCTTTATTATACAATGGTAAAATTCCTAAATAATATGGATATGCAAATAAATATATTTATAAAAAATGAATATTTATTATTATTGTCTTCCCATATGAGACAAAATGTAGTATTTTTATAGCATTTACTATAGTAAATGGAAGTAAATTTTAGTGAATTGTAGTTTTTGTATAGTATTGACCAGGCTTTGTTAATGTATAAAATAGTGGGCGTGGCCTTCGTGTCTCTCTGGAATTGATTGGATGTATTAAACAGCCGCAGCATTTTGAAATGAAACTGGCAACAGACTGACAGTTGAAGGGGAGGAGTCAACGGATGCTCCGCCCAAGCAGTCTAACATACATCATTTGAGATGGATAGTCATTTCAGGACAGAAGTGCATTTTCAGATGTTAACCGAAGATAATGAGGGCACACAGATTTTTAAAAGAGAACGACCCACGTTGATCAACTTTTTACTATAAACGCTGCAATATTTCATGAAAAATAAGAATTGTTATTTTGAATTTCACTGGGACTTTAAAGGGGCATCTTGTATTGGTGGTCATTAATTGAAATGTTGCATTGGTGTCAACCCAACGCTTCTCTGTTCCGAGTCGATGTCCTGCATGAGCAGATGTGTGTAATTCCCCAGGTTTCCTCGTTTTCAAGAGCAGATCCCGAGCGATGTGGTTCTGAGGAGAATAACCCAGATGGGCTGCAGAATGTAAATCCCACCTCTCTGTGTGAAGACATCAGGACTCCCTCAGGCCAGCGAGAAAATACATCCATGGAAGTCAGGACTAGATGAATGACACGTCGCTTCAATTATCTTTTGAACTTCAATCATTTCTCTCATATTCATCAGCAAGGTCGAGTCAGAGCCGAGTTTTGTTGCGAGCGTCTGTGATTGACAGAGATGTAATGGCCCTGGAGATCTAGCGTGGAGGGATATGTGTGTCACGTCTTCTGGTCTCTACCTTACCAGAATATACTGAAGCCAACATTTCTTCAGCGTGGCAACTGCACTGTGGAAAGTCATATTCTAAAAGACATTTCTGTGTTAAAGTTTGTTACTCTGATGGCTGTAGAACACCCCGAGCAACGAAACCGTGTAGGAGAAGGTTGGCGTGTCTGTGCACTTGGAAACGATGAGATCGCCTTCTGAATATCAATGTAAAAACAGTTCACTCTCGTTTGGCCAGAAAGAAAAATCGACGATGAGATCTCTTTAATATTTCCCTTAAATGACGACCAAATGGAAACTCTTCTGCATCTCAGATATTTCTCCTGAGAACAAAAAAGTCTCAAAGTTTCAGTGGAGCTCTCAACGTTTTCCTCCGCTTTGTATGGAGTGGGAAAACCTCTCAGGATTATGGTGCTTTAGAGGGTACAGTGTTTATATAAAGCGTCCCGATCTCATTTCCAGCTTATGAAATCATTGCGCAACACTTGTAAATATAAAGGGTGGTGAGCAATCGGAAGCACATTAAGAATGCTCGATATATGGTTTGTGCAAAGCCCATCCATAAAGCCAACAGCATCATTAGTTAAAGTGGAGAAAGACATTATTCTGTCTGGGAAAACAGTGGCTAATTCTGACAGCAACGGCCATATTTGTCAGCTTTAAAGACGAGGAGTGAACGCATGAGAGTGAAATTGAACAAACATCATCAGATGGAGCCAAACTCAATGAATAGACCGATTCAGATGAATGTGAACACGCAGCGTTGCGTGCCGCTTACATCATTCGTACAGTCTTCAGATGTGTGTGTGTTAATACAGGACAAGTGTGCACTACTGTGAGGTTATATGTGTATACAAATATCAAAAGAAGTTTCATGTGTTCAATCACATGATGTTACAGCTTTTTTCATCCAGGAACCATTGTTTTTACTGGACGTATACGGTTCACATGCACTTTATCACCACATGAGAAACATTATAGTATACTCAAATAAACTGTGTCAAACTGGATAAACCATTAACTAAAGTATACTAGAGTATTTGAACTAGTTCACTGCTATATACTACAGTAAACACTAAAGCAAACTGCAGAATTTACCTCATTTTATCAGTTGACTATAGTTAACAGTACACAATATTCTTTTGTACTTTATAACAGTTTAGTGTTTTTATAAATATACTACAGTATACTACAGTTTATTATATTGTTTACTACAATATTTACTACTATTTTTGAGTGAATGTTAATTGTTTTTATCAAGAACAACATAAACCGTGACACATATTAAAATCCCATACATTAAAGAAGAAAATAATAATAATAAAAATAAAATAAAGTAGAAAAGAGTTCAGAAGAAACATTTACTACATTTCCTGTAGTGAAGTGGTAAGAGTATTGCGTTAACAACACAAGGTTGTGGGTTCGATCCCAGGGGATTGCAGATACCCAAGTATAAATGTATAGGATAATGAAATGTCAATCGCTTTGGATTAAAGTGTCTGCCAAATCCATAAATGTAAATTTGATCAGTTGGCTATAGTTTATATTACAACATATTCTAGTATATATTAACACAACATGGTGATTTTTTTAATAATATACAACAATTATTTACAATTTACTATTGTAAACACCAAAGTATACTTCAGTATTTAATTCATTTAATGACTTAACTATATTTAGTATTACACAATAATCTTGTGTACATTAACAGCGTGATACATCTACATAACAGGAAAAGTGAGCTAAGATATTAAGCCTTGTTTTATGAAAGAAAATATAAGAACTAGCTAAGTTTATGTTTAAAACTAAATTGTAAATTAAATCTGCAGTAAGTCACTTTTACGATGTATGTATACTAAATACTAAAGTAAACTATGTCAATATTTTCTTCTCTTTGAACAGGACCTACCGTTGCACATCTTGTGTGATGAGACTCAAACATGTGGATTTGCTTGGTATTTTGTGTCCACAGATGATCTTGGTTGTGTGTTTATTCTGTATTTCTGACCTCCGGTGTAGGTTGTAGTTTGAGTACTGTATTTACACTAACACATTCCCTGGGAGGTTGAACCCGTGACATGTTCTCCAGTTGAGCTAGAGGAACACCAGCGTCGATGACAAGTGTCGGCTTTAAACTCTTAGAAAACGAGACGCATCAGACAGACAGACAGATTGTTCAGTTGACCTTCGTTCACAAGCCATTACAATAAACGCTTCACATCAATGAGACCGAGCTGCAGAAATAATCAAACCACAACAAACACTAGCCGGGAAAACACGTCCGGCGTGACAGCCATATTTCAGGAAGGCGATATTCAGCGGCGTTCCTGCCGGGCGGTGTAAATTAATTGAGGAGGGACGCTGAGGCCGGAGAGAGTGGGCGAGTAGAAGATTTCTGCCAGCTTTCACAGAAGATCTCGTGTGGCCTTGATCTGCATGACTACCTCAAACCATCCTTCCACCAGTTCTCCAGGGCTCCTCTTTCATTCTCTCTCCTCTCATCACGCTTCTGTCTTTATTAGCACAGATGGCTCATCCCGGGCACTTGTTGCCTTGTTTCCTAGCAGCCGATACAATAATTTGGTAAATATTTCAGCTTGTGCTGTTTTGACCGCTACTTTAAAGTCCCCCTGTGCTAGCTTCATAAGAATATGCAGATATATGAATATTCAAATTAGCCCCGCCTCCACTCAATCACGCTCTAAGTTTAGACGCTAGTAAAACTGAAAGTGAGCCATGTTTGCATATTTATACTTCAAACTACTGATCGACTGGGGAGACTTTTTAAAGTCTCGACTGTGTGAAATTCCCATGAAAGAGAAGAACAGCTTTAACGCAGCAGATTTCTGGCCAAATGTCAGCATCTCTTTTCATGACTAATGTTGAGCTTTTTTACATTGAACAGCTTGTTGTATCATCGTCTGAACACAGTCCATCGATCAAGCTGTCCCGTGAGAAAGGTTCAGCATTGTGTCGTCTGGAGCTCAGACTAGACGTTTGGGTGTACAGTTAGTCATTTTAATAACCTTACAATCACCATGAAGTTGTTTTTTTTAAGGGAACATTGCAGTTTATTTAATGATTTATCTGTTTTTTCTCATGCATTTATAATCTTTAATCAAAAAATGACTTGGAATGACTTCACTTCCTGTCCACCATACCCAACAGAAACCATTACAGAAATTCTCCATTAAGATACCATTATGAACCATGAGCTTTTTCCATTAAACCATTACAAAATTCCTTTTTATAGTGTGTTTTGGGCAATATTCCAATAGGATTAAACAGCCCACCAATAGAATCCATCACATACCAGCAGAACCATTACAGTTTCCATCAAAACCAATACAAATCCCTTTAAAACCACTATAAGAACCATTCTATAATGGTTTCTATTTTTTTTAATACACTAGAAGCCCCGCCTACATTTGTTCTCATTTCAGAAGTCTTTTTATACATCTGATATACATCACAATGAGACCATTTCTGTTTCATGCAGACTTTAACAGAACAGCTTGTCAGTGATGCTGTGCAAATCCGCGGTCACACTTGCCTTTTCCCTCCATTGACCTCCATTCATACGCATTCGAATGCGACAGTCCAGAAGCGCAAGCATGTCCAAAGATATTTGGCATTTCGCCGCGTAGCAAAGTTCAAGTTTGGTGAACTCTGACCTGCGAATTTACATAACGTGAGTGCGTGAGACCAATAGAAGATCAACACGTCACAGCGTGACCTCTCACTACAGGAAAGATGGAGGAATCGCTCCCGCCGTTTTCACTGCACCGTCCGATTTCGCATGCTCGCTATTAATCCTAAAACAAAATGACAGCTGTGACACCAGGAATTTGATGTGTTAACTAGTAATAATATTTGAAGATTCTTTTATTTATCCTGTAATGACTGTTTTATAAAAACGCGATGGACGGAATTCATTCGTCAGATTCTTTTGTGTAAAGTGTAAAAGTGCAGGAGTTGTTTGTGCCGTACACTTCCTGTGGTGGATGTTCAATAATTGATGTGTTGAATGTCTACAGCGCTGAACAGAATAAGGTCCAGAGCAGAATGAGTATCTTTTGTGTTGTGTTTGTTCAGGTCAATTACTCTTCTGCATATCTAAACGTGAACACTTTCTGTCTGTGAGCTGCTTCGTGTAGAGATTACATTGCATTCTTGTGAATTATTTTATGGAAATTACCCGAATCAACACAGAACTCTTTCAAATGATATTCACTGCTCAGAGTGTACTTTCACATTTGTAATTTATTAACCTGAAGCCATTTCTCGCCAAAACCGATGCATTTGTGTACATGTAATTGTTGTTTGTTTATGTGTGGATACAGTACAGATAGACTCACTTCGTCTCTCTCTCTTCTGCCTTTTTTCCCTCCTACTTGTTTTGTTATCGATCATTTTTCTCTGAGGTCCGAGAGATTTAACTTGCATTGATTTAACATCAGCATCCGACTTTGTCTTTGCCGTGTTATCTGAAGCCGCTCTGACACTAATGCTCATTTTATAGGATTTTTAAAAGGAAAATGGACAAATTTGTTGGTATTTTTGTCTGTGGAATGCAGAACATCGCCCGCTCGAACAGGACACGAGGTCGGTTCAGTCGAGACGATTACATCAGCTTCGAAACAAAGTTTGGTCCAGTTGTTTGTGAAATACAAAAACAAGATGACGCATCAGAACACAAAAACAATAATGTGATGCAGTATATTGTTTGGTTCAAACTTGCACATGCGCAGACGGCCGCTTGCCAATGTATGAATAGAAAGGTGCACATGTAAATGTAAAAGTGTAAATGCGGGCGATTGATTTCAGAGTTAATTAAAAGAGATGGAGTGGACCATTTTTTAACTACAAACGTGCCTGAGCTCAGTCGTAATTGGAAAGATATCGATCGAGAACCTTTAACCAAACGCTAAGATGCATGAGCTGTTACTCCTGACCGCATCCAAATGCATTTGTCTTTCCTCTCTCGGCCTGATATTTATTCTGTTCTTGTAGAAAACGGCATCAGATTGTGGACCGCCAGTCATTTGTATGCCTGCACCGCCGTGTCTGACCCTCACAAAAATGAACAGTTTCACTAGAACTTAAATCCTCTTAATGGCAAAGTTTTAACTGAGGGATGCTTCACACAAAAATGAAAATTCTGTCATCATTTACTCGCCTTCAAGTTTTTGTACTGATGAACACAGAGGAAGATATTTGGAAGAATGTGTATAACCAGACAGATTTTGACTCCCATTGACTCCCATAGTAGGAAAAAATACAATGGTCATCAAAAGTGCCTCAGAACTGTTTCTGTCCTACATTCTTCAAAATATCTCTTTTTGATGATAAAGTATTTATCCTACTATGGGAGTCAATGGGAGTCAAAATCTGTCTGGTTATAAGTATTCTTACAAATATCTTTTCTGTGTTCATCAGAACGAAGACATTTATACAGATTTGGAACAACATGAAGGTGAGTGAATGATGACAGAAATTTCATTTTTGGCTGAAGTATCATTTTAAGTTTAATCATTTGCATTTACCACTTTACTGTTTGATCAAATTCAATTCATTGTTACGTCTACAGCGCTTTTTAAAAATGTTCCCTTCTTTTCCAAAAAAAATATGGAAAAGATATAACAATAAGAATATTATATTAATAAAGTGTATTTTGTGCACTATTACAGAACCATGCATGCTTTAAAATTTGTTTAAAATTTATTTGATGTATTTATTTTGTTTCTATAAATTAGGGCCGTCAAAATAATTAGTCGCGATTAATCACATCCAGAATAAAAGTCTGTGTTTACATAATCTATGTCTGTGTACTGTGCATATTAATGTGTTATTTATAAACACATACATGTACACAGCATGTATATATTAAGAAAATGTTTACATGTATTTATTTATAAATCACTTTTTTCCTAAAAAAATGTGTATGTTTTTATAAATACAAAATAAAAATGCACAATACACAGACACAGATTCTGGATGTGATTAATCGTGATTAATCTATTGACAGCCCTATTATACATATTATTTTATTTAATATTTTTTACACATAATACTTACATTTAAGTACTCCAAGATATTTTCATGGTGATACAAAAAAATAGCCAAAATCCTGATAATACACTTCTTTTTTGTAGAAAATGATCGTTCAATCAAAAAAAATTCAGCACCGCACTATTTCCATTTTATATCAACAATGTTCAATGGTACTACCGCAGTTAAAAGAAGTTATTCATTTCAGCACAGTTGGTGACATGAGGTGATGATGTCATTGATGATGTAACGACTAGAACTATTAGTAACTCCTAGCACTCAATAGAGACCTCCAGCGTTTATTCATGTTAACGTGAACACCCCTGGACATCTCTCATCAACATCTCGTTGTTTCCCATAATTCATCACACATCTGTTTTTGTCATCATAGATCTGAAGTATCAAGCGAACAGTGGTGATTCAGATGAGACGCCGGTCTCCCGCAGTTTTTTCTTGTTTGTTTCTGTATGCCCTCAAACCGGCGCGGCAAACCTTTGAAACCTGCCATGAGCTTTGAAGAAGACGCCAGCATGGGCCAGATTTCTACATCGACCGCCACTGGCGTGTTTTCCTCATGTCTGAGGCGTCGGCGTCTCGTTGAGCCGGAGATACAGCCGAGCGAGGATCGATCTCTTGAAGAGCTGGACCCGTGGGCTGACAAAATCAAGCCTGTGTCTCCTATCGGCCATGTGAAGACGTCAGACAGGACCACCAATGGCTCCTTAATTTCGGTCCACACTGATTTTACCAACAAAAGCTCAAAGCTGATCAGTGGATGCCAGTGATTTACACTTGACTCCAGCACAGGGGTGTAAGAATGTACTCTTATTTTATCGCTATTTCTTGCGATTTTACATCTCAGTTTTGATTCATTTACTGTAAATATCAACTTAGTTTCTCTTAAAATTACTCTGGAGAATCAATGAGTGTCATTGTGTAGATCTCTGAAGAGTCTGGAGGTGTTAATGAATGTGGATTGTAGAGGTCAAATAATCTGGGTTTTGAGATATTTGAGATCTTCACTAATATTGATTTAAAGACTTGACAAATCTGAGCTCAGTTTGACACATTGTTGACATCTCTCCTGAAACTCTGATGACAGAAACATTTGTTGAGATTTCTGAGATTTTGCTGTCATTATATTAATCTCATTGATGTTTTTTTCTTGTTTGCTCTTTGCATATGTATTGTCTAACCTCAGAAAAGTTAATAATGCATCATTGTACTGCAGCCAAATCTGAAGAGTTTTCCCATGAATGTCTGATGTGAACAACTCTTCTGCGGGGCGTTTAAACAAACACAAGACAAATATTTGTCGAAAGTATTTCAGATCATAACTCTTTCAATAAATGGTCTTGCTGAGAAGCAGTTGTAGTTTTTGGCTTGTGTATGTGTCTGGTATGATCTCTGGGAATCTACAGTATACAGTATAGTCCCCACAGGATTATGTGGAGATTTCTTTCTGATATCTGCGTCCAAAAATGCTTAATTTTGTATCGGCTTTATTCAAATCCTGCAATAAAAATATCCGGGGTTTCTTTACCGAAAAGGTTAAAAATAATGCTTGAAGTGGCTCTCTCTTTATGCCTTTCCTATCATTAGAAGGCATGCAGCAGATTCATACTGAAGGTCTGGAAAACTTGTCCATTTTAAGTTTAAGTCCTGCCCAAGAGGCCAGTTTGAGTGACAGGTCAAAAACCAATCACGTTTCGTTTCATGCTGCTTCATATTTATGGTTGTGAAAATGTTTCTGCTGTAACGTGTATGAGTTTATGCCTTGAACCTATAGCATAACTTTTAAGAAATCAGCGTGTAGTTGATTGTGATGAATGTTCATTGACACTGAAATAAACACGACATTCTTGATAGATGTTGTTTCCAGGTGTGTTCCTTAAGAACGTGACGCACACATCGGGGAGGCTCACTTCAAAAACGTAACGGCTAATGCTAATGCTAATGCTAATGCTAACTCCCTCAGCAGAATGAAGGAAAGGAGACCAGAGGCTAGTTTATTTTAAATAGATGCCAATGGATGTTGTTATCAGACTGTAAGTCTTACATCAATCTCCTTTCTATAATATCTATTTTTTTCCATTTTTTATTGAAATATTACAAAATATTACAGATTTACATAACAACATGGCACACAATGTACATTCAACGATTACATTTGTGCAATAGACAAGTGGCATAGACACAAAAGAAGAATAAAAATCCTTTGATAGTATTTCTGCTTGACTTTGGAAGCAGGTTTTGAAGGAATACACAATATGATGATATCACATGGCGAGTCTTCGTCCAAGTTATGCGGAAAATCTGCAACAATCTCTAAATTTTGCAAGAGTTTGTATGATTATAAGTTAAATTCTGTGATCGCAAGATCTAGCAGGCCAGTGACACATTATGGAAGGCATCTTTCAATTTTGCATCTGTTTGGTTCATTTATCATTAAAGGAGAAAATGAATGGGCGTGGCTTGAGTTTTTCACTGTGAAAATTGATTGGATGTTTAAAAACAGCCGTTGCATTTTGAAATGAAGCTGGCAGCAGGAGTTAACGGATGTCTAATTGACATCTTCTCAGATGGACAGTCATTACAGAGCAGAAGTGCTTTAACAGATTTTAACTGAAGATTATGAGGGTGCATGAATTTTTAAAAGAAAATGACCCACATTGTTATGCTATTTACTACAAATGCTGCAATGTTGCATTAAAAAATAGTCATTTTTAATTTCACTGGGACTTTAAATGGATCAGAAATATCTCAGCGACTTCTCTGATAATCCCGTACCAAAAGTCTCTTGAGTTTCTTGCAGGATATTCACGTGAACTCATCTACTTTATCTTTATTCCTCATCGCATTAAAAACACGCTTTGAATCTGATGAGTTTATGTTTGAGGGATTGACTCTGATGTTTTCTCTCTCTCTCTCTCTCTCTCTCTCTCTCTCACATACAGTGACGCCGGAAAATTCCAACAATCACAGATACCATGACCCACAAACAGATGCCTCTGATCGGCTGAATTCTGGCACGAGCGTGGTTCAGACTCTCTCGCCGGCTCTGCTCTTGATATTCTCCTCCTTCACGCTGTTGTCAGGGTAACGTGGACCGTACAGGGCTCTCCTGCTCCAAAGACTGCTTATCCTCACGGAAACGTGCCAAAGTTTCTGCTGAACGAGAGGATACTGACCTCGGAGGTGTACTTTTAACTGACATGAACTGAGAAACTTTTTAACAACAAAGTGTTTTTATTATAAACGTTACAGGCACCTAAGAAGTTCGGTGAACATTGTATTCCTTTGAATAATGCGCTTTATCAAATCAACACCTTTCAGAAATAAATCTGTATAAATTTAATTCAAACAGCGCACTACATATTGGCGCAAGATGCAATATATCACTGCTTTTGAAATCTTTGGTACTATGTACCTAATGACCTCTGACTTTGTTTTTCTTTGTTTGTTTGTGTTTATTTTGACATTGTTACTGTGTCTTTTTTATCTGGAATTGCGTGTGACGCACCTTAACACAATTTATAGAGATTCACAGTGTATTTATTCCGGCCTACAGAGCGAGATATTGAAGCGATATATTGAGAAAGTAGACGTGTGACATGACAAAACTCTTGGTTTTTGTTTTATTTTGCGCATGTAGCCGGCCGAACCAATGCAATAATAAAACATGTTCTTCTCCCTCATGTATCTGTAAAGATCCTGAATCATTTTACTGAAGAATTTCTTCAAAGTTGTGCTGATGTACAGTTTTGTATTAGTTTTGTTCCTTTAGTCATCATGAGACCTTTTTGCCTTTTTAAGAGTCTGAAAACGCTCCACAGCATTATCACCTGACATGATCAAGGCCCGTATTCACATCTTAATGCTTGAGTATTATTGTATTTCACAAAGCGTTTTACTAGCTCAGAAATCTGTGAAATGTCAGGAGTAGTGAACACCCAACAATCCTTAAATGATTTTAACACCCACAGTCTCCCTTGGAAGGAAGATTTCAATTAACTTAATTGTAAAGACAACTATTATCTGCTACCTGTTATTTAGCTTCATTTGAACATATAGTTTATTTGCCCAAATAACAGCACAGATTTAAACATTTGGTGGTTGAAATACTCATGTGAGATCTCTCTTCACATTTGTAAAGCATTTGTTTTATTTTTAGTTCATGATTTTTCATAGTCAGGTAAGAACCATTTTCAGGATTGTCACATCCATAACGCTTCATATTCCTCATAAATGGACACATGAAAATGAATATAAAGTAACAATTTGATGTTCTGTAAAGAGGCATCACTTCTCCATTCAATTTATTTTACAGAAATCCTAAAAAGTTTATCGTCTCCCAAAAAACGCTTCCATTTTTTGTCACATCCATAACACATGTTTATTGCCCTTTATTTAAATTTTAGAAAATTCATTGACTTACATTTTTTTAGTTTAGACTATCAACAAGGCTTCAGTTAAATATAAACAGATGCTTCAATATATTCGTAACAAATTCATTCTCTGAGCATTTTTATGTCACGTCCATAACACAAAATGTCACGACCATAACGGTGGAACTGCCCTGCAGTTAAATGAATTCATTAATTTGAATGCATAATAATAAAACATCAATGAAATCAGAACAAATAAAAAGGATCTACACTTGTTGAATTAGTAAATAAGTGTGTATATATATTATATATATATATATATGAATTTGAGTACATTTTTATCTTAAGATCTTAATTTAAATATGTCATTATGAAACGTCATTCTACAATATTTCTATGATAGAATGACTGACAGAGACCCATTCTCTATTAGCCAATCACTGTGGTCATAGTCATTAAGCTTGATGACATCATCCATAGCAACAAGGTCTATTAACTGAAGATTTATTTCTGTTCTTCTTAGTAAATGTTGATCTCAGCA
This sequence comes from Triplophysa bombifrons, assembly GCA_029783895.1. Classification (NCBI taxonomy): domain Eukaryota; kingdom Metazoa; phylum Chordata; class Actinopteri; order Cypriniformes; family Nemacheilidae; genus Triplophysa; species Triplophysa bombifrons. Next base: position 29,863,617 of record CM056452.1, on the reverse strand, counting down.
GCCTTAAGCAAAAACCTTTACTGCTGTTTAGAAGAGCTCTTAGTGTTAAGATAAAATGTTTTGTGAATATGGGCCCTGGTTGCTAGGATACAGAATATTCAATGCAGTTACGTGTTATTAATATCTGTTTTTGCAGCTTCTTGTTCAGTCAACAAGTAATAATATCGTGGAACTCCACTAGAGACAATATGATCTTTTCAGTCATGGGACACAGACGTACGGTATGATGTGCTGCTTGGTCGGATGGCTAAATTAAATGTCACATTGATGAACACAGGTTTTTTTACCAAACTTTTCCCCAAAACTTTTCAACTTTTGGTTAATGAAAAAATGAATGAATGCAGCTGGTGGCTAATTAGTCATAAAATCATTTTCATCTTGTAGTTACTCAAAGATGTCTCGAAAAAGGACACTTCACCCAAATATCAAAATGTACTCACCCTCGAGCTGTTCCAAATCTGCATCAGTTTCTTTGATCTGATGAACACAGCGAAAGATATTTAGACGTATGCTTGAATATCCTTGAACAGTTCTTGGACCCCATTGACTCCCGTAGTGGGAAAAATGACAACGCTGGCCATTGTTTGCTGTCCTACATTCTTCAAAATATCTTCTCTTGTGTTCAATAAAACAAAGACATTTGTAAAGAAAGTTTTCCAACTGTGGTAGTCAATGGGGTCCAAGAACTGTTTGGTTACAAGCATTCTTCCAAAAATCTTTCTCTGTGTTCATCAGAACAAAGACTTTTGGAACAACTTAAGGGGTGAGTAAATGAAGACAGAATTTCTATTTTGGGGTGAACTGTCCCTATATATAGTTACTTGGCTTCTTTTGTGTTAAGACTGTTAGCTTGTAATGTACATGGTTAATTTCTAATAAGACACCGTGACTTGATGGAAGTGTACTTTAAATAATGAGGAGTTTTTTTGCCTCAAAGTTTGAGTTTCGAAATAGTTTCTCCAAATCGACAGGGAATTGGTCAGACCGAGCGTCTCTCTTTCTCTCTCTCTGTATGACTCACAGACCTGAGGAACGATATTCCTCACAGCACCGTTGGGTTCTTGTGAAAGTATTTTTCCCTGAACACTGTCTGGTATTTCTCTGACTTTCAGTTTTAACCACTAAATGTGAACTTTCCTGTTCAGCACGCTTAGAAAAATGAAGACTTTACCCAAGACGGTCAACGGAAGTCATTGATGTACCAACAAATCTCATGACACTTGAGTTCTTCAAGATCTTCAAAGGGTTCCTTAGAGAAATGTTAAAGATCTGTTCAGGGTGGCTTATGTGGCTCTTAAGAGGAAGAAAAAAGTTTGATCATGACATGCATTTAAATGACAGCCACATGTACCTGTTTTCATTTGCCTGTGTGTTTCTGGCAGTCATGGTGGATGTGAACGATGGGAGCAATTTGAGCTGGACAAACGACAGGTGTCAGTGTTTCGTTGTAACGCATCTCTTCTCAGAAATAAAGAATAATTTCCTGTGAAAGTCGAGTCAGAGTAGCAGATTTCTGTCCATATCCAGGTTTGACTGAGCTTTAAACCAGTGGCCAAGCTAGAGTTTTCTATATGGGTTGTCCAAGGGGTGGCCAAGGCTACTTCGGGGGACCACAGACCACGAAAGAACATTTGTGTGTAACCCTGACCTTGCATCGAATTATCAATCAATATTAGGATTGCAGATTAAAGGAGCAAGTGATCATTTACTTCCCAGAGTTTCTCACAAACGTGACAAATGTATACTAAACAATTGCACAATGTAATGAGATTAACGTAATTCTAAATAAATCATCAAATACAAATGATGAAAATGTTGAAAACAGTTTATGATATTAGAATACATGAAAAGTTTTACACGCTACAAAACAAGCTGAGAAGCATTTATGAATTATTTTATCACTGTTTTATTGCTATTATAATTATTTAAGGATCACAAAAATCAGTTATTCAAACAGGAAATATATAGAAAACAATCACTAAAACGCTCAATGGCTTCTGGTTATACAATAATGAGTCTGACTACTCTCATTCTTACCTCCTATCTGTATTCACGCTTGATAATGATCAACATTGTGAGAGTTGCGCACTTCAGCACAGCTCTTCTTCACCGGTGAATCATTTAAACGCCTCTGATTGGCCAGTATATTCATACGATGAATTTGATTGGCTGTAATACTAGGGCTATGCAGGATTAACCGCAATAACCAATGAATCATGCGATTTTCGAGCTGATAGCGATATTTTTTTATGCGTAGCTTGTCCGTGAAGAATGGCTCTGGGATCAGTAGCATATGCTGCACAAACTAAAAGCAGTGCGACTTTTAGCCGCTTATAACGTTCATTTAAAAAAGCAACACCCGTCAGACATGATCATTATAAACATACTTTATTATCATGAAATACCTGAGGAGGCTTGAGAAACAGTGATAAAAACATGTCCTTAGGCATTTCCTAGAACTACGTGTGTTATGTTCTTCTTCTGCAGTGCGTATTTGGAGCAAAAAAATAGTAGATCTCTCTCAAGACTGTTTATATTTATCTAATGTTAGAAAATGCTGTGAAACTTTACATTTAAGCAACATAAAGGGGTAATGTTAGTCTGACTTGAAATGGCTAGCAAGCGTGTACATTTAATATTCAATTTGTTTAGCAAATTGCAGTGATCCATTTGCAACTTTCCTATCTTTCGTCAGTCTTTAAAAATAAGTCTCAGATTCCGCGCTGAACAATCCATCACACAACAACCTTTTTCCGTTCTAAACAGAGTAAAGATGGCGACAAACGATGCTGTTACAGTGACTCTCTTGACTTTCGTGTGCGGTGAAGTCACGTGCACTGCCGCCGAACGTCAAAATAAAAGCTTTGTTCAACGAGAGGTGAAGTCAGATGTCAATCAACAAAAGTAGCCAAACAAATTTTGTGGAGACACTCAGGATGGCCATTTGGATGTCAGGGGTGTTCAGTTCCACCTTGTCCCCTCTCTGGCTCCGCCACTGTTTCAAACGTCTCCAACAGCTGTTTTTATTTGAGAACCATGCAGTAGAAATAAAATAAAGTGAGCGTCTGTATATATTTCATGTGTAGTACCACGGTGAGAGAGGATGCTTGTGGGACTCTCGGTGCACTCGATCTACAGGGCGGTAACAACCTCACCGAAGCCTGAAAGATTGTCTGTGTACATTCGAGATTTCTCTTCTCCATCCATCACTGAGGTATCTGAGGAATGGCACTCGACTGTTTCCAGACTCGTGAAGTTTTCATCTGCTTGGTGAAAGAAACAGGAGAGCAGTGTAATGGATTGGGCTGTCAACATGATTCTGCTTTGCTTTCCACTCTTACACTATTTGTCCCTACTTCAAGTTCATTATAAAGTATACTAATAGTTACTTTCAAGTAAACTAGCAACCAATTTGGCACATCTTTTAGTTTATTTTAGGTTTGTTTCATTTAGTTTTAGTATATTTCGAGTGTAACAGCATGTGTTACTGAGCACACAACTAGTGTACAACTGTTTGAACTGTAAATACAAGTGGTCTTGTAGGTATCCTGTTCAATAATTCATTTCTTGAAGTTAGTGTATGAGTACACTTTGAAGTATACACTCAGTAGACTAATAGTTTAGTAGGGTTATATAAGTGAACTTAACATCATACTTATAGTGTAGTTAACTTTTTATTGATCATTTCTTCAAGGATACCTGTTTCTTCCTATTTAGGTGTTTATTAAAAAGCTGAAGGATTATAAAAGTGATATACGCTCTTAAAAATAAAGGTCCTTGAAAGGTTGTTCACGGAGATTTACATTTAGTCATTTAGCGATGCCATAGAAGAACCATTTTTATTACAAAAAGAACCGTTTATTCAAAGGTTCTTTAAAGAACCGTCTCTATCTTACCTTTTTATAATCCGAAGAACCGTTTTTTTACCACAAAGAACCTTTTTGTGAAACAGAATGTTAAAGGTTCTTTATAGAACCGTTTCGACCAAAATATTTCTTCTATGGTATCATCAAGCACCTTTATTTATTTTATAGTGTAGAGCAAATAGATTCATATTCAAAAGTCACCTATTTAATAAAAATAACATAAAGAGTTATGAAATTGCCATTTCATTGTTGTAGCAGAGGATTCCAAGTGATGTATTTATCATTATGATTATACATTTTACTGCTTTCACTAACTTTTCATTTCATTTTAGCAGAGGTAAAATAACCTCCCGGGGCTTCAACATCAGAAACGCACTGCACGCTTTTATGTCACAACCTACAAAATTAAAGTCCTCTTTGTTAGTTAGTCATTTTCTGTTGCGGAAGCTTGAGTTTGTCCCTTTCGCCCAGAGCTCGCCAGATGTCTGTCTTCCTCAGAGGTGCGAAAGTGAAAAAAGCAGCCCATCTACACTGAGCCCACCCGCTGTCGTCCCCCCACAGCGCAAAATGCTTCAATTTGCCCACAGTTTCCTTCTCTCTCCTGCTGCTGTGCACATTTCCACATAACGCACCAGCCACTGATGTACCGTCCGCTTATCTTCTGAAAGAAATGTGCATTCTTCATAATTCAGTTTTAAAGAGAGAATTTTTACAATGTTCCACCATTTCTCTTCAGCGCTTTGAGGAATTCAGATTTATTTTATACTCTCTGCTTTAGACCTTCAATGACCGCTTTTTTATGTATATTGCTATTTGTGTTTTATACTCTAAATTCCACAATTTCTATAATATGGTTGTATGTCATTTTTATACCTTTTGTTTACCACTTTTTGGACAAACAGGCATTCTGTATGCTATATGCTTCTTTTAGAATAAATATAAAAAAACTGTACTTACTACTTACATTTTATGTGCAATAGGCCAACTTATCAGAAAACAAAGCTGAAAGCTAGTTGTGTTACTACTGTTACATTCAAAGAACACTTGAAAGTGTACTTTTATAGACTACACACTGGGTCAATTTAGTCCCAAGTAGAACTGAAATAGTACCATTTCTGATAAATCTGTGTCTGAGAAGTACATAAAATAGACTTAATGTTCTTAAGTATCGTTAGTTTATAGCCTATTTTTAATAACGCACTTAAAGGAGTAGTTCACTTTCAAAATAAAAGTAATACCGAATTATGTTGAAAACTTGCATGTAAACACTGACTCAGTTCTTCCGCCTAAGTCAAGCCTGACCTTTTCAACTTAAGTATTATGTGAAGTCATGAACGCGCATCGCAGAACAGAGCAAGGCGAGCATTTGTGTTTATAAAAGTTTTTTTTTTTTTTTAATGAGCGATGATTTCACTAGATAAGACCTTTATTCATGGTCTGGTATGGTTTAAACCCTTTGAAGCTGCACTGAAACTGTCATTTTGACCTTCAAGTGTTTGGAGTCCATAGAAGTCACTATATGGAGAAAAATCCTGGAATGTTTTCCTAAAAATCATTTCTTTTCCACTTAAGAAACAAATACATAAACATCTTGGATGACACTCGGGTGAGTAAATTATCATGAACATTTATTTTGAAAGTGAACTACTCCTTTAAATAAACTTTTTTGTAAGGGTTGTGCGTGAAGTCGCCATTGTGCAGATCCTCAAATCTCGAGATGCCGCTCAGATGCAGCACGATCGATTCTTCACAAAATGACACTCCTAAGATCCTGTAGCCGAGCATCTTAACATTGCGATCGTGGACGAGGAGCTGGAAACGGTGGTGAAGATTGATGTGCCGGTCCCAAATGAATCCAGAGAAAAGCTGTGAGTGAAGGCAGAGCCTGAAGAAACGGCCGAGATGGTTCAGGTATTGATGGGGGCCTTTGGGACCGTCACATCCCAGCGGGGATCGGCTCAATCCCAGCCCAGGATAACTCCATTGAGAAAAAAGCAAACGGCTGAAAATACTGTTTGGGGATCTGCTCGCTCCGGAGACTCCCGGGAGAAAAGATCAACAACAAATGACATGAAAAAATATAATTCTTAAAACGTTTTATGGCCTGAAAACACAGTATTGTCTTTTTATGTGGTTTAAAGGTGACACTGTGGAACAATGAAAAATAAAATTTTAAATATGTCAGACGTCAAAATATTGTTATCTAGGTAACAATTTATTAAACTAATGAATATATTTTTAGATTAAAAACGATTCTTTGATCAAGAATAATACAAGAAACAACTGATGATGGCAACATGCTTTAAGCAAAAACCAAGTCATGTTGTTTAACAAACAAATGGAAACAGATTCTGATACGGCTAATGTATTAAAAAATAAATGACAGCTAATATACATGATATTTTGATGGGTAAAAATCAATAGAAATTGCTTTTCTTAGGGCAGTTTTTATGAACTGAACGCATTCTGCACGTGTGTCATATCAGACTGTCTTCATGACTAATACAAAACCACTTTATTATATTTCATCCAAAGTCACCTCCATTAATCATTTCATTGCCATCTTATAATAAAAAATGTGCTTAAATCACATGCAGTGAGTTTGTTTTGTTTAAATGGTTTAATGTTGAAAAAGAGAATAATATAATCAGTTAAAATACAGTCGAATAATAAGACAGAATAATTGTGTTTTCTGTATTTAACGATGATCATTTCATGGAGCTTCATGTGTGACCCGTTGTTACAAAACCACACAGATAACTGGAATAAAAGCAAACCGGTGTTTTCTTTCTCAATTAAAACCAGACAAGACGCCGTCTTATTATTCCCAATCACCAGAGAGCTGCTGTAAAGCTCTTTTGACATTTGCTCCACACGAAACCTCTTTTCTGTTTCTGCGAACGCAAATAAATTACCCAACGGAGTCGACAATTAGTCAAGCAATGAGCTTCTGCCCCGACTGACTGAAGAAGAAATGTTCATTATCTGACTGACACTTTTACTCTTATTTCATTCATTTTACATTGGAGGAACAAATCTGTATTTCCGTGATATGTTTCACATAAACTATGAACACAAAAATCAGATTTGTCTCGTCTCAATCAAAAGTCAATATTAGTGAAGATCTCAACACAACATTTCTCATCACATTACACAAATGCAGTTTATTTCACCTCTATAATCTACATTTGTTTTACCCATCCCTACTCTTCATGTCTTTCAACAGTTTTTGTTTCTGTATTTATTATTACTTTCTAACATCTGAGACTAAACTTAGACTCACACAATACGGTCGCTCTTATTAATATAAAGTAAATTCTGAAACATAACAATGTGAAATGAAGCGAGTTTCCATTCAGAAATATTTATGATGTGTAAATTCTTTATTTCTGCACTATTGAAAGCAGTTTTGCGTCCATTAGGATTCTGTCTGCTGACTCTCCGTAGGGATTTTCCTTCACCGCCGCCTTTTAGACATCTCTCATCCAGCGAGAAGTGAAAGGCTTCATGATTTTCTCTTTGTCCTGTTGAGGTGGGTGGATGAAGGAGGGGTTTGGGATACACAGTGAGTTTGTCATGGGAACAGAAGGAGAATAATGACCATCATTCAGCTCTCACTGCTGAGACAGGACTGTCGGCCCAGTTCAATATGTTTCACACAGGTGAAAGAAACACAGCCATGTTTCTAATGTCACAGACACAGGGTAAAAAGGTCCAGAGAGAACTGCAAATACAGCCGTTCTGTTAAAGTCATTCTGTCTTGAAGCATCTTCTACTAAATATACAAGAATGAGTTTATACGGAGTACAATTTTTCCAAATTGCAAATCTGGTTCACTTAATGTATAGTTAAGCAGTTATCCTTTAAATTAATGTTTATATATATATATATATATATATATATATATATATATATATATATATATATATATATATATATAATACAATTATACTTATTTATATCCGAATGTTTTCATGGAGATCTTGAAAAAACTCCTAAAGGATGATTTGGAAAGAGTTCATGAAGACATTAAGAAAGGATTTCTTTATCCTATGAAAAGCCCTCTCGTCACATCAAAAACCAGCATCAGCATCAGCATCAGCATCAGCATCAGCATCAGCATCAGCATCAGCATCAGCATCAGCATATTCAACATTCATTCATATTCACAAGATGCCCATAACTTTGTGTTATTCAAAAGCTCAACTTTCTCACATTCTCAAGTTGTGTTATGCACACTGAATACTGATAATACCGCCCGCTTTAGAGGCTTCAACATAAGCGTGTAATATCCCACTGAGCCGGCAAACCCAGAGAACAGCATCCAACCATCCATTCCTTATAACGTTTTTAAAAGCACAGCTTCATTTTACGAGCTGAGAAACATTGAAGGATGATGCAAAAGGTTTTTCAGAGTGATACAATAAAAGAGATGGTGATTATTAATATACAGGATTTTCAGTGTTTGTCATTTCAACCAGAAGCGAAGGCTTGAAGGGAAATGTAGAGAGTTCAACTCAAAACCCCTGCAGAATAACGTACAGGTTGGTTTTCTGTCACACTTTTTATAATGAATTCATTGTCAGAAATATACATAAAATACATTCATTATATTTTTCTTTGACAATTTTATTTATTTACTAACTAAAATCAGTTGCGGCCTTTGCCTTGTTTCACCCGTTTCAACTGAATATTTTCTCCAATGACTAATAAACATTTGACAACATGTTTGATCTTTAACATCAGAACTTTACATCTTACACTTTCTTTTAACAAAACGATGCTCAAAATGTTTGCTTATTTTATTCCTAACAAATAATCCACAAACATCAAAACAGTACTATGACAAAACCGTTTATATTTAAGTTATTGTTTTAAATAAAAACGAACAAGATGGATATTACATAATATAAGCATCAACACAAAAGAAGATTATTGTTATTTTAATAAATACACAGTAACAATAATACAAAGACACATTCCCTGATATTAAACGAACGAAATACTATCAAACCTTCTCTTGCCCTTTTGTCTCCATCATCGTCCTGACGTGCCTTTAAAAAGAAACAGCATTAATTCATCTGTAGCGTCCGACTGAACTAAACTTACTTCATTTCTATAAAAAATTATATTTTAGTCATTGTAAAATTGTTCTGTTTAATAAAATAAATAAAATACAGGGTGGATAGAATGTGATTAATACGCTACTGGACGAAATGTAAAAATGTTATATACACTGTATTTGAAAATCTTTCTTTGAAACGGGCCTCCGAATGATATTTCTGACCAAAATATAACCATTCAAAATATGAAATATCCATTATAAATTATACTCTCTTACTATGTATTCTATGTTTTTAATTTTTTTCCTATTCTTCCGTTTTATAAGTTTTCTATGATTTTCTTTTTTCTTCTATACTGGTTCTCCTTATATTTGTTTATAATATAGTTAGGATAAAGCAAAATGCAAATTTTGATGAAATACAATAAAGTTGATGTGAATTTAATGCATAAATTAAGGATATTATAAGCTTAATGTAAAAAATAGCATGTATCAATGCATTTATTAAAAGTGTTGCTGTCTCTTTAAGACAGTTTGACCTCTGATGATTTTCACCTCAACTTTGCCTTGTGTCTCTAATCTAAAACAAGGACACGTTTATGGAACGATCTTCCAAGGGGGAAACGTCTTTGACTTATTTTTGAAATTCATTAACCAAGATCTCATTTAGTTGGTAAACTCTGATGGGAATGGAAAATTGAAAACTGAGATTTAATTGTATTACAAGTTGGCTTACAACCATGGGAATTCCTCCGTCTCTTGTGTGATTATCTGTAAGTCAGAGGGTATTCTCAATTAGTCTACATACACCGTATGAAGGGTATCACAAAAGAGACATTGTACAGTCTGACCTTAATATCCCCAATATCGCCACCGTTTACCGCCCACTGCTTCTTAACTAAAGTCAGGATAGAAATGATTCTAAATGTTGTTTCGTGAGGAAAGACTGTAATATTTGGCACGTCATAAATGTCATGGCTGAAAAACGGTTCTGGGAAAGCAGATTAGACAGAGCAATGCTCTGGCAACCCTCAGATGTTCCTGTGCTCCTCTTAAGGGTTGCCAAGTATCTGTAACTCCTGATTAACTCATACTTCCACGCTCCGTATAATTCCTCACAATCTTTGGGCAATTTATATCACAGCATTTTTATTTCACATCATGTGGGATATTGACTCGCTGTAAATATTAGCACCGCTCAAAAACATGAGCTGCCTAAACCTGTACAGAAAACAAGCGCATTTATATGATATGCGCAAGTTAATGCATATCAGGTTTATGCAGATGAGAAGCAGACTCAAAGTATACTTGCTTATTTCTAGGTGAAAAGAAATAAACAAACAGCACACTTGAATAAAGTTGAGAAAATATGCGAGAAAAGAGCAAGAGATTTTTAATGAAGTGTGAATGAATGTTTTGTTTACATTTGGTGACGTTGTTTTATGCTATGTGTTTTTATTGTGCATTCCAATTTAAAACAATCAAACTGAAAGTTTCTTTTGATTTAAGCCATAATCACTCATAATATACTGCTAACTAACACAATAAAACACATTATTACACGGCTCATTTGAATGCTTGATTCTGATTGGCCAGTCGGGACATTCCGAGGGTTGTTATTTAAAAAAAAAAACGCTCAAAACTAATAACGCCCTGTAACCCGGATGCTGCAAATCATTTTGAGAGCTGCGGTATAATATTACACAAACATTAATTATAAATATGTCTTTTAATAACATATATGACATTATATTTACAAATGATTAAACCAATTTGCCTGTTTGTGATGTTTAAACGTCGTTTCTTACTATAAAACCGAAACTAAATGACTTTTACTCGCGGAAGGTTTGCATTCGGTAAAAATGAGCTAATCAAATATTTCAAATCCACATTTGTGACATTGGATCACAAAACAGTCTTAAGACAGAAATACATTGTATGAGTCAAATTTATGGATTTTTCTTTTATGCCAAAAATCATTATGATATGAAGTAAAGATCATGTTTCATGAAGATATTTTGTAAATGTTCTACCTTAAATATATATAACCTTATTTTTGCGAGTGGATTGTCTGCTACAGCACCTCTGATTAACAACTTCAAAGGCAATTTTCTCAATATTTAGTTTTATTTGCACCTTCAGATTACAGAGTTTTAAACGGTTGTATCTCAGCCAGATATTGTCTTATCCTAATATCATTTATTCAGATGATGTAAATCAATATATTAATATATTCTTTTTTTTCCATGTATACGCAGCCGGCTATTATCGCGAAATAAGCCCCTTCAGTGAGATACAAGACCCTTCCCTTTGGCGTCGGGTCCTGATCACACTGTCGAGGCTTATTTCTGCTGCCTGTCCATTATCCCTTACATGAAAACATGATAACATAATAAAAAACATGATTTAAAGAAAAAAAGAAACTCATTTTGGAAACAAACTGTTAAGAGAGTTTCAAATGCTATGGAGATAACTGTCTATCTATATAACAGCAATGGAGCTTTGGTTTGATCGAAAAAAAATTGGTCAATTTTTTTTTGGTTTTAATGCTCTAAATGTTTAATTATTGTTATATTCTTAATAAATAATGATCACTGAATTACAGTATTTTTATGAAATATGATACATTTTAGTGTTTCAATGTGATTTTTGGGGAGAAAATGTGTGCATGGTACATGGCTAAGCCTGTTGACCGGGGGGGAGATTGCAAGCATACGTGTCTTTTGCATTCGCATTGCATGCGTTCACTTTTATAATACGTTCGTCTGAGCGGCAAAAGCGTCCGTTCCGGCCCCATACGTTAGTGGCCCACCGGGAAAACACCCGGTAAGCCAAATGGCCAGTCCGCCCCTGGTACCATGGATGTTGTACAGAAGTATTACTGTACAGTGAGATTTTGATATTGTAACATCCCTAATGCTAACAAGTTTAACATTCATGTACGTAAACCCATTCATACATACATCCTCGTGATAGAAGATTGTTTTTTTCATTCCTTGTTATAAAAAGAAAACATTTTAAAAGTGAGAGATGGTCATCCATCAAACATTCACCACCAGATATAACAGCATCAGCGTTCCAATAATGATAAAGAAATCAGCTATGATTCACGCAATAATGAATCATGCGCTGGGAATAATCTTTGTTCATCATTGACTGTGTGTGCATTCAAACATTTTGTATTGAATATTTGCAGGTGGAGACAAGAAAAAGGACACAGAGCAGTACAGGTTTCATATAAAATATTTATTTGCACCCCTTCATTACTTTTCTGTATATAAGAGAGAGTAACAAAATCCAAATATGCAATCCATTAAATTCTTTTTTTGTTCTTCTTAAAAAACAAAGGAAAAACACTAAGGCATGTCTACTCGCACGACACCTACATGTCGCATTGAAGCCTCACCTACAGTAGCTCAAAGCAGCGTGCTTCAGTAGGAACCATCACTTTATAACCACACAAACAATCTTCTCCAAACATGTATTTGACATGGCTCGTACTTGTTCGCATGTAAACTTTAATCCTCACTCAGAAGAATCAAAGAATCTAGACGGCGGAATCAATGGCAAAGTGCAATGTGGAAAGAAAAACGAGAGGATTAACTTCATACTGATGGACATACCGCAGTCGTTTTATCCTCAAGACCGATAAAACAAGCAATGGCGTTTGAAATGAGATTATTCCTACACACAAGTGAAAGCTGCACGTTCGGACCGCAACTAGAAACACGCAGGCTATAGGCAAAACCAGACACAGGACACATGCTCTTAAAAAACACCTGACCCAAACAAGTCAATAAAACAAACGTGGCCCTTTTGCACGGAACAATTCTTTAGTCGTGTCTTTACGTTTCTGGCTTGAAATCAAGTAAACGTGTTGTTTTGCATTTCTTTTCCATTGTCTGCTTGTGTTTTATGTCAACTCCCATTTCTTTGGACCGACATCAACTGGTGAGGTTTGGAACATCACACACTCTTAAGAAAAGGTGCTTCAAAAGGTTCTCCCATGCCATAGGAGAAGGTTTTGGTTCTACGAAGAACTTTGCAAGAACCTTCACAAAAGTACACTCTTGAAAATGAAGTTGCATCAAAGGTTCTTCACAGCGATGCTATAGAAGAACCATTATTGGTTCCACAAAGAACCATTCAGTCAAAGTTTCTTTAAAGAACCATCTCGTTCTTGACTTTTTATCATCTGAAGTAGCTTCTTTCTGGTGAAACAGAAAGGTTCTTTGGATGTTAAAGGTTCTATATGGAACCAAAAGGTTCTTCTATGACATCATGAAGCATTTGTCTAAATAGTTCTTGGTGGAACCATGGTCTCAGATTTGTCTCGTCTGCAATCAAAAGTCAACATTATTGAAGATCTCCATATGAACATTTCTCATCATATTGACTCAAATATTTGACGTTGACAAGCCACATTCATTTACAACTCCAGACTCTTCATTTGTTTCAACAATTCCACTCTCATGTGTTGACTCTCTTTTGATTTCTCCAGAGTAATTTTAGTTCAAATTTGACTTAAATGAGAACAGTTTTACGAAAGTTTTTACTCTCGGCTCACTGACTTCCTCAATGACCCCTGTGATAGTCTTTCAGAACAGATGAAGGTACTTGGGTACGAAACACGAAGCACCTCCAGAACCTTTCTGTTTCCAACAGCAGATTCACAGAGGGATTCACAAATCGCTTCTGTTCTACTTCCCAAATGCTCTTTGTATTCAACCTTCACCATGAGAAGAGAAGAGAACGTGATCTTTGCATTTAAACAATGAAAAGACTGAAACAGTCAGGTCCCAACAATGGACGTGTTTGTCATAAAACCATATGTTAAACATGCCAGCGTTCATAACGGGAGATGTGAGTGATATCGTCATCTGTACAAATGTCATCTGAACTCTTGGGAACATTCATAACTTCAGACAGAACAGAAGAAAGTGCCATTGGAACATTCATATAGTAACTCCCTGACTCGCTGGACCTCACGACCACCTGCAGAACTCTACTGCACTGCCAAACTATCCTGAAGAAAACACCACATCATTTTTTACTGAGGGATCTACGATTATGAAGAGTTTCCGCAAATGTTTGTTCTGAATGTTTCTTGTGGTCCATTGATTCGTAATAATGTATATTTGTAAATGTCAAGGTCTACATATCAACACGTACAGACTGAAAAACAAATTGTGTCATAACTGTGATTACAAAATGGATTATAATGAAGACTATAAATGTGCATGAAAACATTAGGGTCTGTTAGATTTGAAGACTTTATATGATGCATTCAGATGCAAGCGGATTCAGGATTCAATACTGATCCAGCCGAATTTACATCCAAGATCCCAGAATTCCAGGATTTCCCAAACTTCCCTTCAAAAGACGGACTTGCACCTTTGAAACCAGCATTTAAATCGATTCAGAAAATAACATCATGCTTGCATCGAAAAGGGAAAAAAAATATCCTTAAGCAAGAGCAGTTTGTTAGAATAAAAGTCGCTAAAGCCAAAATATATAATTATATTAGAAATATAAATAAATCTTTCTCTGTAAGAAAATGCTTTATAACTAAAATCTCATATATTAAGATATGGATCATTTGATTTGAATGAAGCAGGCGCAGCCCTGGGGGAAACTCTACCAGACTCCTTAAACCTAAAATATGAAGCTCATAAAAGGACCTCGAATCGACAAACAAAAAGCGCCAGAATTGTGTGAAAATCACAGTTAAAAACACTCAAGACCTCCTCGTGCATTCTCACAGTGGTACATAAACAAGTTTCAGTTTTTTTTTTTTTTTTTTTACTTTCAACGGGGGAGTTCAACGGGGGAGAACTTAAAAAACACCAGAGCGATGTCGTTCGTCTCTCATTTTACACGGTAGAAAAGGAAAGCAAAAATATATTCTCGTCACTCCCATTCGTTTCCGAAAAAAACGTGGACGTGTTTCTGCGGCAAACCACTTATCGTCCGAAAAGTTTGTTTCTCTTTTAAAGGTGAAGCGTGTAATTTTTACGCCAAAATATCGAGCTCTAGCGTGACATCTGTCGGGCTGGTGGGCTGCTCAAACACACAGAGCAAAGTCTGAAAAGCGCAGACTGTTTACACTTTGAGAAGGGAAGTCGACTTACGAATGGCTTTCTATCGTCGTCGTCTCTGCCGGGGAAAAAATGACACACCTCACCTTCAAGAAGTTCAAATGAGAGGCAAAATAGAAGCTGATCTGTGATTGCACCGAGCATTCTTTGGAACAAGCAGGATGCAAATGTTTACTCTCTTTCTCTCCGCACGTCTAGCCAGCGAGCTTGTTCTCCGTCTCGTGGGCTTTTGTGGAAAACGTCCAGTCTGGTGAGGCAAAAGCTAACAGCGTGCCGAGAGCGCCGCTGCGTCTGTCTTAAAGTCCGTGTGGCTGTTGCCTCCTCCTGCCATTATCTCCATTGCAGTACGAGTGAGACGAACGCGGTTACGGCGATTACTATCTGCACCTGCGGGGTCTGTCTGCGGGCCGCGTCCGCCGCCGGCTGAGGTTCGCTGATGTCGGCTTCCACCATCGGAGGCTCCGTGTGCACCACCTCGGGTTCTGTTGTGAAGCCACTCCCACTGCCCGAACCGCTCTCCTCATCACCTGACGTTCACAAACAAACACAAATACAATATAACAATCAACGTCTCACGTCTCTAATATCATAATGTTGATGTCAGCCCCGGTGAAAGGTCCTCCGGAGGGTCAGGACAGCGCAGGAAGGTTTTTTGTATGATAAAGGAAATCCCCAGTTAATGATAAACGGAGACGACAGGGACGTGCCGGCCTCTTTCGAGGGAATAACAAACGCTTGGAGAGTTTCAGATAAAGAATATAAACATGGACGTGATTTGGCTTATTTTTAACTGTGCAGTTTTCTTCTACGTGTTGTAAGAAAGAAAGATGCGGCAGAAGTAGGTCAACGTTGAGATACAGTAAATGTCAATAACAGAATGTATTGTCGTCTTAAATATGACTGTGTCTTCCTGACTTTTTAAACTGCCAAGTACTTTATAACACAGAATGCGTTTTCTCCACAAAGAGAATCACACATAAAATCAAACTAAAGAACTATTTTTTTTAAATAAATCAAGATTTACACACATTTCATTGTCATTTTGACTAGGTGATGTTTACGGGACAATGATTTTTGACATGCCAATTTTAAAATACAAAGAAATAATAATATCCATAGCAGTTATTCAGACATTAGGAATCTGATGTACACATAAATGCAGATTGAAAATTTAAATTAAGTGATTTTAATGTTTTCGCGAAACAAAAATGTGATACGACCGTGATTTATCTTAAAAACATTTCATTCAATTATTCAATTTCAGTTATTAATATTATTTTTTACAAATCTTTAATATTTCAAATGTTTGAAAGTATTTGCATTTCTTTGAGTTTTGGTAAATATCATTTCTCCTATTTTGTTCTACAGTCTTGTCTTAAATGAACGAAATGAACCAACGCATTCTCCTGAAAATCGCACAGAAAATACCATTCCATTTAAAATACAATTCACTTAAGCATACTGTATCAGCGATTGATATTTTATTTTTAATCGAATGCAATTGTTGAAATTATTGACACACATGATAAGTGGTGGTTATATGTTATTGAGTTTTTGATGGCAGTGACTCACTTGAATCTTGAAAGTAGACGTCTTTGCCGTTGTAAGCGTTCCGTAACTTGTTGGTCATCACTCTGAGGGTCATGATCTGCTGTCGGACGAAGGTGTCTGGTCTGGTGATGTCCACCTCCACCTCTGGGTTATTCAGCTGATTTGTAAGACCATCTTTCACAACTTCAGGAAAATATCTGAAAAGCAGAGAGGCAGGTTTGTTTCGAATAGATCTAAATGGAACAAACACACAAGCGTATTATTTACAAATATTTGATACGTTAAACGTATATTGATCGTAACATACAACATATTCCCAATTTATTTGCACAGCTTTACAATAAACATGAATGCTTTTTTTGCTGTTCGGTCGGCGCAGACAAGATGTCCTTCGTCTGATAACATTATAATAAAGTCAGACAGGCTTATCAAACTCAGAACGTTTCTGCTGGAAGCGAGAGAGAGATGTCTGCTTCTCGCTCTTTTATGTGCTTTCTAGGTCATTCCTGACATCCAAGTCCCCATTACAACTGACTTAAAAAATGAATCAAATACTAAAATGGCATTTTTTAAGCAAATCATATTAGCTTTTTAATCACAACTAATCATTTTAAATATCATCAATTTGGTTTGACCAGATGTGACATATTTCGCAGCGTCCAAATTCTGTAATAAAACACTGAAAAACTATAAATATACCTCTACTGACAAACTATTATAAAAAATAATGCGTACACTTTACTTAAAACAATTATGTATAACGCATTATAAAAATAGTTTTAATGTATTAATTATGGCTTGCAAAAAAACTTAAAATGTCTTGTGAATAATTGTAACAACAGTTTATATATATAAAACACTTATCAATTCATTGTTACACTTTATATTTTGGTTATAATTCTTTACAATGATATTATACAGTGTATTACAACACATATTATGAAGAATTATAATACATCATACCATTTAATATTCCCTTAATAATGCATTAAACCTAAAGGCTTTAAGGAAAGTCTTACCAAAATAAATGATGAAACCATTAATAATAAAAAATAAGATTAAGTTAAACTAAATTCAATAAAATTTGGCCAGAGCATATACCTAATATTTTTTTATTTTATTTACAGCAAATAAATAATTAATATATGAATTTATTTATATTTATAATAAAAATGATGTTTAGCTTTCATTTTAATCATAAAAACGAAATATTGGTTGTGCATTTGCAAGCGGTCATGCAGGAAAATATTAGTGACCCCATCATGACCCGATCTACTGTAGAGCAACTCCAGTAACACCAGCTCATCACACATTCACATGGGCAGTAAACTCTGCAGAATCTGTTCATTTGCAATATTTAATTAATAGATATATTTTAGGATACAGAATGCTGTAGCGCACGCCGCCACTTTGTTCTCGCACCTACAGTGTGAAAATCCTCAGATGGTTAAGGTGGCAAATACTGCGACGACATTTCCTGAAGAAAATGATAAAACTCGCACGACATAATCTATGTTAATATGCATTCTGTACGATCACAGCTAAAATTCGATAAGAAGATCAATTCTGGATGCAAATGTGAGATTTTTAAAGGTGTCTGAATTAAGCGACTTTGTTCTCCCAGAGGATTGAACCCATAACTTGGTTTCTCATTTGTAAAGGGATATCTCAACCCAAAAATGAAAATTCTGCACTCACTCTCTTTTCTTCTGCAGAACACAAAAGAAGATATTTTGAAGAATGTTGATAACCGAACAGCGGCGGCAGCCACTGACTTCTATTGTGTGACACAAAACCAATGCAAGTGAATGGCTGCCATCGCTGTTCTGTCAGCAACATTTTTTAAATATCTTCTTTTGTGTTCTGCAAAAATAAGTCATAGTGAGTAAATGATGACAGTATTTTGGGTGAACTTTCACTTTAATACATGATCGTTTCCTAAATTTAAAAAAAAAGCCCAAAGCACCGGCTGATTTCTCCCTCATCACAATGCATGTCAGGAGTGTATAAACACATGTTGCCTACACTCGCCTCCACTGAGATCTAATCTCATAATAAACACTTCAGCGTGAGGTAATCGTTTGTGTCTAATTCATATTTCAGGTGTTGCTTTGTGGAGGAATAAATGAAACTTGTTGAACACTCCCGGGGTTGCGCTATCACAAACCTGTTCCCATTCAAATGCAAAGCGAGCGCTTTTGAAGCAGTAATTAGCCAATAATGAGATTGTTGTTGTCTATGGAGACCAGATCTCACCAAAACCAAAAACATCACGTGAATTTCTGCTTCGGCAAGTCATTTGTGTTCATCTGTCGGTATGGTGCTCTGAAAAAGCCTCTTCACACACACACACACACTGCACGGCAAATGTACACAGAGAGAAAATGAGACACATCTTATATTGCACCATCTGCTGATATTATCACTTGTGGAGGCCCAGAAAGCTGACGGGCTTTTTTGCCAAGCTGTCTGGCTCCATGTCAATGGAGGACAGACGGAGTGACAGACATCATGCCGTGTGCCATTAGACGGTCATGAACTGAGATGATGGGACATGAATTACGTGGCAGGACAAAAAAAACCTTTTCCCTCGTTTGCGACACTGAAAAAATCCACCTATTCATTTCTGGTAGTGTTTCATTCACATCCTCTTACAAATAAAGGTTCTTCTATGGCCCTTAGGAGGGCGCCAGAGTTCACATGAGGGGCGCGGGAGCTGACGTACATTGAGGTTGAATAATGCTGTATAAAATGTTACACAAATCATTTTATATAAAAACAAGTTTATATGTTTTAAAAAAATAATGTGCTCACAATGCCAAGATAATGCAGTCAAATATACTTATATCTTAAATATAATAATTATTTCAATTTTTCCGGCTCCATCGTCAGACATGCTCACAGGGCTGTTGGCTGTTCTCGCTATGAGACTGACGTGAGAAACGTCCTCTGTCAGGCGTCAACGTCCATGTCAACATAAACATCAAAAGGAAGAATAGCAGAGAAACGTAAATGCGGTGATTCTTCTCCGGAAATGAAGAAAAGGTTTAGACGCTCTGAAAAAACCTACTTAAATTGAGGTTTTATTGAACACACCAGAATGTGTGTTCTGTGGTGACGAATTGGTAAACAACAGCATGAAATCAAGCAAAATGAAAAGACACCTCGTAAATTTAAGCAGTAATTGACAGTAGCCTGAAAAAAAATCCTGAATTTTTTTTGTTTTGAGTAAAAATGTAATTAAAATCTTTTAAATTAATAACTTTTAACCATTTAATTTATTATTCAATTATTTAATTTAATTCATTAATATTAACTATCTATATACAGTGTGTGTGAGTAGCAATTATGTGTTTATACACACACACAAATATGAGTGTAGTTATGCATCTCATGGCGATTCATTTTTCAGTACATAGCAACTCATTCATGCATTTTCGTACAGTGAGAATTCATTATCGTTCTTCTCATAACTGTATTTTTGCATTTTGCTGTAGGATTCGATTGACATCACACAAATGTATATGAATCAGCCACCTCAGGAAATAGTTCAGATTTCCCATGAGATCATGCTAAATATCGTCATTCAAATTCGTGTTTTGTTTCATTTGTCATTTTTATAACTGCAGTTTCTAACACAGATTTATGATATCAATGTATAACAACAGTCATCACGGTCGATCTCTGTAAAGGTCAAAACAACCTCTGCGTATTCTTTCCGGGAGTTTTGCCTACAGCGTGCCTGTTTTCTATTCGCCTGTGACCTAATAAAACTAAAACAATTAGCATCTGATGTGTCATCTGCAAAACTCGAGGGACGTGATGCTGAAGGTGACCCGCATCTTACCTTCCTTTAGTGTGACTGTTCCAGCACTGCTCCTCATCCGGGTCGGTCACTTTATCCTCCTCACATATGACGTCTGGAAGAGACGACCAGAACTTCTTTGACTGCTTCAGCTTCTCTTTTATGTCCATCACCTGGAATACAACAGTGAACATCAGTTCATCACATCCAGAGAATGAAGATTGAAGAAAAACTCAACTGTCATAACCACCGGTTTCCAGAAATACAATACAAGAAATACAATACAATAAAAATAATTAAAAAATAATAAAAAAAAGTAAGTAAACAAACAAAAAAAATAAAAATATAGAATAAAAAAATAAAGTAAGTTTGTAAGTAAGAAAATAAAATAGAATAATAAGTAAGTAAAAAATAATTAAATTACATGAAAAATAATAAAAGAAAACAATAAAAGAAAATAAAGAATAAATAATAAAATAAGGAAGTAAATAAGGAAGTAAGTTATGCAAGTAAGTAAGTGAGTAAATAAAATAAAATGAAATAAAATAGAAAATATATATATAATAATAATAAAATAATAAGTAAGTAAAAAATAATAAAATTTAATAAAATTATTTTTTTTATTATAAAATTAAATAAAATTATAAAATCAAATATTATAAAAAAATAAATATAAAATACAATACAATACAATAATAAAATGAATATAAAATAATGAAATAAAAATGTCTCCTAAAACCCATCCACATCGCTCACTCCTGAATGAAAAATCATCAGCGTTCTGTTATAAACGGATATGTGATGATTCATTGGGACAGGTGCACGTCTAATCCTCCGCTAAGCTTTACTGGTATTTTCTGTACTATCCAGATCGCTGGGTGTTC
>CM056452.1:29742351-29837351 GCA_029783895.1 Triplophysa bombifrons | reverse complement strand
CTACCCTAATCCCGGCCCCAAATCTAACGTCACAGGGGAAAAGTCAAATCATAACAAAACATACAAATGAGATCAAAGGAAATAGGAATTCACACAAATGAGGCATCTTGTAAAATAGGTATGAATTCCCATCAGATTGCGTTGATATATATTTATACATATGAAAGATGTCACGTGTTTAAATACATTAGATTGCTGACTGAGATGAAAAAAGGGGAAATTTGTGTCCATGAACAAGAATTAATATTGACAATGTCACGAATTCCGTCGAGATTGTGTTGTTGTGTTACGTTAGTGGCGATTCACATTTCGCGTCTAAAAACCTCGTGGAAAGTGCAAACCGCATTGCTTTCTCATGCATGAGGCATTCTGAAAAGTTGAAATATTTTCATCTCAATGCGGCACAGACGTGTCACTTGCTATTTGCTCTACATTTAAAATAACGAACTTGCACGTGCAAAATGTGAATCACCCCTAAAGCTGTAATATAGTTACAAACTGCCACAAATTGCATCATAATATTGACGATTCATTTCAATAAATTACTAGTTCCAATCTGAATACAACTTAGATAAATGTGTGGTGTCAATGAGTGTTAAGTGTAGCCACTGGACTTCTTCTCGCTTAAATTGGGAGTAAAGTTCGGGCGGGTGCAATCCATCACTGTGCTACAAAGGTTCTCAGCACATTTGTGTTTGATGGTTCATACGGTCGCTGGAGAATTCAGACCGGTCCATCATCACACAACCTTCACTATCGCCCGTCACTGCCCTCCGTTACAATGTTTAGTAGGTAACAACATGTCCCAATTTATAATGATTTTATTCCCCGTTGAGATGTTTTTTTCTGTGCTATGAGGTCATTGCGCATGTAATGATGAGTTAGAGAATGCAAGACTAGAAAAGCGACAAATCCCTTATTTAGAAGATTGCAAAGGGCAAGAGATAATCACAGCAAACAATAAATCCCTTTGAAATGATTCATGGTTCCTTCAGTCCAAAACACACACACACACACACACACACACCAGCTTTTTTCTGACGTTACTGCGAACGAGAGACACGTGTTTTAAACTTTCTCTATTGCAACACATATTTCGTCATCATATATTCACTCTCAACTGAGCGCTGTTATTGTTTTCTTATGAAGATTTTTTAATAAACAGCGTTGAATGACCATGTACATTATAATCAAAACAGTGCAAGTCTTATGAACTTAGTTTGTAAGAAACTAAAACTTTTAAGTGAATATTTCTGAAGTCAATAACTAGTTACTTTTGTGAATAATTCCTCAAAGATCTAATCACGGATGTGGTTACTATGGTAACTGTCAGTGTATGGAAATAAAGATTCTTCAAAATCTCTCTTTGCTTTTCGAGGTCTCAAATGTCCTATGATAACTAAATGTTAAAGGCCAGCTGTTCTTTTAAAAGCATTCTGCACATTTTACACAGACTTGAATATTTAACGAACAACATTGAAAGCATCGCTGACTTATGTAACAGTGAGGACACGGTTTCCAGCCTCCAGCTCATTCACGCTTGAAGGCCGAGATGTTGGAAGTGAAGTCAAATGTCAGTTTGACTCGTCAAGCAGGCCGTATGTCCCTCGGGTCTGCATATCAAAGCGCCCTCGACGCTTCCTACGGGCCCGAGCGTTGCCGAGCCCTCTCGCAGTCTAATTAAAAGGTTGGTGAGTCACATTCTCTTTGGCGCTGCATGTGAGGTTTGGAGAGCCGTCATGACCCCTCAGAACAGAGACTCTATGAAGATGTGAGACTGCTATAGGTCAGAGTACCTCATTAAGACTATTTGTTCTCACTTTCCCGCCTCCCGATGGAGAGAAGAGAAGCTGTGTTAATACGCTCCTCTCACGCTGCTATAGATTAGAAGTGAGGAGTGGATTTGTCTAATTGGACGGGGGATTACCCAGCGTGATATCTCACTGGTAAGCATTGTGTCCCCTGGTATTCAGCACACATACAGCATGCCAGTGGCACTGAATCTGAGATGGTGTTTGACTAATAAAACCACACGTTACGACGGGTGCAAATCAATTCAAGCCCAACTGTGAACACATAAAGCCATTGTGAAGTATTCATTATTTATATGTTATTAAACCATATTCATTGAGACTACATGGAGTTTTTTTTTTGAGAAGTCACGTAATTGTGGACAAAAATCAGCCTTAGAAACGTAGCGTTTAACCAGTGGCAGAAATCAGGTATGAAGTGTATGAAAGCAAACGCACATCATATGAGGTGCCGGTCAACAAAGGTGAATATATGAAGAAATAAAAAAGAACTCTTTCAGGTATAGAAATACAGTTATGAAAATAATACGCAAACAAATTAAAATAGAAATGTAACGTGGTCCAAATATTATGCAGGCGAGTTAAAGAAATAATCAAATCAGTTATATCAATATAATGCTTAATAAGATTAAAGTGATAGGAATAATATGCAAAAACAGTTACAGAAATAAGATTCAAATAGTTATAGAAATAATACACAAAAAGCTACAAAAAATAATATGCAAACAAATGTATGGAGATAAGATTTAAAAAGTGATAAAAATTATATGCGTAATATGATGTTATAGAAATAAGATTCAAAAAGTTATAGAAATAATATGCAAAAAAGTAATAGAAATGTGGAGCTATAAAAATAATATGCCAAAAGTTGTAAAAATAATATTCAAAAAGTTATAGAAATAATATGCAAAAAGACATGTAAAGCTATTAAAATGATATGCTTGATATGATATGCTAAAATGATTAGTCCTGCTTGACCTTAGTGCTGCTTTCGATACTGTAGACCATAAAATACTACTAGATCGTTTACACAATTATATCGGTATTCAGGGACAGGTACTGCAATGGTTCAGATCTTACTTAACAGACAGATATCAATGCGTCCATTTGAATGGGAAATCGTCAAATCTTACGCAAGTAAATTATGGATTACCTCAGGGATCGGTTTTAGGACCCTTGCTTTTCTCCATAAACATGCTGCCCCTCGGCAACATTATTAGAAAACATGGAATTAGCTTCCACTGTTATGCAGATGATACTCAGCTATATATCTCATCAAGACCAGATAATTCCTTTAAGCTATCCAAACTGGCAGAGTGCATCGAGGACATAAAACATTGGATGACTAGTAATTTCCTCCTTTTAAACTCTAGCAAAACAGAAATATTACTTATAGCACCAAAATCAAGTAAACAGAATATCTCCGATTACAGCCTGCAAATTGAAGGCTGCACTGTTACTCTAACAAATATTGTTAAAGACCTAGGCGTTATATTAGACGGCAACCTGTCATTTAAAAATCACATCTCAAATATCACAAAAACAGCCTTCTTCCACCTTAGAAATGTTGCCAAATTACGAAATAGTTTATGAGTTGCAGACGCAGAAAAGCTTATTCATGCATTTGTGACCTCACGGCTTGACTATTGTAATGCCCTACTTAGTGGTTGTCCTGTATCATCGATAAACAAACTACAGTTAGTTCAGAATGCTGCTGCCAGAGTTCTCACTAGGTCAAGAAAATACGATCACATAACCCCAGTTTTATCATTGCTTCACTGGCTACCCATTAAGTATCGTATTGATTTTAAAATTATTTTAATTACTTACAAAGCCCTTAACGGTTTAGCACCTACTTACTTAACCGTGCTTTTATCACGTTACAACCCATCACGCTCCCTAAGATCTCAAAACTTAGGACTTTTGACAACACCTAGAATAACAAAATCCACCAAAGGGGGACGAGCTTTCTCATACGTAGCACCTAAACTCTGGAATAGCCTTCCTGATACTATTCGAGGGTCAGACACACTCTCCAAATTTAAATCTAGATTAAAGACACATCTTTACAGCCAAGCTTTCACTTAATGCATAGTTAATGGACAGCAGCTACGCTAATTGTTCTCTTTATTCTCTTTCCGCCTCTGCCTCGGGATGCCCATCCCGAGGTAGGAAGAAGTTCCACCATGTCCAGATGACCGACAGATGCCCATCCCAAATTTGAGATTACGCCAGCTACAGCTGCAGACTGACTGACCATCCCAGCTCCATCCAAGGCAATTCCACCACCAGCCAAGAGAAATATGACCATCGGACCATCCCAGCTCAGACCACTACATCCCCAACCAAGAGCAAAGACGGACTATTTGTCTTATTATTGCTGAGGTTACAATATTTGGTATTAAATGCTAAACCAAAACGACATGTCAGCAGTCTGAGTGCAGCTATGACACGTCAGAGGGGATCTGGCCCTCCCGGCTGAGCCTGGTTTCTCCCGAGGTTTTTTTCTCCATTAATCAATCATTGGAGTTTGGGTTCCTCGCCACAGCAGGGCAGTGTTGGCCTGCTCACCAGGAGACTGCATTCATTCATTTATTTATTTATAAACTAGATATTATTTATTAGAATGATCTTACTCCTTGTATAAATACCATGCACTGTGCTGTGTTTTAACTTTTCTGTTTTTCCTGTTTGCCCCTGTAAAGCTGCTTTGAAACAATACACATTGTGAAAAGCGCTATATAAATAAACTTGAATTGAATTGAATTGAATCTGCAAAAAAGTTATAGAAATGCGAAGCTTTAAAAGAATATACAAATAGTTATAGGAATAATATGCAAAATCAGTTATAGAAATATGAAGTTATAGAAATAAGACTCAAAAGATTATAGAAATAATATGCTAAAAACTTATTGAAATGTAAAGCCAAAAAAATATATATATTTAAAAAGTTATAGAAATATGCAACAAAGTTAAAGAAATGTGAAGCTTTAAAAATAATACGCAATAAGTTATAGAAATGTGAAGCTATAGAAATAAGATTCGAAACGTAAATGTGTTGTTTAGGTTCTGCATTAACGGTGCATTTGCTAATATAAAAATAAATAATTTGTGGGATTTTCATGTGTTTACGTGTTCTTTTACTGGAGAAACACTTTAAACCGAATGCGTTTGATTTTTACCCATTAAACTGATTTCACACAGACGGTGGTACAACATGACCAGTGTTTACTGTACATGCACTTCATTCAATGTGTGTTTGCTCTTTCTACCTGTCAGGAGAAAACCAAAACATCAAAACCTTACATAAACACACGAGACGTGGTCACATAACACACATTTGACATACAGTACGATTATTTAACATAGAAATACAGTTGAGAACTGTTGATAATGGTTTTGACTTTAGGAAGAATCCTTCATACTTTAACAGATTAACACAGCGTCCCGGTTAAGGGCATGACTTAGCATGCTGGCGTGATGACAGTGAGCGTCTATATAAACACACATGTGTCTGTCCAGACGAGACGAGGCCGGTGTCTAGTCCCAGTGAACCGACTGACTCCTCAAGAGTCCTGCCCCCCCATTAGCTCAGTGGAAACCCTTGAGCTTTTCACAGCCGTTATACTGACAGACCTGCCAGCAGCTGAAAGTCAATCCCATCAGGATGAGCTGTGAATGACGCACTGCTGTCTTTTTACTGCCCGTCACCAACGACTCCTATATCAACACACATATATATCAGCTTTAACATTTAAATAATCCTTTAAATAACGACCCCACACAAAGCACTGAGACAACACCTCACAACAAGAAGACAATGTTACTGACCAATACTAAACGCACTCTTAAAAAAGGACGGGACATTTTCAACCCAGCGTTGGGACAAAGCCAGCATTTGAGTTAAATTAATGCTTATATTTGACAGAAAAATGAGTTCAAACAACCCGGCATACACTGTAAAAAACATGTCATTTTAAATCATTTTTCTGCAATTTTTTACAAATTTTTCAAGTAAAGAAAATCCAAGAAAAAAAGGCAATTTTACAGTGAAAAAAAGTTATTTTACAGTTTATTTCTGGCGCCCCAGCTGTAATTTCCGTTTCTTTAAAGTGATTTCTTTTTTTTACATTTCTTTTTAAAATACGGTCAAAAACTATAAAATTACAGATCAAGACAACAAGAAAAATAGTGGAATCAATTTAATATGTCCTCATATCGTATAATTTTACAGGGAAAAATATTTTTACAGGAAATTTCTGTTTTTTAACGGATTTTTTTAAGTTTAGGTTCATCAATCGGTTTGTCACTTATTAACCTAACGCAAATTTTTGAAGCGTAAATATAACATAATAAATCACAGATATGAACTTTAAAACATACTGTGCATCCTTCAAATGAACTGAAAACACAACTTAAAACGTAAAAAACACAGACAGACAAATATTTTTTGTGTAAACACTGCAACAGTGACTTCTTTGATGTGGGGCGTGCCGTCTACTGTTTCGGTCAAGAGAGGAGAAGATGACAGTCATTATCACTTTAAATGCTGAAACCTCAGACTTTCACATCACGTCAATGAAGCTCATTCATGAGACAATGCTGTCGACGTTTTGTATTAATCATTCTTGTGTAAATCTCATTTCACGTCACATTCAATTCAACAGCACAATTTACACAAGAATGATTTCAGAGGCTATTTACGCCGAAAATGAGCTCTGATTGCGTTTGACGTGAAGGGATTATTTCTGAATCCCTCTCATTCTCTCTACTTTTATCGGTCGCCTCAGAACTTTCACAGAAAATAAATGAAAAGAAAAATGTATTTCATTTATCGGACCCACTATGATTAAAAACACATTTTTGGCCTTTCATCTTTAAACAGCGCTCTCTTTATTCAATAGTTCATCTGTTTTGCTTTATTCTTTGTGTTTTATAAATCCCACACAACCGGCAATTTGTAACTACAGTACTTCAAAAAGTTCTTCAAAAGGTTCTTTGATGCATCGAAGAACCTTTTGGTTCCATAAAGAACCTTTAACATCTGAAGGACCATTCTGTCTCACAAAAGGTTCATGATGATTTTATAAAGGTAAGAAAGAGATGATTCTTTAAAGAACCTTTGACTGAATGGTTCTTTGTGGAACCAAAAATGGCTCTTCTATGGCATCGGCGTGAACAACCTTTGAAGACCCTTTATGGTTCCTTTCTATGATTGCTGATATATAATATATATATGCATGGGCTCAATTTGGAAAAGTCCTTCGTTTTCGTACGATTAACATTGTTAATAGATCATATATTGTGTGTTCTGTTCACAGGGAATGTTCTTTGTTGCCTTATTTGCACATAAAGGCATTTCTGAATCCAGTCTGGGGTGAATATTTCTACATGAGAATAAAGGGTGAGCACGCAGACGGCTCATTGTCTGGTGAACTTTGAGCTGGATCGTTTGTGTCTGAAAAAGATGGCTTTGCGTAAGAAGCCGTCTGTCTGAAAGCTCAGCTACAAACGCCGCGATAAGAATGCAAGAAACAAATCTCTCTGCCGTTTATCAGTTCAGAATTGAGCTCCATCACGTTTGCTGCTGCATAGCAACACCCTGGCAACCATCAACAGCATCACAGGGGGAACGTTTTGCAGATATCTTCATGCAAAATAAAGCGGGTTGATGTATAGAACCTGCTGTGAATATGAGGTTGATGATAAATGAGGAACGGACTGCCGAGAGCAGCCGTTCATCAAACCTCACGTCAAACTCTAATGTGTGTTAAAAGTGTTGAATTCTCTTCTGAATAGAGTCAATGACATAACAGGGCCGTCCGGCATCAGAGTGTCAGAATAAAGATGCTTTCAGGATCTTCCCATGGGTTCAGAGTGCACTCGAGAAGAGCGTGCCGGCATCAGCGACCGTACGGCCGTGAGCTATTTATTATTCATGCGAAAGAGAATCTCGAGCGCTGACAACAGTGAGGTCAGAAGAAATAAGAAATAAAGAGGAAACCCTAGAGAAACACAACAATACTCGTCCCACGAGTGTCAGCGTCACCTGTCCTCTCGTTCCTACGTCTGTACAACAGCCCTGCTCACTACATAGAGAGCGCTTTTAAGGCAGCATGGGTTGAAGTTTTAGCCTCATCACAACATGGCTTGTGCTTCGAGGGCTAACCCGGAATGCATTGCAACAAGATGTGTGAAACAAACTGCAGCGGAGGTGATGATGTGATATTTTTGTGTGAAAACTTCTAAAGCAAGTGTGTTGTCGTTATATATAAACACAGATGTGAGGCCCTGCATCCAGCTTCTTGCTCTTTATCATCTGGATGAGATTCAGTACATCTCAAAAGCCGTGCTTATGGTTTGCAGAATCTTGAATTGCCGTAGCCCGCTAAATATTTAATGGCATCTCTGTATTTGTTTGCGTTTTGTCTTCTCTAGTGCCATAATGAGCGGTTTCTATTGCATCTCGAAATGTGATTTAGCATTTTAGAGAAAGAGCTACCGGTTATTAATAAAGACCCACGGGAGGCCGTGCACGCCCCAGCGATGTCATGACACAAGCACACATGATGATTGACGCTTCGGTCATCCACAAATTCATATTTTGATTCACATTTTCTAAATAATTCTTTACCCAAAGTAGTGCTTGGCTCTGGAACAATCTAGCTGTCAAAAACAACTTTTACGAACCAAATGAGTGATTAACAAACATAAAACACGATACTCAAGTTTACTCAAGAAAGCTGAGCATATGAAATCACATCAATAATTATCTAAATGTGATGACTCGATAATTAAATATTATCATGGGAAAGGCAAATTCAGTAAATTGCAGTGATGACACCAATATAAACACTGTACATGTGAAACGTGTATATTAATGTGCTTCTATGTACTTTGGAGACGGTCCCTAAATTCAGACTATCAAACGTATATGTCGAACCAACTTTGTGCAAGTGGACAAATACTAATTTTGTGTAGTTGTATAATTTGGCAAAACTAAATAACACTTTGAAAATAGTACAACACGGTAACAACACGGTAGCCACGGTAAGTTATATGTTAACGTGCATCATCACACCACATGCATGTCATTGCCTGCCACACGCTACAAGATGTCAGAGACCGAGTATGTCAAAGTAACTTAAATTAATTAATTATAAAAAAATTCAAAATGATTTAAAGTTAAATCCGCAAGTCATAAAAATAGTGTATCATGTTTTGTATTCGGTACTCAAGGGGGCCCCCTGGTGGAGCAGAGGCCCTATGCCAACTGCGTGGTCTGTGTATAGGGAGGATCGGCTCTGTTTTTACCATCTAAAAGCGTTGTTTGCAGCTTGAGTTTAACATTATTAATTCAGATTTATTACGTTACTTAAAGCGATCATCATTTTACAATCGATGGTTTGCAAACAGCCATTTGGAAGCTATCAGACATCACACTTTCTGCTTGAAAAGTGCTCGTCTAAAACGATTCAGTGTTTATTATAATTATTATTTGCTATTACTTTCATTCATTCTTGCATTTACACAATACAAACACACGTGCGCATTTCCAGGAGGTTTACTACAAAATTGCTGGAACGCTTTAACCCGGTGTGGCTTCTGGTATATTAACCCTGCTATCAGTTAAACATGAGACGCTTCAGAGAAATCGGTTTTACTCGACAACTGCACCTTTTACCGCTGCGTTAGGCATCACCTGATTACATATTCCTACAATTGTGAGCCTTTAAAATGAATTCCAGTGTACTTGTTATGGAATGGCAAACAAACACTTTTATTCCTGAAGAGAAGGTTATTACAGACGGGGCTTCGAGAGAGGAAAACGATAAATTGACTTCAGCCAGCGGGACTTTGCATGTCAAATCTGAGTGTTTAATGTGTTTTTATGGTCTGTTTTTGCTAATCCAGTGTGGAGGTAACACAGCACAGGAGAGCCGTAACTGCACCGTCAGGTGACATATAATCAGACCTGATCTCCTTCTGTGTTTTATTGCCAATTTAGTGGCTGTGAGTGTCGCTCCTACGAGACTGCTTGTGTTTCTGTGACTAAATGAAACGGGTTCGGACTGAACGACAAACACTGTTGTTTTCTTGTTTGTTTGAATTACTGAGTGGCTGGTTAATTAGCATGAAGTAATTCCTATTTACAACACACTACCAGGCTGTTCGTACAGTTTATCATTCTTCATGCTCATAAAAACCGTCTGTCAGTCTAAGCATCACAATAATATTGTCATTTTAAAACATCAATTTCAATGACAGAATGGCCATTACAATACAACGTATGGATTAATTACCACATTCATTTACTGTACCGTGGTTTAACATAGTACATATAAAAAGATAGACAAAAGTCATGACGGTACAAAAACAAGTATCATGACACAGTTGACCATAACAGACCATAAGAAACACCATGGGACTGAATTCCATATTCCATATTCATTTACCATACTATTCCCATAGTACACGTCGGAGAACATGCTAATATTATGGTAATTTATATAAAATATCACAATAAACTGAGGAGAGGATGACTACTATAAAAACCATGTCACTTAAGGATTACCATATTAATTGACCATGGTTTACCATAGTATATATAAACAAGCATGGTACAATGCTCAGGAAGTATGGCAGGGATACGGTCATATTTTAATATACGATCATACAACAATCACAATAGAATAAATACTGCGATTTCACATGAATACCATGTTCATTTACCATGGTATTACCGTGATACATATACAAAGTCGTCTTCCCTTAACTATCACTAAAATAAATACTCTAACACGGTACAGAACGATTACCACATTCATATTTACCATGGTATTTCCATAGTACATAAAGCAAACAAGGTACCATGTGCAAAAAGTATGGTAATAATGGTGTCATGACAGTAATGATTAACATGGTACTGCACGTTTACTATATTAAAGGTGCAGATTGTAACTTTTTGAATGCAGGAAAGCAGACTAGAGGATGTTATATGAGGTGCCTCACGTGATTCGTGTAAGCTGTGACGCTTTCTCCAGACCATGCATCTCCCTAAATACACGGTCTCTTGTGTTACCCTCGGTTTCAGCTTTTACTGCCGTAGAAACCATTACAACACAGTCTCGTGGACAAGTGTGAAAGTATATTTCAATCATTTTTAGATCCATCCATCCATCCATCCATTTTCTACCGCTTATCCGAACTACCTCGGGTCACGGGGAGCCTGCGCCTATCTCAGGAGTCATCGGGCATCAAGGCGGGATACACCCTGGATGGAGTGCCAACCCATCGCAGGGCACACACACTCACTCATTCACTCACACACTCACACCCTACGGACAATTTTTCCAGAGATGCCAATCAACCTACCATGCATGTCTTTGGACAAGGGGGAGGAAACCGGAGTACCCGGAGGAAACCCCCGAGGCACGGGGAGAACATGCAAACTCCCATTTTTAGATCATCTGACTAAATAGTAATAAATACATTTACTTCTGATGTGTCTAACTCATTGTAATGAAATAAAATCACGTCATCAAATGCAACATTTATAAAACTTTATTACTTTACATCATCCATAAACGCGATTTCTCATTCACGTCGGATTGATTATTAGCGGTGGAGTTGAAGACGACAGTTCCCATTATTCCATGCTCCTTCACAGCGTCATCCAGCTACGGCGTTGTTGATTTGAACATATCTAATTTGAGTGTGCGCCCTCTAGCGGTGGATTTGACAAACTGCGCCTTTAATTTACCACAGTGCTACTATAGTACATGCTCAAAACAAAGTTAACATAAAAAATGGTGTATCGTATAAAACAATCTGTGGTACATTCTGTTAGTGTTTAATACTCACAAATAGTAATATGAAATCAGACTAAAATGTGAAATCAAATCAGATATTCCTTGAGCGTATTACAGAAGCATAAAAACACACGTCTAATTGTGCCGAGAGCTTTTGTGTCTTACTGACCTCCCATCAGGCCTTTAAGAAAGACCCCGAGAGCACGCCTAAGAAACAAGGGTCGACTCGAGAACTGCCACACGTTAGAAGAACAAGTCAAAGTCAAGAGGAGATTAAAGATTGGGTTCTTTTGAAGGTTTCTCGCGGTTCAGACGTTTCAGAGCCCAAAACAGAAGAGAAGAATTCAGCTGGCTTCTTTCAGCCGGGACATGATGGGATTTTCCGCAGATGCCATTGAGATGCACCGGCAGCATTTGCCCGAGTTCAATTACGTTAAATGAATTTAAGCGGCTCTTTTGAATAACAATACGGCCTGCATCAATGAAGGGGAAGGTTGAATGGATGGGGTGACAAACTCTTGGCCGTAAAATCAAGTGGTGTATGTCTGAACACCAGGCGTCCTCAGATGACGTTCAAAGCTTCGGGAGGCAGCGTGCATGACAATTAGACCCCGTGCTCTTATTACATTACACAACGCACGACTGGGGTTGTTTATTAAAATACGACAAGATAAAATATTGGTAATTACATGACGGAGCTGGAAGGATATCGCTTTGGAAAAGCCAATTTTTTGGGCTCTCCCGTGAAAAGCTTTCCCTGCGAGGTGGTTTGGAAGTGCCTGTCGTGGATTTCTGCTCATAATAACATCTGCTGAATCTGCAAACCAGCATGACGCAGCAGCCAAAGTAATGCCAAATGAGTTTACGGGTGTTTTATTCACTCCGCTCAGCCGCACGGTAATTGTGGCTTTGGGGGAATAAAAACGGAGTGGCTATGTGAATGCAAGCCTCCATTATAGTGTAACCTAAACCATCTGATGGAATGCCTTTGTGTTTAAAAGCTATTCCAGGCCTTTCCTGGCGGTTGACGCGGTACCAGTGCTCAGCGCTTGCTTTTTATGGGAGCTTTTTTCATCCCGGCCACATCCGCCATTTTTTTACGTGGATTTAGCTCGATGTGCCGCAACCCCGAGGGTGTAAACTGTCAACAGCGAATATTTAAAGAGGGAAAATGTCAATGGCCTAATTAAGCTAAAGACTGAGAAATATAATATAATATAATGAAATAAATGAAATGAAATATTTTATAATACAAATATTATAAATTTGGACGAGAACTGCAGAATGATGTAATGAAAATGGCTGATCTGTATTGGCTGAAGTAAGTTTGGAATACAATTTTGTAAGTGTGAATGTTGTCAATGTATTGAATCACACAACATTATATTTAAGGGATAATGTACAGGCAGCCGTTGTTATTGCAGAAATATTTCGCGATAACAGCCGGCCACTTGTATATTGTCCCGCTTATTACACGGCTACTTGGCACATGAGGAAAAAACAGGACATGATATGTGAATTTGAAATATTTGATTAGCTCATTTTACCGAATGAAGACCTTCTGCGATGAAAAGATGTTTACTTTTAGTTTCAAGGTAAGAAACAACGTTCAGATGTCACAAATAAATAAAATGTCATATATGTTATTAAAAGACATATTTATATTTCATTTGTTAAATAAAACCTGTCAAAATGGTTTGCTGCATCTGGGTTACCGTGTGTTATTAGTTTCGAGAGGATGTTATCTGGGAATAACAAACATGCAAATGTTGTGACAGGCCAATCAGAATCAAGCATTCCAATGAGCCGTGTGATAAATATCCTTAAAGTGGACATACACTACCGGTCTAAAGTTTTTGGACACTTACTTATGTGTTTGTATTTTTATCCATACTTTAGAATAATGATAAACACCTCAAAACAATCAAATATTCGATGATCAATTCTGATTTCAACATCACTTTAGATCTAAAATAAATATTACATATAAAAAACCTGGAATGTGAGACATTTGTAATGCTTCATGGAAAGAGAAAACTATGAAAACATCTCTGATTGTACAGAGATAATCTCTGACAGTAAATTCAAGCTAAACTCCATCTGGCGAAAACAACGCACTTCTCATAAGAGTTTTAAATCTCCATAAAAGTCAAAAAAGTGTCGGCCGCTTAGCCTTTCAAACCCAACAGAAGATCCAACCTCATGACTCAATGTGAAATATCTTCAATATTAACAATGCGGCATGAAAACAACATGCTTTTATTATTCTTGTATTTGGGCTACAGAATCAGCGAGCTCTGGCTTGACTCGAGGTTATAAAACGTCTTCATGATTTCACAGAAAAAAATGACGTTTGATGTCTTCAACAAAAATCGGCACCTGGCAGGAGAACACAAATCCAGCGGGTCACGCCGCTTCTTGCCAACTCAAAGATGAAATTCTTCTGCCATATCATTCAAAAGTGTTGCATACTCTTTATTTTACGTGTAAACAGTCATCCAGTAGGTCTTTCATTCTGATTAAAAAAAGTGTGAGTTCACCTAGCAGATATGACTCACAAATGTATTTTGTAATTTCCATATTTCTTCTCTTTGTTTGTGACTAAGAACCTTCTACACATCCACCGCGCATCACGGAAATGCCAGTCGTGATATCCAATATAAGTTTGGTGCAGAACTGGACCAACCAAATATCCGTTGGCCGGATGTATTAAGCTTGAGCAAATTGAATCTTCTCGGGCACACATGCGAATGTCATTCTCATTGCAAATAAACTGTCGCTCATGTAGACGCCGGGATTTCTTACTCGTGAATCCAGTGATGCAAATTAAGAGCAATCAGAGCTGAGACAACAAACCAAATCACCAACAGTGAATCATAACTCAGAAAGACACTCATTCCCGCTTCCATCGCTCCCGCTGATTTGTAGACGCTCTGAAAATAAAGCAAAGCATTCACATGACATCTGCCAAATCACCGGCCATAACAACCACCGCCAGACACACAACTGAAGCTTTATCATCAAACATACGGCTTCTGATGGACATTCTGTTAGTTGGGAATTAGTCAGAAGAGACACATGAGGAACGGTACACGTACTGAAACCTATGAATAAAAGTAAATGATAAAAAAAATAAGAAGAAAATATTTCTCGACACATCACTTCTGGTTTTTATGCTCTTGACATGGATGTTGACGAAAATGTTGTTTTTAAAGAGTTAATATTTTTCGATTTTTTAGGGTCCTACCTTAGTGTAATGAGTGTCCAACATCAAGTTTACATACGTACACGATGTAAAAACACTTTCATTTTCTTCAAATAGGCCGTTATTATTACCTTACTTCATGACTCTCAAATGATTCGTTCGGTGATTCATCTGTCTAATCCCCTCCTTTCTGTCAGCCTACTCGGATCTGATTGGTCAGATGGTCTAGTCTGCTGTGATTGGTCTACCGTGTAGTGTGGCAAATGGATCGTAGGCGGGCATTACACAACGTGACACAAATCTGACCCGGATATTAAATTAGAATGACAGATATTTAGAACGTTTCTTCTTTTGAATGAACACTTCCGGTTTGTGTTTGGCTATTGTGGAATAATATAACTCGAATTATCAAATCGAATAATTGATGTTAATATTGATTTGAATTATTATTTTAGTGAACGATTTGTTCAATTTTGTTGCATGTTGATTTTATTCATCAAAATATGTAACACTGGCCTACTGGTTTATGGACATTTTACTGCAAAATTGTTACAAACTTACAAAAATACAAAAAATGTGGTTGTAAACAGAAAGTTTACTCAAAGTTAGCTACTGTAACACTTGAAAGTACGTTTTCAAAAACTTGATAAAACAAGCATATCTAACACCAAAAGTTCTATTGCTAACTAAATAAAGTTGTCTTAATAAAGTGAACTTGGAGTATTCCATTTTGTAAGGTAAAGGCTCAGATTGTGTTCTTGCAAAAATCTGATGAGAATTATTTGAGTTTAAACACTTTAGACTTTTGACGAAGTTTGAGACGTTGTCACGATCAGTTCTTTAAGTCATCTAAGATGATATGTCTCTCATTAGCGCTACATTCCATTTTCTATAAGAGAGATAAAGTTCTCTTACCAAACGCCGAAACATAAACACGAAAAAAGTGATTCGTTTCAGTTATCTACATGTACGTTATAGACGACTGAAGGGCTGAAAATCCGCCTGTGTTTTCTCGTCTCTATGAGTCTTATAGAGCCACAGAAGAGGCTCTTTACTTTAAATGCCTCGCGCTCATGTTCTCATTGACTGTGGTCCCAAGAGAATATCTCTAAGTCTCACGGCTAAGTACTTCCATTAAAACTTCAATGAGCTATAAAACCAATGCAAATTCATTTCCTTAATCGGACTTATGACACTTAGGTCACGTACAGCGAGTCGACTTAACTTACAGAAGTGCTCCCATAACAACTTTCCTTCCGCATCAAATCAGTTTACACATAAACTCTTTTTCAAATATAACAGCATGTGTGAACAGCTTTCATTTCTTTGGGTTCTTTATAAAGCAACCAGATGCCCTGAGACACTCGACATGCAAAACCAAAGAGAACACCACAATATATAATCAACACCGTTCAGAGAAAAATATGCGGTTTCTGCCATCTTGGATTACCTCAACTGTACAAAATCCATGCGAGCTTTTGGCTGAAGGCAGCATATGTTCAATGTAAATTCTGAGTTCTCAAGCAAAACCGGCTGAGAGGATCTGCTTCACAAAGCAACATGGATTGCCTCATCGGCAGTTCATCTTAAAAGGAGCTGATGTAACCGATGACCATAAAGAAATCACACAATGGGAAACTGCTCACACATTCTCATCGTTGAAATAAAACTACAACCCTGTGTTTCATTATTAGCACAACAGCATATGATTATTTGATGAGGGATGTTCTAAAATGCTGTTTTGCAGTCTACAGGTCAGTACGTACAGTAAACCTCTCTTCCCCCAAGGTTAGCAGCGCAGGCAGTTTTACGACTCAAGTCATGTACACAATGATGAAAATAAATTGGGTGGAGAGGAAGGACCCGCGAGTATTGTTGCCGGACGAGCCCAGAAAGAATCAATGCCACTGCAATGCAGCTGGAAGACACGCACCACGTGCCTTTAGATTCTGACGGATTTCTGTTTATCTGTCAAATCAAGTCATTATCTGTAAAAGTCGGATGATTAGCAATCAAACTCAAGCAGGCAGATTCTCCAGGCTTTAGGATTAGCTAAAGAAAACAAGACTGAAGTGGACCTGTGGAAATGGAAATGCTTTTGCTAGTTTCTGTCCAACGCAGTTCTCATTTTCCCATCCTTCACTGTGTTGTTTAAAAAGCAAATGCATTTGCGCTCATTTGTGAAACCATGGGTGTGTTGGTCTTTAAAACAGGAGTTTTTAGGCGCATTACTGGCGCGTTGCTATTTTGAGGAACTGAATATGGACTGCGCCATAGACCAACTCAAACAATAACGCAACATTTTTTTGTTATTTAAAGAGGGTGAAAATGCACTTCTAGGCGGGTCCACAACACGAAACGAAACACAAAAATAAATGGAGAACAATGTTAAGGTGATTATTGCGGACATAAAGATAAAAATCTGGCTTGTCCTGTAGATGCCTTTCCTCTCTGGAGAAGCATCCCGCCTTGGCTCTTGCAAAGTCTAACGTGTAAATAGCGAATCAGCCTTGGCGCGAGCGCAACTGACTCATAAAGGGAATGAAGAGATGAGACTCTGATTGGTTTACTGCACTTTACACCCTAAAAACACCCATTACTCATTAAGAGAATCGGGACAACCCATTTAGACCAAGCTCCTTGACCATTTTCCCGTCGTTAAACAAGCAAAAGTGGATTCGGACACGTCCTGAGTACACCTGCTCCCTGCGCTTTAGACCATGTGCTTAGATCGTTAAAATTGGGCCCAGAGAGTTCAACACAAACCCAGAACGACGAGGAAGAATGAAGAAGAAAAGATGGACAGAAGCCACAGGAGAAATGACGGAGGTGAAGTGTTCATGTGTGTGTGTGTGTGTGTGGAGGGGTGGACGCTTACGCTGTGTTGCATCGTCCTCCAAACAATCCTCTGGGGTGCGGAAGCAAAAACAGAGAAAAGAGGGATTTCATTGAAAGCGCAGACGAGAGAGAGAGAGAGAGAGAGAGAGAGAGCAAACACATGATAAATATGCATTAGACAGAAAGCAATATGCACAATTACATTTGATGAATGGCGTTTCTGGAATATTTCAAGCTATTCCCTCCAGACGCTGA
The DNA here is from genome assembly GCA_029783895.1 of Triplophysa bombifrons. Taxonomy (NCBI): domain Eukaryota; kingdom Metazoa; phylum Chordata; class Actinopteri; order Cypriniformes; family Nemacheilidae; genus Triplophysa; species Triplophysa bombifrons. The sequence goes on along the minus strand of CM056452.1, from coordinate 29,819,430 downwards.
GAGAAGAAGTGAGCACATCCCTCCTCAACACCGCTGTCTAACTCAACATTTACTTAACCGTCACGCATCCGTGTTCCAGCGTTAATTTAAGACTCATCCGATGCACGGCTGAGTGAAAAATCATCGTAAGTCATGTTAAATGAATTCTCCACATTTGCCGCAGGCTAACATAAGATTACGCAATCGTGTTCTACTTTAAAGTCAACGGCATATTTTCATCTTTTCCCATTAAAGATTATAAGTCAAAACACTTCGTTCTCTAAAGCAACTGAAAGAGAGAGAGATTATATAATGAAATAAAGTGATGTAATGTGTGGGTGGTTCTTCAATTAGCGGCTCTCTTGACCGTTTGAAGACTCCACTCGTCAAACTACTTTCAACTTTCTTTCATTTGCGTGTCAACATTCACAACGTGGGATGAAGATGACGTTATCTGACCATCACACCTGAATATAAGACCTTAATTTTCATCCTCACTTTCAAGACAGTTATTCTAGATGTCGACACGTTTTTAAGATAATGTCCAAAAACATGTTTTGGATTGAACGTCTTGGACATTTTACATCATGAAAGGACGTTTTGTTATATGGAGTATATCCACCAGACAGAAGCATTTCTCTGAACATCATCATCATCATCACCCACTCATGACCCGCTCGATCACTCACCAGTCTGTCCATGCTCGTCCCTGCTGCCGTGGTGGGCCGCTCTTCTGGACTGTATGGTCTGAAACGACTGTTGAACACATCCGAGATCCCGCGGGCTGATCGGCCCACTCCTACTGGTCTACCACATCCCTGAAAAACCTGCAGTTAAACGACAAGAATGTGGTCTGTGTGGTTAGCAGAAGCTGTTAAAAATAAATAGAAATAGAAATGAAGACGAAAATCTGGATATCAAACTGGAGCAGACTGGAAAGATCTTAAAGCTGTTTAAAACCATTTTGAGATGCACTTTAAAAATCCTTCTCTTCATAAGTATCATTATAAACATCCTTATGACACATGTTTTAAGACTGCACATTTTACGATAAATTGGATAAAAAAGTTGCTGTGGCTGACATTTACAGTGATAAATAAATTATAATTTTACATAATATTTATGAATTAGAATGAAATATAATGAAATATAATATATATGATTTATGAAATTAATCAGTACTTAATTTTTTATTATCTCCTTTATTAAACCTACAATCTGCTATTGAGCAGGGACATAAAATGTGTAAATTAAATAAATAAAAATGTGTGATTAAATAAATAAAAATGCAAAATAACTTTTTTAAATGAACATTTTCTATGGATTTTTTTTCTGTATGTTAGGCGCATTTTCCTCTTCCAGACCTCTTTCACACGCATTGACTCATTCACACATGGACGGATGCTGCAGTGGAGCTGACAGTGATGGACCACTTTAATGTCATGCCTGCGTTCTGATGTCAAGATATCTGTCACTATGATTATCATTCAAATCCTCCTCATGACACGTACATCCAGATTTCCACGACCGCTGTGCGTTTTCCATCAGCTCCAGTTTTGAGGAAAGCTTTTAATGTAAAAGAAAACTCCAGTGTTCAAAAGACACCGTGTAGCCCGTACTCTTTCTTTCTTTCGTTCATATTGGTTTCTGTGGATGAAACCGCATCTCACTTCTCGCGCTGGCGTCCGTGCGCAGCTCCTTCAGAGAAATGTAAAAAGCTTTGGTGTCTGGAGTGTGCTTTGACGTGTAACACGCGTCATGCATATTTCATTAACGCTACGACCAAATGTCAGGAAAATCTTCTCCGTTTCATTTCTTTTCGCTTTATATCTAACGCTGTGCCATATGTTTAGATGAGTATGTGTGGAGAAAATATTCGGTTTGTACAATTTTTTTTAATAAACACACGTAAAATACATTAAAGGTAGTACAGAGTGTGTGAATCAAGTACCTTATCTGAGACCTGCATACTGTTGTCTTGCATGGTCATGATGGCTTCTGAGATCTTCACATCGATCGGTTCCATGACGGCTTCGATGTTGAAGGGTCCCTCCAGCCTGTCAGCAACCAGCAGCATGGCATCTGTGCCCACGAGAGGGACCAATCAGAGGCTTCCTTACATACATGATCAGATTCCTATCTGAGACGAACTCATCTCACTTTATACATTTGATACATACGTAAATGACAATAAAACGACATTAACAACTCACTAGACTTCAGAGAAACAGACACTAATGAGACATGATGAGACCTCTAGGTGTAAATTTATCTGTGCTTGAAATGATAAAAACAGATATCGTGACATGAAACTTATTACTTATCTGAAATAAATAGATATAGAGACACACATGGCACTTACACGAACGTAAGTATGTAACTGGCAGCAGACTGACAGCTGAAGGGGAGGAGTTAACAGATGCTCCGCCCAAGCCATCTCATTTACGTGATTTGAGATGAATAGTCATTTCAGGGCGGAAGTGCATTTTTAGATTTTAACTGAAGATTACGAGGGCACATACTGTACATTTTAAGAGGAAAATGAGTCACATAGATAAGCGATTAGTATTTAGTATAAACGCCGCAATATTTCATGGAAAAATAAGAATTGACATTTTTAATTTCACTGGGACTTTAAAGTTCTCTGTGTTCTTCTTAAGGCCACTGTGTTGTATATAAGACTGTCAGACGGGCATAAAAACATGTAATGTATTGATTCAATTAGAGTCTGTGAATTGATTTTACCCTTTAGGTTGTTCCCTAGCGCTCATATTTCGAGATATTTGGACATATCGTTTCTCTATAACGTCCCTCGCAGCTACACAAATGGAGACGCCTAATGTTTCTCACATCGTGAAAGACAGTTTGATCAAATAAATACCATGGGCAGAATGGTAATGTGGACATTCTCCAGAAAATTACCTTTAAAAATGCCAAAGAGACGCTGGAGAAACGGCTGTAAAGTGTAATTAAACTGCCACACATCTTTATTTGTCTCAGCTACTCCAGCTGTAAGAAACTTTTTCCTTTTTTTCCCATTTTCAGGCGCTCTCAAAAGAGTCCAACACACAGAGAAACTTTCATACTTAGACGCTGAACAAAGTTTCTGTACATGCAAATACCACGCTATATAATAAAGTATACCATTTTGTGTAATTCTTTAAAGCACAATGTAGTACCATGTAAATACCACGATAAATCTTAATTTCTCATTAGCATGACATATATAACTATTAGAAAGATGATCTTTTAAGATCTGAATAAATACCATGGTATGAAAATATTGTTCATATTCAGTACAATGGTATTGACATATGATTCCTATGAAAGTAAATAAATAGGTATATTATAAATTTGACAAAAATAAATGTTTATTTAGCATGCATTTTCTTTTTAGGCAAAAATGGAAAACCTTTGATGAGTTTTGGCCACTGTTTCATTTCAAAACAAACTTTTCAAAGGGCATGTTTTAGAAAAGGCAAGTGTTGTCATCTCCATATAAATGTAAAACGTGGCTTTGAGAAAACAAGAATCATTTTGACAACATTGTCTGCATGCAAAATATAAAAAAAATGCATTGGAACCACTTTTCAATGTTCTATTACACAGTACACTCCTACAACGGTGTTTCATAGCGATGCCATAGAGGAACTATTTTTGGTTCCACAGAGAACCATTCGGTTCTTACTTACCTTTTATCATCTGACAAACCTTTTTCCGCGAACAGAAAGGTCCTTTAGATATTAAAGGTTCTTTATGGAACCAAAAGGTTCTTTCTATGGCATCGAAGAACCTTGAAGTGTCCAGCGCTGTCATGTTAACCTACCCTTAGACGATAAGAAATTACAATACAATACAAAAATCTGAAAAGTTCAAAGACTTAAAGGTTTTACATTTTTTGGTTTGTGAGGACACAACAGAGTCACCTTATTTAAATCACACTAAACATTTAAATACAACTAAACAACACAATCTCTGTCACGGGTGTTTAGGACATAAAGCGCACGACGAAGGAGTGTAACTAAAACTGCTTCTTTAAAAATAAATCCACAGGAATTCACAGCGACAAGCAATATAACGAAGGAAGGACAGAAGAAAACACAGGTTTTATAGTGATACTTCACCCAAAAATGAAAATTCTGTCATAATTTACTCTACTTCATGTTGTTCTAAATCTGTAACAATACTTTGTTCTGATGAACACAGAGAGAGATATTTGGAAGAATACTTATAACCAGACAGATCTCGCCCCCATTGACTCCCATAGTAGGAAAATATACTTTATATTTTGAAGAATGTAGGACAGCAAACAGTTCTGGGGCACCTGTGACTCCCATTGTATTTTTCCTACTATGGGAGTCAATGGGGGTCAAAATCTGTCATAATCTTCCAATTATCTTTCTCTGTGTTCATCAGAACAAAGACATTTGTACAGATTTTGAACATCTCGAAGGTGAGTGAATGATGACAGAATTATCATTTCAGGGTGAATTTTCAATATTCTATAGGATGTCATTTCAGTAAGAGACCCACCATTTCACAACTGATGTATTTATAATTCCTTACGCCAGAGAGCGATTCCATGAAAAGTCTGTTGTGATTGCGGCACAGAAGGTCATGGGTTTGATCCTCAGTCTATGTAGATGAACGCACTGCGTCATTTCAGATCACATCATCTGCCAAATGTGCACAAATACAAATGTTCGGTAATTTTCCTTCTATTGAAGATGGCAACCTTAGTCCACAACTCCAGCACTGGATAAAAATAGCCCGATCCCATCGGAGACATCGAAAACATCATGTTAAACCTTGACATGTCACACAACCGCACAGAGTCAAAAAGGTTTCAGTGTCCCTTCATATCAATATGATAATATTACATACACCAGAGAGGAATAAAACCAGTTATTTCTGTTCACAGCGTGTGATCATTTATTAATGAGCGCCACATATAGCACTTCTCACTGAATTCTTCATTATAAAATCCGGAAAGATATCAGGTTGCTAAGTTGAATTTTAACACAACATTTTCTTCCGTTTCATCCAAATCTAAGGTCACTGCAATATTCCTTATCTGCGTAAACTTCTTTTTTCTTTATTTAAAAGGTCCATATTATTCATAATCACACCATTCTTGACTTTGTTCACAGGTTGTGTTTTCATGTGTGCGTATGGATGTGAAACAAGAGGAAAATAAGTGTCCCTACATCCCTCCTCTCTTTCCTCTGGACCAAATGACTCCTGAGTGGACCTGGGCACAAATCGATGGTGAAGACAGATGATTTGCCAATCTCACAGTTGTGTCATTAAACCTCAGCGTTATTAATTTGCGCTCACATGGAACCTATTACAGCAAACTAGATGATGCCATTGATCGGCCGGAGAAAACGCATTTGATCTTTTCATTAGGTTTTACCCCTCGCTTGAACTCATAAACGGCCCTCGAAGCGGACAAGATGGATGCCGCATTTCATTTTCCAACAAAAGGTAATGACAAACGAGCGTAAAGGGCCGATTTAGCCCTCGATTGTTAAAGAGGCTTTTGAAGAGGTGCATTGTGGGCTGGTTCTACAGGGCACAGGAAGAAAATGAAATGGCTCGGCCATGGCAAAAGCAATTAAAACTTGGAGCGTTCTATTGGCACGTGGCGGTATGATGTAGGTCAGTCTAACATGGGTTACTCACAGCGGTGAAAGCTTTTAGCTTGAGTTGTGAATGAGATTGAAAATACACGCCCGCTCATCTTAACTTCATTCCGCTGCAATGTGATGCATATCTCATGACTATGAAGAAAAGTGAAAATGGATGTGAAAATATAAACCAAAAGTTTGACGAATACGCTTTTGAATTGCACTAATTTGTTACATTTGTAAAAAAAAGTTTCAAATTGTAAAAAAAATATTTTGAAATCACTCTACAGGCTCAAATTGAACTGAATTAAAGGACAATTAAAATTAAGACAAAACAGCAAACAGAAATACTGCTAAAGATACATTTCATATTGAGATGATTTAATATTACACTATGAAAAATGTAACAAATAGATCTGTCAACATTCAATGAGTTATTGTTCCTATAGCCATTGTTATTTTTTATTTAGGAAAAAACTCAACTCAAACTTATTTTGAGAAAAAAAGACTTTATATTGTTTGCAATTTTGCTTCTTAAGTATCTTGATTTGAGAAAGTTTTGATATTTGTACTGGAAAATAAGACAAAAAAAAATGTCACAATGAATTTCTCACTCAGCATTTTTGTCATGTTTCTAGTACAAATTTCCCAAAATTCTTAAATCAAGATAGATTTCCTTGACAATAAATTCATCAATCTCATATTCTGACCAACAAACAGTAAATATTGTGATTCTGTTAAACCGAACACACCATCAGGTGCTTGACTTTTCCTCTCCTCACGTGTGCTCTGGTAGGAGCTCTATGGTTGTTATTAATTTATTTTGTGTATCAGCTTCCCAAAACATTTAAAGTCATCGTAGAGCAGTCCTTAGCTACAGGTGTGTGACATTAAAAGTCCTTCCTCTCCTTTAAGACTTTCATAACCACGCTGCATTCTGGGAAGAGTTTAATCCCAATCTCTCGTTTTCCGTTCGGCCCTCAGTTTTGAAGAGCACTTTTGTTTGTTTACTGTGAGGACTTATATTGCCCGTGATTCCCGGTTAGATTTCCATCAGGAAACGGCTGGAGGTCAGAGCCAAGGGCTCTACCCAGTGATGCCTGGCGCTTGCGTGGCGATCAGAAAGCTAGACACACAACCAGATATTACATCCAGGATCTGCTCGGTTAATTTGAGTTTTATGAGATTATTTTGTTTTCTGGAGCACAAAATCTCGACTAACAATAATAAAAAAAGGAACAAAATCCAAAAAGTAATTTATGCTGTTTTGTCAGTCGTAATTCACAATGTTTCCTGTGGTTTGTGGTTTTGGTGCTTAATGGTTTCTTAAAGATTATTCATTTAATTAGTCACCAGACGCTAACGATCTCCTCGTTCACGCATCAATACTGTATTGATATCACGTTTTGTTGAAGGCGAAGAGCCGCAGAGAAAGAATCTCTCTATCATGAAAGAGACACCACAGGCCGAGTGAAACCACATTCCAAAAGCATCAAGGTTAAGTTTCTCCCTACTGGCAAAAAGAAAATGTACCGGCCGTCGGGCGAAGATAAAAATAAAGATAAGAAATGGGGGTCGAGAGAGGCTACGGCGTTATCAGGGGATTGGACGGGTGGGAAGTGTGGAGTACACAGGCCGTACCTCTGAGCGTGTCTGACATGAACTCTACGAGACCACCGATGGCCGCTGGATTGATGGCTTTCATTTGAAGTGAAACATCAGTTTAACCGGAGCGCAAAGGTCTCGACACGTCTGAGTCTGGTTCAATAAAATCCTGCCGTTCTGTTGACACAAATAACCGAAGGGGAGAAAGGCAGAATCAAATTCATAAACGGAAAGATTTCATTACAGTTTCCAAACAAACTATTTCAAATCTTCTGACTCTATTACAAACGTGCCATAACGGCCAACGAACATGTAAGCCTCGGCCCTATGAATCACTGTCTACTACAGTGATTTCTTTACAGTTTACTAATGGTAAGTATTCAAGTATACTGCAGTATTTATTTACTTTAGTGGTAACTGCAGTTTACTGTAGTAAATATACAAGTATTCTACAGTTTTACCTTACAGTTTACTGTAGTAAATATTCAAGTATAATACTGTGTTTACTTTACTGTTTACTATAGAACATATTCAAGTATACTACTGTGTTTACCTCAGTGGTTACTGCAGTTTACAATAGTGAATATTGAGTATACTACAGTTTTTACTTTACAGTTAACTACAGCAAATACTCAAGTATACTGCAGTTTTTACTTCAATCCACAGTTGACTATAGTAGGTAATCAAGTATACTACAGTATTTATCTTACAGTTTACTATAGTAAATATTTGAGTAATCTACAGTTTTCACTTTACAGTTCCCTGTAATAAATATTCAAGTATACTGCGGTGTTTACTTTTTAGTGTACTACAGTTTACTGTGGTACAAATTCAAATATAGTAGAGTGCTTTACAATTTACTACAGTTTATTATTGTGAATATTAAGGTATGATACAGAATTTACTTTACAGTTTACTGCAGTTTACTATGCTAAATATTCAAGTATCCTACAGTTTTTACATTTTAGTTTACTACAGTTTACTGTGGTAAATATACAAGTATACTACAGTGCTTCAAAATTTACTATAGTGAATATAAAAGTTTGATACAGAATTTACTTTAAAGGTTACTACAGTTGTGTATTAATAAATATTCCCGTACACTACAGTCTTTTCAATTGTGTGCTGTGGAAGGAATTACAGCTTTAAAAGAGGCTCATGTAAAAGCTGTACATAAATGTCAAACTAGAGTTGATTTAATTTGTTGATTTGGACAGTACTGTGTTGGATTTTTATTGAATGTGAGTGTGATGTAGGAGAAGTTACAACACTGTAATTGAAGTAATGATTTCCTAACACTAACCACAGCTGCTCTATTCAGAGCTTTCACAAGTCTAAAACTCCGACGCCAAAGCGTTCGGTGCGGCTTTTCTATCAGTTTTTATAAAACTTTGTTTATCAGGAAATAAATGACTGCAAAATAACGCAGTGGGGCTCCTGGTGCTCTACCAGACTGCCTTTTCACATCTCTAGAAAAATCTCCGGCTAAACGCTCAGTTTCCACACTCGCCTATTTGGAGAAATTGTTGAAATAAGTGATTACGGTTGTAAAAGTGAATGTCAGAACACGAGCAGCCTGTAAGGAACAGAAGCGCACTGTAAGGAAAGCAGACGTGTGAAAGCATCTTTATAAGAGCGATCTGGACACAGACACTCTCTTCTAGTTTGCTTATTTTGGTTAGACGCGTTCAACAGAATGAACACAAGCCCGGCGTTATAAAGCACACGTTTAAATCAGACCTGACAGATGAGCAAACATCAACTGAGAGGAAAGAACGAGGCTTTATTCTACATCAAAAACACCAAGAGTGAGGGAAATCTCTCATAAAGATTAATCACACAAGAAATCGGCTCTTTTTTTTCAGAGATTAATGTTAATTAAGAGCAAATAAAAATGTTTATGTCTTATGTGTGTCTCAGATATTTCTCCTGAGAAAAAGAGTCAGAAATTTGACAAATGTCTCATTCATGAGAGTTTGAGAAGAGATGTCATCAATGTGTCAAACTGAGCTCAGATTTGTCTCGTCTGCAATCAAAAGACAATATGAGTCAAGATCTCAATATCAACTCAACATGAGTTTCAAAAATTATTTGATTCTCTTTTTTAGGAAATTAAGGAGACAAAGTTGGGATGGGGATGGTTTATGTAATTGTTTCATGATGAGGTCTAAATTGTGCTTGGTGGATGAAGACGGATGAATTATTTCAGCATCCATGCACCCCCGCACTCCTTCATATGCACAAACTGACGATAAACAGTCAACCAACATGCCTGATCCTCACAGAATCTACTGTAAATCCTCACACATTTCTGGCATGTCAGATGGCTCCTTAGAGTGGACCTGGGAGGATTGACAGCCTGATCCGTTGACGGATTTCATCAGATTTCTTATTAACGCCAAAGTTTATTTCTATAATATAGTGCTATACATATGTTTACCACGGTGCTTTAGGTAAAGAAAATCGCAGTACAGTAAACATGTTTGCAGTAAAAAATGACAGGAGTAGTACAATTACAGAAATAAAATAACTTAAAAGCTAGAGAGAATAAAAAATGAAGAGTTTGTTTCCAAAATGAGATCATTCTGTGTTTAAGATTCTTTAAAAATCTTGTTTTTATTGTGTTAGTCAGCTGTATTTTGAGTTATTATGGCTTAAATCAAAACAAACCAACTGCAGATTCTTTGATATTAATTGGAATTATTTCATATTGGAAATAAACTCTTCAAATATGCTTTCATCTTAGACTTTTATGGCTAATGGTAAAGCTAATGCTAATATCTTCATAGACAGACAGATACAGACGGATAGATACATTTAGTTGAAAAATACTGTATCTGTCCTATGGTGTGATAAAACACAATCTTACGGCAAAAACATAACTATTTTACAAGGTGGCAACCCTCGGCTAATTTGTATGAATTCTTATGATTTCAATCGTACATTTTAGCGCGATTTGCTTTCAAGTCAGTAACGTTAGTTTTAAAGGCGGAATTATGGGTGTGGCTTCGGTATAGCCGTTTTAAAGGAATTGTATGTTTCTTAAGTTTTGTATTTTGCATTCATACGGATCAGTTCCCTATTAAAATAGTTACACATTCTCTTAAGATCAGGTCGTTGTGAAAGCTAAAATTTTGAAAACAAAAGATGTGACGCGTCAAGAGAACATTGAACACATTAGAACAACATTATTTTGCATTTTGTCCACACTGGATGCGGCGCAACAATCCCATTAGAACAAGCCGTGTGTCGATTTATCTTCATCTTTGTTATTCTTTTATTGATTTTGCTGTCATACCATATGACACATTATCAGACTTCATTTGAATTACAATGTGACTTTATTTTGTTTTTATTTATTTATTATTTTGGTTACCGGATAACATTTGCCATGAGTCATGTTTTCATAAGATTCATCTAGAATAGGGAGCTCACTAGGTTTTGGAACGGAGTGAACACTCAAAAAATTAGCTCTTTGGTTGAACATGATTCAATCATTTTGTTTCAAATTTCCTCAACACGAAATGAACAGGTACACTCTACTCAGATACTTCGTGTAGTGGGAACATGAATTAATCAAGTAAATCCAACAAGATTTATACACATAAGAACAACTTGAATGAATCACTTTTGATTCACTTTTACCTGCACTTTTTAATAAATTAAACATCATACAAGGACGCAAGGTCAAGAAAGAGCTGAGACCAAAAATAAACTGATCACAGCATCATAATGATTTCAGTTCTCAGAATCAATCATGCGTCATGTTTTCATCCTTAGCAAATGCTCTACTCTTCAGCACAATGATGACCTCATAAAACAACCAGCAGAACCAAAAAATATTTTAAATACCAACAAAACTGAATACTGCGCATTAATAAGTCTCATTCTAATCTCAACTTCATTCAAAAAGCATAAAATAACACTTTAATTCAACATTTACGCTCATTATTCAGTCAAATGCAAAGCGTGACGGGAACTGGCAGTTGTGCCGCCATTTTTAAATAATTTGTGTTGAATCAACATGTTTAAATCACATAAACTGAACATGAAACAAAGTGAAAGGTTTTTCAGCATTTTACCAACTTGATTGAAACATGTTCTTTAAAAATGAAAACATTGTGTTAAACCAAAACGTTGCCATTTTAAGTCAATTTAACATGATGCAATCATGAATTCTCATAAATGGCATTAAATCAAAATGATTTGTTCAATTAAAATGAACAGCATCAAATAATATTTTTTTTGTGAATATTTCATGAGGGAACTAAAAGCTGAGCGAGTTATTTCACTGTTTATTTAGTTAAGCAGCCGCACTACAGTCGACCGTTAACTTGCATCAACAGAATCTGAATGTCATTCATTATTTTAAGCCAAAAACAAATGCTTGATATTCTTTACAGTACACTTCCTCAGAAAATTACATATTGCTCAAACAAACAGCACGGTTGCTCTCAAAGATTTAGACCCATAACCCTTAACCGCTTGTACTTTATGTAGAACACACGCTGCGTTTTGTTTTTGTAGCTTTTTCATTTTCTGACTCCAAGCATGAATATGATAACAAAACACTGTGCTGAAATTGAAACTCACAATATTCTTGACAGCTGGACGCTCTGAGCTTTTAGATTTAAAGCGATGCCGGTTTGATCTCTGCAAGACTGCACATATTAATATTAAATGCAACTTGCAAAGGTGATGTTTATTTGAACATTATTAGAACAGAAGATATGTCAATAAGTCTCCAAGTCTCATAAGTCTCAAGTTCAATAAAGCCAGAGGTCATTAAAGAGAAAATATGTTGTGATTTTTTAACGTCCCACCTTGGTGTAAGGAGTTTCCAACAACAAGTTAAAGTACATACTGTGTGTAAAAACACTTGAATTTTCTACTAATAGGCCGTGATTACTGCCTCACTTCTTGAGTGACTCTCAAATGATTCATTCGGCCATTCATCTGTCTATTCACCTTCTTTCTGTCAACATACTCTGATCTGATTGGTCATGTGGTCTAGTCTGCTGTGATTGGTCTACTGCGTGCAGTGTCGCAAATGGAACGTAGGTGGGCAGTACACCGAGTGATGCAAATCTTATGCGGAACTGAAAGTACAACGACAGAAGACTCATTCGCGTGATTCAGAGTCTACTCCTTTTTTCCCAAGCCAATAACTATGTTATTCGTTCACTTTCAGCTTTACAACTTGGCAGACGGCTTACATTCACAAACAGCAACACTACACACTGCATGAAATGTCACTTTAACTCTTTCACCGCCATTGACGAGTTATCTCGTCATTTAAAAAAAAAAATGGTTCCCCGCCAAAGACGAGTTATAAAGGCAATCAGTGTTTGTACTGTTGTACAGCAGGTGGCGCTGTTACACACCTTTGGGAAAAAGTACAGAACCCCAGAACCTAGAATCTATATTTCTTATCGGTTTTTAATGATTGTTCTGAGTGTAATCTGGGCAGAATCCTTGACAAAAAACATTTATTATCTCAGCTGTTTAATCAAAGTGATACATTTTCAGAGAAACCTACCCACATCTAAGGAGTGATAAAAAAAGAACAAATAAAGATGGAAGAATACGGTTTATTTTGTTTAAAAGCAGAGACTGTGTTCTTTCATTGGACATATTGTTTGTCCATATATTTTTTACAGAAAATGTACTGTGAGCCATTAAACTTTGGTGAAAATGTTAAAAAACGCTGGCGTAGGCTGGCAACTTAAAAAAAAAGGCTGGCGGGGAAAGAGTTAAGGACATTGTAGCAGTTACTCTGGTTAAATACAAATAAATATCATGTAATGATGGGTGTCCTCTGAGTCTTTCTTTCATTTGCTTTCGATAGCAGAACTTTGGACAGTTATTGACTAATCGGACCCAATTTTCAGGGTTGAAATGAAGACTTTACCGAGGGCTTACGAGACGGAAAATTAAATTCACAGCACAGAATATTCACACGGCTCTTAATTGGCCAGTTGCTCTCACAGGCGGCTGGAGAATGTGATAGTCAAGCAGTCAAACAACTCTTCATAGTCGGCCAGCTTTGGATAAAGTGCTACATTTTAATGATGGAATCTGTTTCTAAAGCTCTTTGGAGGTACAGAAGTTCAATTTGAGCTAATAAGATGTAAATGTATTGGGGAGACGACAACGTACTGCGACTAAAAATTCAAAACCCTGAATATGAAGTCAATATCTAAACACAAATATGTATAAACACAGCAGACACTAAACTATTTTTATGGAAAGCATCACGATTTATATGCTGTTGTATCTTTGTTTTTTTGAAAGCGGAGGTAACATGCTTTTTCATGCATTCTGACTTATTCACACTGTTAAACGTGCTGGCTTCTCACGCTTGACATGGTCAATTTGTCAGAGTTGGATGTATGACAGAGTATGTCTGTGCTCGATACACTTCGCCAGCGTTCGTATAAGTTACAGAAAGTTTTTTTTCGAACACATGAAAATCCCTTATTGGACAATTCTCCCGGAAAAGCATGGCCATGCGTCATCTAGCTAGCAAAAGAGCGTGAGCGAAAGAGCACACGTCAACCAGCCAGTGTGAGAAAGAGCACCCCCATCAATGCCGCTTCACTTGGATGACGGAAGTTCAGCTGTGTTTGTTTGTTCACTTCATTAAGGTGATGGACGTTATATAAACAGTGGATATAGCTCTTGATTTTGGAGATCGTTTGAAACTGATAGATGGCGTGGTCTCAGTGCTAAAAGATGCCGGACATGATACCCCACGAGGTAAGTCAAACTAAGTCATATGTCTGTGTTCTGTTTGCGCACGAGCATAATGTAAACAACACGAAGGGATAATGCGATGATGTGTTGTGTCCTCGTGCTGAAGTTCCAGAAATAAACATACAGCTGTCTCTGTCTTTTATAAATGTGATCAAACTAAATACTCTTCAAAGATACGAAGTATGTAATACTACTCTATAGGTGCTCAAGATTAATGTGAGATCAGCAGAAACTGCGTGTGTTACCTCACCTTTAAATCTACTTTGGCATTTACAAGACGATTGCGTGTTTGACAGCGACTGTTACAGCAATGAAGATGAATACAAAGAAAAACAATTCTTCAAAGGATCCCTTAAACTGACATTTTTAAACAACGGCTTGCATTGAAACAAGTGTTCTCTGAAGTACATACTTTTCGTGTATAGTCAGTAATTGTGACAAAACCCTGGATTCCACATTTGTTTCTCTGTTTGGAAATTGAACTGCTTGTTACTTTACATATTCATCTTTACATGTGTTGAAAATTTTTACCGGCAGTTCAACCTGTAATTGCTAATACAATTTATGGTGTATAATATAAATAAACTTACGTTTTTAGGCTAACCACTGTGAATCTGATAAAGTGAATAAGTCCAACACTGATTGTATATATATGATTGTTTACTAGGTGATACTATTACTGGGCTTGTGTAAATGCGTGCACACACACACACGCAAACTCTGACACGCGGGCGTAAACACACACACACACAGTTTTATTGGGATATAGATCGTACTCGGTTACTAACGTAACCTCGGTTCCCTGAGATACGGGAACGAGTACTGCGTAGCAGGACGCTATGGGGAAAACTCCTTTTCTCCGATGACTGAAGCTTTATAATAACGCAGCGAAATGCTGCACGGCCATTGGTGCGTGTAAAGTAAAACTTTACGCCAATGGCAGCGAAGCTGCACGGGCCTATGGCGATGGCGCCCGCCAAAAGGGGCGGGGCTCATGGCTATATAAGCAGACACATCGCCGTAGGAACCTCAGGTTATTTCGACTGAAGCGACGACCATATGCAGCTTGTGAGCACGGCCAGGAACGCAGTACTCGTTCCCGTATCTCAGGGAACCGAGGTTACGTTAGTAACCGAGTACGTTCCCTATCGATACTTCACTCGTACTGCGTAGCAGGACGCTATGGGGAACCAGTATAATCCCGCCGTGCCACAAGTAGAACGAAAAACATCATATAATACCGGAGCCGTAGCTCGAGTATTTGTATAATGCAGGGAAGCCCTGTAGAAGACGGAAAAGCCAGGCTAATAGGTGGCTTAATCCAGTTAATCGTCCTAAGAATGTGCCAGATGCCAGTGTGGTTGAGAGCAACCACGGTCCAGCAGTCTAGTCTTAAGCAGAAAGGACCCGGGCCTGTAAGGCCGGAATGTCCAGACTGTAAAATCTGGTAAATGTGGAAGGCGAGGCCCAGCAAGCCGCCGCACAAATATCCGCTATGGAGACTCCGCTAGACCATGCCCATGAAGAGGCAACGCCTCTAGTAGAATGGGCCCTTACTCCCGTGGGGCATTGAAGGCCCAAGGAAGAATATGCCAGCGCGATAGCCTCAACTAGCCATTTAGATAGTCTCTGCTTGGTGACCGGGGACCCTTTGGTGCGGTCACCGAAGCAGACAAAAAGCTGTTCCGACTTCCTGAAGGCGGCGGAACGCTCAATGTAAATTTTTAGCGCTCTGACTGGGCAGAGCAGATAAAGCTCCGGGTCCTGCTCGGAGGGGGGGAGCGCAGATAATGTCACCACCTGTGCTCTAAACGGAGTAGAAAGCACCTTAGGTACATAACCGTGTCTTGGTTTGAGGACTACCCTAGAGTCATCAGGCCCAAATTCAAGACAGGAGGGGCTCACAGAGAGCGCCTGTAGATCACCCACACGTTTTACCGATGCTAACGCTAGAAGCAGTGCGGTTTTTAGTGTTAGGGGGCGGAGGTCTACGGACTGTAGAGGCTCGAAGGAAGAACCCTTCAGAGCTCTCAAAACAGTAGGTAGGTCCCATATAGGAACGGTGAGGGGGCGAGGGGGACGTAGCCGCCTGGAACCCCTCAAGAAACGAATAATCAAGTCGTTCTTTCCCACTCCTTGGCCCGCTATAGGGGCATGGGAAGCTGCGATTGCTGCCACATATACCTTGAGTGTTGAAGGGGAGCGGCCCTTATCCAACAGCTCTTGCAGGAATGACAGAATTATTGATATATCACAGGATTCTGGGTCTGTGCCGCGAGTAACACACCAGGCGGAGAAGACAGACCACTTAAGGGTATAGAGCCGTCTCGTAGACGGCGCTCTAGCCTGTGATATTGTGTTCATGACACTCTCGGGGAGAATCGTAGGCCCCCGTCGAGTGGCCAAAGGTGCAGCGCCCAGAGCTCTGGCTGGGGGTGCCAAATGGTGTTGCCTGCCTGAGAGAGGAGGTCCCGTCTCAGGGGAATAGGCCACGGGGCTGCTACGAGCAGCTGAGACAATTCCGCAACCCAAGGCTGGTTCTTCCAGAGTGGGGCTACGAACAGCACTGTGTGCGCTTGTTCTGTGATCCTCCTGATCGTCTGTGGTATAAGAGCGATCGGGGGGAAGGCGTAGAGGAGCCGGTTGGGCCAGTTGTGGGCCAAGGCGTCCTTGTCCTTTGAAAAATAGGTTGGGCAATGAGAGTTGTCTTTTGAGGCAAAAAGGTCGACTTCTGCCCTGCCAAAGACCTCCCAGATTTTCTGAACCGACCTGGGGTGGAGCGTCCATTCCTCTGAAGGGACATTGCTCCGGGATAGCATATCTGCTCCCTGGTTCAGTCTGCCCGGTACGTGAGTTGCTCTCAGTGAGCGCAGATTGCACTGCGCCCATTCCAAGAGGCGAAGTACCAGGGAGAAAAGGCGTTTTGAGGAGAGGCCTCCTTGGTGATTTATGTAGGAGACCACTGTCATGCTGTCTGATCGGATTAAGACATGGCGGTCCCGTAAGACCGGCAGGAAGTAGCGAAGGGCCAGCCATACTGCCTGCATTTCCAGGTAGTTGATGTGCAGCCCCTTCTCCTGAATCGACCAGTGGCCGAAGGCCGGTGCACCGTCGCACAGCGCTCCCCAACCCGTGTTGGAGGCGTCTGTCGTGATCACCTTTCTTCTGCATGATGTGCCCAGGGGCACACCCTGCTCCAACCAAGGAAGATCCTTCCATGGGGCTAGAGCAGTTATGCAGGTTTGGTCCACCCGGACGCGTAGGCGTCCATGACGCCAAGCGTGTGGCGGAACTCTTTGTTTCAACCAGTACTGCAGTGGACGCATCCGAAGAACGCCTAACTGCAGCACTTGAGAAGCGGAGGCCATGAGACCCAGCATCCTCTGAAACGACTTGAGGGGGCGAGACGCACCCAGTGTGAAAGAAGCCACGAGCCGCCGTATAGCCAGGGCGCGGTCTGGCGCGATCCTGGCCGTCACACGACTCGAGTCGAAAACCGCCCCCAGGAACGAAATGCGTTGGCTGGGGGACAGAGAGCTCTTGGCAAAGTTGATTCTTAGCCCCAGGCATTCTAGATGGCTGAGAAGAAGGGATCTGTGGGACCTTAGCTCTTCCTCTGACTGCGCTAGAACAAGCCAGTCGTCGAGGTAGTTCAGAATGCGGATTCCCGTCTGCCTGAGAGGGGATAGAGCCGCGTCCATGCACTTCGTGAAAGTGCGAGGAGCTAGAGACAGTCCGAACGGAAGGACCCTGTATTGATATGCAACCCCCTCGTAAGCGAATCTCAAGAATCGTCTGTGGTGGGGAGCTATCTGGATGTGGAAGTATGCATCTTTCAGATCCAGGGAGAATAACCAGTCCCCTGGGCATATTTGCGAGAGGATCTGTTTCAGAGTAATCATCCTGAAGCGCCGTTTCATAAGGGCACGGTTCAGATGTCTGAGATCGAGGATGGGGCGGAGACCGCCATCCTTCTTGGGTACGAGGAAGTAACGGCTGTAGAAGCCTGACTCGGTTTGATCTGGGGGAACCAGTTCTATGGCTCCTTTGTCCAGCAAGTTCCTCAGCTCCGTGCGCAGAACGTGTGAATTCGCGTTCTGAACCTGGGTTGGGATGACCCCGCGGAACCGCGGGGGTCTGCGAGCGAATTGGAGTGAATATCCTCGAGATATTATCCCCATCACCCACGCCGATACCCCGGGTATGGCCTGCCAGGCCTCGGCCCGTATGGCAAGGGGTTGAATGCATTGGGGAGGCAAGCCGCCTTTTGGGGGCTTGACTTCCGCTGAGAGTGGAAGAGGAAGGTTGCTCTTTTTTTGAAAATGTTTGTGTTTTATTAAAGTGTCCGCTATAACAGCGGTAGGTTGTGCGGGCATTAAAACAGGCCCGGTTACCCTGAACAAACATACATTTATGCCGGCACCCGGAACAGAACGGGGTGCTTGGGCACACAATAGAGCTTTCTTGGGAGGAGGTCCAGCCGGACACGATCTCCTCCTCCTCCTCTTCCTTGCTTCGGTCTCAGGAGGATGACTGAGGCGCCGGGTCCAGCGTGATCTTGGGCCGGGGTCCCTGGCGCTGAGGGAAGCGTCTCCCTGAGCGAGAGCGTTGACGCGTCTCGGCACCTGATGCCTTCTGAGCAGCGGGGGGCGTGATCCTGGCCGGCTGCTGAGTCGGCTGTGGCTTGGGGTGGGCAGACACTGGTCTGGATCCAGGTCTCTTGGGCAGGAAGTGCTTCATGGCCTGCGAGGACTTCTGCGCTGCCGTGAAGCGTTCCGCAAAACCCTCGACTGCCGGTCCAAAGAGGCCGTTGGCTGAGATGGGAGCGTCGAGGAAGGGGACCTTGTCTGCCTCCTTGATCTCCGTGAGCGTCAGCCACAGATGGCGTTCGAGAACCACGAGACTGGCCATCGATCTGCCTATTGCCTGGGCTGTGGCCTTGGTGGCGCGTAGAGCCAGATCCGTCGCACTCCTCAGCTCCTTGAAGGGCGCACTGTCAGTGCCGGACTCGTCCATTCCTTTGAGAAGTTTGGCCTGGTACACCTGCAGTACTGCCATGGAGTGCAGAGCGGAAGCCGCTTGGCCGGCGGACGAGAATGCGCGTCCAGCGAGGGCCGATGTGGTCTTACATGGCTTTGAGGGGTGAGACGCTTTTGCCTTCCACCCGATAGCTGAGGGCGGACACAGATGTGCGGCCACAGACTCTTCGAGGGGAGGCAGCTTCTCATAGCCTTTTTCCTCTGCGCCATCAATGGAGGTGAGGGCGGAGGAAGAAGAAGGTCGTAGACGGGCCGAATAGGGGGCGCGCCATGACCTGGTGAGTTCGTCGTGAACTTCCGGGAAGAACGGTGAATTTTGCTGCCGAGGGGCCGTGCGGCGCCCCGGCAGAAACCATTCATCCAGACGGCTGCGAGTGGGTTCCTCTGGAGAGGACCACTCTAAGCCCAGCTCTTCCACGGCCTTAGCGAGAACCCGAAAAAGCTCGGTATCCGCGCTAGGCGCGTGTCTGCTGTGCTCTACAGACGGAGAGGGGGCGGGGTCAAAAACTGAGCCCGATAGCTCCTCCCCGTCTGAAGCCGCTAACGACATGCTGTCGTCTTCCTCGAGTTCGCTTCCACCAAACGAGACTACGTCACCGGCGGATGCCGGCGGGCGCAGTCCCGCCCGAGAGAAACGAACCGGAGAAGTTTCTCTCTGTGGAGAAGGCGAGGCACGCCGAGGGGACGTGAGCTCGCCTTTCCCCGAGCGCTTAGTTCCTCTTCCCCGCCGCTCCATCCCGGCAGGGTGAAGCGGGAGGGAAGGAGGGGCGGAATCGCTCTCTGAAAAGAAAGCTATCCGCGAGCGCAGAGAGGAGAGACTCATGCTCTCACAATGAGGGCATTCTGTCTCTCCGAGTGCGTCCTGAGCGTGGGAAACCCCCAAGCACGAGACGCACTCGCCGTGCCCATCAGCGGCGTGGAGGCGGACCCCGCACGAGTGACAGGGACGGCGCGGCATTTGAAACAACGCCGCAGGAAATTTGCTCGGAAAATGAGTCTTTTAGCTCTTTGCCGGATAGCGGCGCGGAAAAGGATATGACGCTGCAGGAATCAGCGGAATCGCTGAGCAGAGAGGTCCAGTCCGCTGCAAGGCTTTCTCGACGGCGAAGCTGTCAGTCCGGGTAGCGAAGAGAAGTCGTCGCTGAAGGAGAAGAAATCTGAGGTTCCTACGGCGATGTGTCTGCTTATATAGCCATGAGCCCCGCCCCTTTTGGCGGGCGCCATCGCCATAGGCCCGTGCAGCTTCGCTGCCATTGGCGTAAAGTTTTACTTTACACGCACCAATGGCCGTGCAGCATTTCGCTGCGTTATTATAAAGCTTCAGTCATCGGAGAAAAGGAGTTTTCCCCATAGCGTCCTGCTACGCAGTACGAGTGAAGTATCGATAGGGAACATCCTGTCATGGTTTTTCCATTAAACGGCAAACATTCAATGTCTTTAACGTCACCACAAAGGTTAGCCATGATAAAAGCTAGCTTGTTTGTGTTAGCTTAACCCTGCTTGGCTTTGCAATGAAAAATGCCACTGAGAGAAAGCTGAAAATAAACAACCATTAGAGAGCTGTTTACCTTAACACTCACATGGAGGAGAGCCAAAACCAACACAGACAAAAACCATTGGGCATCCTAACACACCATTTTAAAAATAAAACATCTGTCATCATTTATTCAAAACCCCTTATGCGAGTCTTTCTTCAGTGGAAGAAGATATTTTGAGAAAGCTGTTTTGTGTTCATACATGGGAGTCAATGAGGTCCAGTGCTGTTTGATTATCAACATTCTTCAAAATATCTTCTTAAGTGTCCTGCAGAAGAAAGAAACCTGTATGCGAGTCTTTCTTCAGTGGAACACAAAAGAAGATATTTGGAGAAATGTCTCAACGGTGTTGTGCTCATACAATGGGAGTCAATGAGGTGCAGTGCTGTTTGATTATCAACATTCTTCAAAATATCTTCTGTTGGGTTCTGCAGAAGAAAGAAACTCATACTGTTTGACATGAGGAGGGATAAATGAAATAATTCTCTTTTTTTTGTTAAAATGATGCAACAAGTTAAATTATGAACAGAATCAAAACGTTGAGTAAAAGACTATTTGTGTGTGAAGTCGAGTCCAGCACAAGTCATTTATTGGCAAAAGACGAAATGGTTATCAGAAATCCTCCAGGAATACGACGCTTTCAATCCAAAACACATTCTGTCTCAGCTTTTCTCTAAAATTCTTTTCCAAAATGTTTGTTTGCACATGACGTCATGGCACTGCAGATGGAGGGCGGCAAGTGATTTTCTCCACAGGATTTAACTGTAACAAACTCAAAATACCTGTGTTTTGCATCACTTTTGACTGTTCAAATCAATCAAACCATGTAAGATGATTTTATTGTGTAGCAAAAGTTGATGTTCATGAAGGGGGGAAATTGTGAGACTAAGAAATGGAGAATAAAGTGCCTTGTAAACCTGAGGTTTCAGTTTACTGCTAAAGAACCTTGTCATGCTGCTGCAAAGATTGAGTTCTGATTAAACGGATAAAGTGATAAATCTAACGTACCGAAACAATCAAATTTCTTTTAAACCTTAATTATAATAAACACTATCTACTGTCAAAAGAACAAGTACTTATTCTTGATATACGAATAGTCTCACGTCAAGTTTGCTCTTCATAGAAGTTCATCATAAAGAAACCACATAACACTTTTCTGTTATCATGTTTATATTTGATTTCGGTGATAAACAAATGTCTTTATTTTGGTTCTCCCTGGTTGTTGTTTAGGTAAGTAAGCTGTTTCCTTATAATGGACTTCTATAGGGAAGACAGCCTATAGAATATTTGTCACTTTATCCGTTTAATAAGGGCTCGTTCTCTTTAAGGGATACTTCACCAATTTTTTTTTATTTTGTCATCATTTACTAACATTCAAGTTCAAAATGTGTATCAATTTCTTTGTTCTGATGAACACAGAGAAAGATATTTGGAATAATACTTATAACAGACCGATTTTGAAACCCATTGACCCACATAGTAGGAAAAAATACAATGGTGGTCAAAAGTGCCCCAGAAGTGTTTGTTGTCCTACATTCTTCAAAATATCTTCTTTTGTGTTCAACAGAAAACAATGATAAAGTATGTTTCCTACTATGGGAGTCAATGGTTGTCGAGATCAGTTTGGTTATAAGTATTCTTCCAAATGAAGACCTGGTCTTACCTGGTGGTTGTTCAAGTCCTTAAACATCATTAAATGCTGCACAGCGAAATCATTCACATATATTTTCATAACTGCTGTGTTCAGGTCTACTTAAAATAAATGAACCAAACCAAGATCATTCCTGATGTTCTCAACTCATGGCCATGTAATTTCTTCAGGAGGTGGCATGACAGTATATTAATGTGCCAATCATTAACAGGTTCACTTTATTGGTCTTTCCAAGACATAACAGCACCACAACTCAGCTGGATCTCACAGGATTTTCTAAATATTTTAAGAGACGGCTTATTCCATCCAGTATGAATCCGTACAACTTGAATCAGACAGAACCAAACAACTAGAAAATAGCAATAGTGAAGACCAAATGTAGATCTAAAGCAGACTATAAAACAACATATGATATATACCTATAGATTCATATGAATTCACCACCTCGTAAAATAGTGGTGAAACATTATGAGGTCTGTAAAAAGCAAAGTGTCCTAATAAGACAGATCGGTTCAGTTACCTTCAGACAGTGAAGCCGTCGTGAGAAACCAGCCGCGGTGGTGTTTCCGAAGAGTTTGTCTTCTGTCATTCGGGGTTCTGGACCCCATTTGTACCTGTCAGATCTGTCACTATTTACCATCTGTGACTCAATCACTTGAGAAAGAGAACAGAGGTGCTGCACGCTCAAATAAAAGAGAGAGAGATAGAGAGATATTTCACACGGTACACTGTAAAAAGTGATTTGTTGTCTCAACAACAATATTGTATAATGTTAAGTAGCTTCTACTTAAAAATAAACAAATTTATAACATTTCTAGTTTAACTTAAATCCTTTGTTCATGCAACACAAAAATATAAATTACAGGAAAAGCTCAAAAGTATGCATTATGTGAATGGAAAAAATGTGAGTTAAGGAAACTACAGCTAAAATTAAGTAAACCTAACTTACATTTCCAGTCAAATGAACTTAATATTATCAGTACCTAATGCTGTGAGGAATACCCATAAGCCCTTGCGACTGAAAAGTTTGATTATCAAAGCGTTGATTCTGGCTAAATGCAAATTGACTCTCGATTGTGTTACAATGCTACATATGACTTTTCTACGCTTCTCCTCCAACCTATAGTTTTGTTTAACACAGTTAGCCTCCTAAATGTGTTTTTTAGCTCAATAAAGGACAGAAATACGTTTAATTGTGTGAATTCTTCAATCTGAGAGAAACGCAGCAGATTTTCATCAAAGCGTTGACTCTGGGTAATTATCCCGTACTTGAAACTAAAACTTGAAACTGTCCATTATGATATAAAGCAAACTTTTCACAATCTAATGAAATCCTTACTGTGACGCATCACGCAACCAGCAGTATGCATTAAGTTGAAATTGAATACTTGACAAAAGGAAAATACAATGTTTATTTCTGTTTGGCTTCTGTTCAGTGCCATTGGCACTAATTCAGACCAAGCAAACAATAATTAACACATCATTCTTATGACTGACAATGACATTTTTTAAGACCTATAATCATTTGGTTCTATTTCACTGAGGAGAAAGTGATGATACGTGTGAACATCTGCCCCTCTTTACGCTGCCATGACAGCAGACAGCTGGACACGTCGTTATGGAGACGGCAACTGATGGCAACGGCCCGGCTGACCCCGTCACATTAGTGCTTGTTGTGCGTCTCAGCTGTCACTCACAGGATGTGTGTGCGGGATAATTAGCAAGAATCAACGCTTTGATGAAAATCTGCTGCGTTTCTCTCATATTGAAATATTCACACAATTAAACATATTTCTATCCTTTATTGAGCTAGAAAACACATTTGGTGGGCGAACTGTGTTCAACAAAACTATAGGTTAGAGAAGAAGGGTAGAAAAGTCATATTTAGCATTGCAACACAATCACGTTATTAATTCACATTTTTTTCACAAAGTAGCTAATTCAAGCTTTATTCTAACAAAAATGTGCATGCTAAAATAAATTCCAAGTCTAGCTGATTACTTATTCAAATAACAATTGCTTTTATACTATTTCAGGTAAAATATGGAAGCTTACAAACCGAAATCTGAATATATTTTACATAATAAGAGTTGAAAAACGACTTCATGATATATATATATTAAGCGTCTCCACAATCGTCCCGTGCTTGATATCTTATGCACAAGGACAGTCTCTGACACAGAAGAATATAATATTGACTTAAATTTTCATGAATCATGAGGTGCCTGCGAGGTCCTATTTCGCATGGAGCGATTAAATAGAAATGAGCAAATAAAATCAATGCGGATCACTTACATTGTGGTGACAAAGGTCTCACCAAAGGACAACACAAGGGCTTAAATCTTAATTAGCCTTTGTAATTAGCAGAACGCGGGAGGAAAATCCGATAGCGGGATGAGGCGCTCAAGCTTGCTCAGCAATACATGAAGAGAGAGAATTCATGTTTAGCATTCATTGATTAATGCAAAGAGCTTATTAACATACTTCTCTTAGGATTTCTGCAGTCTGAACCTACGTGTAAAGTGCACAGCTTGCAAATATATGCAGAAATGTGCATTATACAGTCAGAGCACGCTGCAGTGGGTAAAACACAGAGAAATTCTGTTGGATTTAATAGTTATAATGGGAGTCGTATTGGTTTTAATAGAAACTGGTGTTTGTATGTGAGTCTCTACTGGTTATGTGTTGAGAACCGGTAAAACACCATTGAATCGTACTGGAATCAGACACTACGTGAAATGAGTTTGTACTGGTATTGATGGTGAACAGCTGATGGGTCATAATGGCAGAACTTACTGTTTCTTCTCTGGCAGGGTATTGTATCCCACAATGCAAAGCGATTTGATTTATATTTGACTTTATTTACCAATAAAGAAGAAATAGTTTCGTCTGCTATTTTTTACATCTTAACTCAAACTCAGACATTATTCATTTTGTCATTTAAAATATTTGAAGAGTTTGCTTCCAAATATTTTCAAAATATATTTCCATGTTTTTTATTGTGCATTTGCGAAATAGTTGGTTGGTTTTGATTAAAGCAATAATAACTCCAAAAACACAGCTAACTAACACGACTAAACATGATAACATAATAAAAAACATGATTTTTGAAAAATGTCAAAAGGGGAATAAACTCATGTTGGAACCAAACTCTTCGTTTGCATTAAAATGCCAACCGGATTCATTTCTGAGCGCACAGCCAGACGCTCACGGCATTAAGAATGCAATGCGATGAGGTCATGTGTCAAACGTAATCCCGTCACGCGACCACCATGTAGAATACTAATGTTCACAATGCTAAACACACTATATTTATTTCATTTCGAAATGTACTTTTATTTTTTGGTCCATGTAGAGTCTGTAGCCTTAAGCTCCGTGTGCGTGCATCTATTATAAGGCGGTACCTTTCTCTGTCACCGAACATCCCAGCAAGATGCTGACGAGACAAATGATAATGATGTAGCGCTCATAAAACACAACAGCCGCTGTTTATCACGAGAGTGGGTGACTGATGCTGCGCTGCCATTCATAAGCAAAAATATGAATCCCCTCGTACGCCGCTTCATGTACCTGAACCGTAATGAATTCTGTATCCTTCACTGACCTCGGAACATCCTTCACAAGCAAGCAAAACGAGTTTGTGTCAAAACCAGCCACTTTAATGGTGCCGGAGCTGAAAAACTGTAACACAGTCTGCAATTACAGGCTATGTTATTAAACTTTCCAACCTGTAAAGATGAAAGTGCACGTATGATCATACGACATCTTTCATTTGATGGGGATGAAACCGAGGCGCTGAGGTATGGCCGTACATTCACTTTCAGAAGCACATTTGCATTGAAAATTACAGTTTGATTTATTTTTAAATTTCAAATGATTAAATTCTGAAATAAACTAAAAACATGGTGCAGAATTGCAATTCATATTTAAATCTACACAGTAAAAAAAAATCTATAATTCTGTAAACTGGAAAAAACAGAAATATACCTTAAAAAAAATACCTTAAAAAAAAAGTGTTATCTTGTTCTGTAGTTTGCGACCGTATTGTAAAAAAATGAAATCTTGTTAAAAAAATGATATTTTCTAGGATGCAAGAAATAAAATGTAAATTAAAAGGCTTTCCTTGTAAAAAATACACTTCCCCCTGTTTTTCTTGTAAATGAAGTATTTTTTCTGTAATTTTACGTTTTTTAACAGTTTTTCCTAAAAGACATATAAAATCTTTAAAAACATTTTTAATTTAGTTGTTTTACATTTCACGTGAAAAATTTGTAAAAAATAAGCGAAAAACATTTTTTTTATAGTGTAGATATTTTCAAAAATATTAATAAAAAATGTGGTCACTATAATATATCCATGAACATGTTATCATACACACAGCAAAAGAGATATTTCCATAAAAATTATGATCTTTAAAATCTATGATTCAAAAATCTCCCCTTAAAATGTAAGGTCATTTCATTCATAATTGTACAAGATGTTTGTATGACTTGCTTTGAAATGAAATGTTGTATATTCTTCTATTTGTCTTTCCATTCATCACGTTGAAAGTTCTTCATTCATATTTCGCTTCCCATTTCATGCCCATACAACACACAGGTGCTGAGCCTTCATCCAACCAAACAACGCTAATTTACATTTCCAAAAATTAACACTGGACTAAAAAACAGATGGTCTGTGAAATTATGCGATGTAAAAGCTTAAGACAGTACAACATATTAAACAGATTGTGTGCCAATCCTTTACAGCTTCATTTCCATTTGTGTCAAAATAAATGTCCCATTTAGTACATTTGCATTTCAGCATTTGGCAGATGCTTTTATCCGCAGTGATTTACAGAATGATCGAGTTTATAGACGTGGGTTGAACTACAGGAGCAATTTATTTATGAAATCAAATATATCCTTGACTGAAGATCCTCCATTAACAAAAAATAAACCTCTAACGCTGTTTAACTATTAAACACTTCTGTACCGCATCAACGTGTGTTTTAAAAAACTTTCTGGATGTGATGGTTTAGACTGTATGTTTAACAGCAACTGACCGCAGTTGCAGAACAGCTAGATAATAACATACTGTACATGTCAGGAAGTATGCAGTGTGCTAGAATGCAGATCATTCCAGTAAAAAGGTTAGAAACCACTTGAACGGCAGTGACACTTTAAAGGTGAAAAATCGCATGCTTTTAATATAATGGATGTCTCCTAAAAATGACCACGGCAAACACAGCACTATCACCAGCAGACAGCAAAATCACAGCAGTGTTCTGGACTTTTAACACGAAACTCAACACAGTGATGCTAGCTGGGTGATGCTAAATAATACAACACGCGATACGATAATGCTTTACATTTTTAAATCAATGTAAATTATACTAAAAATAAAAACTGAATTTATATTACCAACACATTTTATATATGAAAAGAAAGCATCGCTACAACTTGGGAAAGTAAGCAGGCCTGCATTACAAAAACAAATCTGAATTTTAAGAATGTTAAAAAATACAACGTTAACTTTTTTAAATATCATCCTAATGTTGCAAAGAACTGTAACACAAATGTCAAAACAAACGCATTTTTCAATATGTAGACCCTTTCAACATACCTCGCAACCAAAGCTTCTGAATGATGTTAGCACATTGCTATGCAGTTGCTATGGTGTGTTGGTGGTTACTATGGCTTGCTAGGGAAAAAAAGTCCAATTTAAAGACCAATTCTTTATGATATTCTTGTCCCTAAATCGAGCCCGGATGAATGCTTGATCTTCTATCTGGACAGCTGAAAGTTTAGCTCTGACTGTAGTTTTCTACTTCGCTAACACCAATATATTCTCTATATGCTACAGCACAAAGTCCATTAAACTGAACTGCAGTGCCAATGTTCTTGTAATGTGGTTTAAATCCATTGAGTGTCCAGCTGTTGTTTGTCTCTTGTTCATCATTGGTGAGGTGGTTCAGGTGTGTTCTGATATAACTCAGACAGTGCAGAAGCGCCGTCCGCTCGGGGACGGATGAAAACTGCAGCAGTAATGACCAGCGTGAACTACCAAGAAAACACGAGACACTTCAGCTCTGAAAACAAGTGTCATCAGTGTTCCAAGAGCCGTCTCTAAAGTCACGTTCATATTTCATTATTATCCTGTTGTCTTTCCTGGAGGTTTGGTCTGAACGCTGGAAAATCTCATCACCGTTTGCCAACAGAAATTCTGTTCCTCCAGGATGGAAAACATTAAGCGCACGATGGATTTCTGTAAGTGTGATCAGGTGGGTTGTGGAGACTAGACACGCAGTGCATCTTATATCACTCACAGGTAGATTGTGTTGTTATGTTTTTTTTACGTTTAAAGTTTTTCAAACAACTTCTTGTGTGCACTTTTCCTGCGTGACTTCCCCGATGTGTTCTTTTGCTTCCTGAAAACATTTTTTTGTATCTCAGTGAGCCTGTTTTAATGGTGCCTTACATTTGTTCTCCTTCCGGGTTTTGAAGAAAAGAAATGAGACTGATAAAGATGAAAAAGCAGGTGGATAAGAGAGGTGAAATTTAGCGTAGGTCAGAAATAGGTGAAAAATATCTGATCGATAAGAACATTGCTCAACTTAAAGTGAAATAAATGAAGCAAACAAATGATAGAAAAGCGACGTCTTGCACTGTAAATAATACTGTTATTTTTACACAATTTGTCCGCGTAAAATTGAATTTTTCTGTTTATTTTACAGAGTTTTTATGTATTCTCTTAATAAAAAACTTAAAATGATGGAAAAAGACTGCAAATTTATAAGACAAACACGGGGGAGTTTATTTTTGGCATTTTTTTTATAAACATGATTTCTTGAAATACAGTCAAAAACTACAAAATTATAGAAAAAAAGGTTTTAATATATATCTTTACATCCTATAATTTTACAGGTGGGGGGTTATTTTACGGTATATTTCTGTTTTTCTAGTTGACAGAAAATTGTCCTTTTTTGTTTTACAATGTTGCTTAACTGTTTCTTAAAGACAAAAAATTAATTCTCTAAAAGAGATCTCAAATTTAGCACCAGAGTCTGTAATCAACAGAGATTTTAATATTTGTGTGTGGGGCTTCTTCAATGCTTTTTCCTATTTGTTTTTAAGTAAGTTTACATTGTATGAATTCATAGGAACTGAGCATCAAACCGTAATGACCTCTCGTGAGATCTCACTAGTGTGTGTGCTCATTTGTGTTCAGTTTGAGATGGGAACACTTCACAGGGTTTCTGGTGGATGGCACACCGTCACGAGGGAAAGTCAGAGCGGTAAATTATGCAGCGCTCCTCTGTCTCTGATGCTCTTCTGACATCACTCAATACTAAACAAATCCCTCATCATGTCCTAATGACACTCACAAGCTAATGAACGCGACACACAACCAAGACGTCCAGTGATCTCTCAGAATCTATTTACTGTACAGTATTTACATAAAATACAATCAAATAAAATACCTTACAATACAAATGAGATGCACACAGACTGAATTTAAACTGACCCATCAACATTTCAGATGTTGTGACAGCTCAATCTTCATCCAGGTTAAAGGGAGATTATCATACAAAAATACCATCGTAGGTAAACAAGGATTAAAAAATAATTTACTGCACTTTAAAGTCCCAGTGAACCAGAAGTTGCGATCGTTTTTACTTTCGTATTTTGATGCATTTGCGAGTGAAATGGAATTTCAAATGAGAAAAATTGTGGGTGTGGCTTTTGTCTTTATCTGCAATGTGATTGGATGTATAAAAACAGCCGTTGGATTTTGAAATGGTACTGCCAGAAGACAGTTGAAGGGGAGGATATGTCATCTGTCATCTAAAATGGATAATCCATGCAGGACGGAAGTTCATTATCAGATTTTAACTGAAGATTATGAGGGCACACGGTTTTTAAAAAGAGAATGACGCACATTGTACTATAAACGCTGCATTATTTCAATAAAATTTGGGATCATAATCTTTTTTATTTCACTCAAGACTTTAAGATAAAAAGAATAGATGACCCAACCTTTATTATTTCTTCACCAGTAATTTATTTCAAACTAATAGAAAAAACTCTAAGGGGCTGACAGTCTCAGTTACTTTTTTCATTGTACTGTATATACATGAGATTTAGTGAACTTTAAAGCCACACTATAGAACTTTTGCTCACGGCACCCCCATGTGGTTGATTATTGTAATCGTCTGTGACCAGTGTCATAAATAATGTCGCTGTGTATAAATTCCCCGTGGTCAGCGCAACACACGTGAATTTGTTTATTTAGCTGATGGAACTGGCGAACTCAGGCAGTTCCGCAGGCAGGAGATGGGCGGAGCTGTGTGTACCGACCCCAACACACAACTTACAGAGTTTGCATGTAGCCGCTATAAGGCTGCTCAGGTAGCATCATCAGTTGAATTCGTCCAGTTAAGAGTTATTCTACCTCTGATATCATTTTAGAGATATCATTTTAAGGTAGAAAAAACTTCAAAGTGTTGCTTTAATGGGGACTGGAGCTGTGAGTCTCACAGTGATTGATTTTGCTTTATAATGGAGAAGAGTTAAAGATGAGCCTGTGACAAACTCACTGCCATATGACTGTTGTCATGGCGATGCCATGGGATTACAAGCCCTTCGACCTGGGGTTGCTAGGATGCTCTTTACAGTGCTTTGTGTGTTTTTATGTGGTTGCTAGGGCATCCTAGACTTGATAGGATTTTTCAAGCCTGCTCACAACAAGAAAATAACTACATTTAACATGATAAAAAATAACAGCATTCACACAAGACGATGATAACAATAAGCAACAATACTTTATATATACGTAGCTGTAGTTTGATGGATAGTAAATTACTTGCAGATGATGTGAGATTCCTTTACGTCTCAAGCACAAACTGTGTGAGATGAGTTCAACTTTCTCCGAGTTTAATACTTAATCCTGAAGTGTAAGTGTGAGTTCTAGTGACAGTGATGCTTGCTTTAGCAAACATGTATAATTACACACTCATCCTCATTTCTGTGATGCGAGGATTTCACAGCAGATACTGTTTATACAGGAACTCACAGCATCAGCTGATGGTTTGCAGCGTAGCGTTTCTGCTGACTGTATTTACTCACCAATAATTCAAGCTCTGACGGCTCAGTGGAAATCCACAGCGTTCTTATTACAACATGTTACACTACAACACGTGTGTGTGTGTGTTTTGTATGTGTGTCCATGTCAGTGTGCGTGTGGTGTGCGTGTCAAGGTATGTGTAACTTTCAGTGTGTGCATGTCATTGTGTGTCTGTGCATGTCTGTGTGAGTATGTGCGTGTCAGTGTGTGTGTATGTATGTATGGGTAAGTGTGAGTATTTGCGTCTGCGTGTCAGTGTGTGTGTGTGTGTGTGTGTGTGTGTGTGTGTGTGTGTGCGTGTGTTCTTTTTCTTCTTATTCTGTTGTAAATAACCCTTACTATACATTTATCTTCTCTTAATCTTCATTTTAAATGTTAACATTTTTCCATTTTTATTTCTACTTTTATCTTTCAAAGTCTGTACATCTCAAGTTTTTAATAAGAAAAATGTTACAAGTTCTTATAAGAAAATACAAAGCAGAATTATGATGAGCACTTTCATGATTTTTTTCACACAAGAGAAATTCAAATATTTTTATCAGCTAACAAAAACCAACCTCACTATTTTAAAGCAAAATATTCTGAAGTGCTTTTTCGGAGTGAAAAGTGATAAAACACATTTGAATGAATGCATCAGTTTTTGAAGAGGTCGGTCAATAAGCCCTTCATCCCGCCAACTGTGTCACCGAATTCAGATTCAGAACCCGAGAGAGACGAATGCTCATAGGATGAGGTTGAAATGATACTTCCTCCAGCATCTGACCTCAGATCAGAGGTGGTGTATTTATCAGAATAACAGGCCTGATGTTTTCTCGGTATCGTGTCATTTCTCTGAGAGTGAAGAGATGTGCTCTCATTAGATCTGGAGGAGCCCGAGGCCGACGGTGGGAGAACGTCTCCTGTGGTTCCTCAAGTGAGATGAATGCAAACCCTTCTG
The DNA here is from genome assembly GCA_029783895.1 of Triplophysa bombifrons. Lineage (NCBI taxonomy): Eukaryota > Metazoa > Chordata > Actinopteri > Cypriniformes > Nemacheilidae > Triplophysa > Triplophysa bombifrons. Next base: position 29,787,193 of record CM056452.1, on the reverse strand, counting down.
GCTTAACCAGTAAATTAATAACATAGATTAATAATTTCTCACAGCCATTACATTTGTTTGGTGGCATTAATGGAATCATATCCTTGTAGGAAACGATAACGTGTAACAGCATGAATCTTTAACCGCTGACCAAAATAAATTGCAAGACATCATTTCTCAGAGGACAAAATGTGGCCGTGCAATTCTTGCTTGCGGTAAAGAAAAAAATTACATTTGAGTTTGTGAATTTGAAACACGGCTATTTCAACTTGAATTCAACGTATATAAATGCATGAGTATCATCATTTTAATATGTGGGTGAAGTTATAAAACAAAAGAAATTTGAATGAATTAAAAATATATACATATACAATTATTACATTTTTTTTTTAATCATGACAAAAAGAATGGAAGTATTTTAAAGCACTTAATGTCAGTAATTAAATCATTTGAAGTGATCAGCAAAAAACAAAAGAATCTAATGAATAACAATATTATTTAATCTCAGATGTTTCTCCCGGACAAATAAATAGAGTCTTTTAAGTTGCTTTTAATTTTTTTATGGGAAAACGAATCACAAGGAAATTTCATGTGTGTTTTTCTCACAAGTTTCAGATTTCTACAATAAAGTTATTAAAAAGACTGTTTAATTATTATGTGTTTATTTCAGGCTCATCTAAATGAAATGCACGCAGTTATCAGTATTGGCATCAGCAATTGACAAACCCATACGGGTCGAGCACAAGTTTAAACCTATCGAAACGGTTCAATTTCCAAAAGGCAGTACCACCGAGGGCTGTTTGTGTGAGCGTTCTGTATAAACCACACGATTTCTGCGATCGATGAACTGCACGGGGTCGAATCCAAGCGAGACGCCGTCTGAATCTCTTCACGGGCCTGCCAATCAATACAGGTGAGAAGGGCACATCAACCGAGGCCGAGGATAAATGCCAGGAGTGCCACACGGTCGAAAGGTCAGTATTTACCGCCGTACCAGCGCAGATCATCTCGCAGTGATGATATTTCAAACAAAAACGCCGCTTCTGTGCGGCCTTTCTAAAAATATTCTAAACAAAATGAATTATCCTCTTTTGCTAATCGAAGTGTGACGCCATAAACCAAGTCGATATCTCTCTGTGGGGGAGAATTATACTGATTTAAAATCTATACCGCAGAAAATGAGGTTTGGAAATGCAAAACAAAGCTTAAATGGCTGGAGAGGAATTGTAAGTCTTTAGGGACGTCGCAGCAGGAATGGATTTAAGCTTTCGCCTGAAAACAAAAGACACACTCATATATTTTAAACCCGTCATTCTGTAATGAATTCAAATGGTTACGGCCTACAAATTAGTGTATATAATGTTTATTTTCACTGGCAGCTCTTTTACCACTGTGTATTGCAAACGCTTACAGCAAACATGAACGAAAGTGCACTGAACTAAACTTCACACACCGTATGAATCCCGCCGACCATCACTTAAAACATGTACCACGTTACAAATCTTGTAAAATGTAAATATGTCTTTCTTCAGTAAAACACAAAAGAAGATATTTCACAGTGGTTTTGTGTTCATACAATGGAAGGCACTGTAGTTCAGTTTTGTTTGTTCAACATTCTTCTAAATATCTTTTTTGTGTTTTGCAGACGAAAGAAAATCACACAGGTTTGACATGACGTGAGTAAATGATGATGAAATGTCACTTTAGACATCAAGTTTTTAAAATGTTGTAAAGTTTGGATTGCTAAAAAGGCCACATATTTAATTAAAAAAACAAATATTAATCTGAATTAGGTCTGAATTATTTTGAATAAAATGAGACATGCAGTCATTTTCTAAATAATATGTCATGCAATGTGTGAAATAATAATGCTGCCAATCAATGTAAAGAATAATTTAAAAGAGGCTGAAAATTATACAACCAGTACACGTTTTAAAAGAAAGCATTACTACAGCATCTAAAAGACAACAGCCATGTGTTACTGTCAGGGGCGGAGTGGGAAGCAAAATTCCTAAATTATTAGACCCACATCGCCCCTCCTCCATTTCTGTTGACAGGGGGGAGGGGGGGTTGCGGGAGGTGTTTATAATAGCTCCATCTGTCCGGCCCAGGCGAAAAGTTCCGGTACTCCTGATGACCAGCCTGCCCCTGGTCACCGCCATAGGCCGTCGGTGGGACAACCGTACTGGACTGTGACAGAATGTCTTACCGGTAAGCCCGTCCCTGGTTACTGTGTCATCTGACAATGTCATTTTAACAACAACAACTATAAAAAGTTTCTGCGTCAACCTAAAACTTGAATATACATAACTGTAGTGGAGTAGGCGGGGCGAGACCATGGTTCGAGGCCGGTAAGTAATTGTTAATTAGCGCCAGTGGTGCGCGCACCGGCCTCGCATCACGTAGGAGATTGGGAGCATATAAAGAAACAATGGCGACCGGACCGTCGAAGAGAGAGGACCGGGCCCGAACTTGTGTTTGTATATGTATTTATGTTTTACTGTTTTGTTGTTCGCCGGCGGTCGTCCGTGAGGGGCCGCCGGCTGTTAAATTACTTTATTAAATGTTTAAATGTCTTCCGGTTCCCGTCTCCTTCCTTCCTTTTTATTGAGCTTTGTTACGATAACGTTTTGAGGTTATCGCCTGCCTTTGTGATATCGATTTTTGTGATATTTCATTATTTTTAAATGACCAGAATTGATCTTGTATCCCTCATATGAGTTTTATGTAATGCATACCCAACAGCCTTTGTGGTTTAGATGACGTCAGTATGAAAGAAACGTCATTTCAAATTATCTCTGAGAGAAACTCATTAGAATTTTTTTTTAAAGCAGAAACATCAAGAAAGTCAATAAATCAATAATGATTTCCGCAAAACCCGTCTGAAACATTTATGCATTTGGAAAACGCTTTTATCCAAAGTGACTTAAAGTGCATTCGGTCTATACATTCTATCAGTATGTGTGTGTGTGTGTGTGTGTGTGTTCACTGGGAATCAAACACACAACCTCATGTGCCGCTAACCCAAACCTCTACCAACTGAACTACAGAAATATTGACAGACATGAAGCTCAGATATTTGGATTAGCAAATCGTTAAACCGCCCAAGACACAAGTGAGAAGCAGTTCTTACCAATGAAGAGGTTCCACTCGGGATCGAGGTCGGCCTGGTTTGCCAGACATCCTCTCATGACGTTCTGGCAGTAGTTGGCGCAGGGTTTGAGTTCTGGCATCCCTCCACAGTACGGGCAGTGCAGCATTTTGGTCAGCGCTTTGCTGCACGCCGGTGATATATTGACCTGCAAGGAAAAACAGAGAAGTTAGTTCTCTCTGTGCTGAAAATCTATTCCAGGCTTGTTGAAGGTAACGTGTTGACCTGAAATATAGCGAGACGCTTCACTACACACTCATGATCTACTGTAGGACACCAGGTCTTGTTCCTGACCAGCTTGTGTCACGTGTGAAGCATCTCTCCGAGTGAAGAGCGACTGAGTTAGATGAACGGCTTGGCGGTGTTGAAATTTCTGATGTTTTGTATGGACGGAGCTCATGTGACAATAATTTTCCTCTGTGAGCCTCAGCCTCTGATGATTACATGTCATTCTATATCTTTAAACCCGCCGTAGGAGCTTGAACAGAAGCCATCTTCTGTCCATCACAGCCAGAGGACTCTTTAAAGGTCAAGGGCGTATTGAAAGTAGACACAAGGTCTATTGAAAACGCACAGGGCCGAGGGGTGGAGGGGGTCTTTATGAGGGATTTTGAGGGATGTGTCACACTGATAGCTGTGATCAAACATGACAGTGTTGTTTGGGATTGTTTCTGCATTCTACATGCAGCATGAAACCTCAGCCGATGACCAGATGCCTTCAAACCAACCGGACCCAGTTCAAAAAGCTTCATAACGTCCCGTAGGAAATTTGCCACGATTTTACTAGACTCTAACAATGAAAGGTGCTACACTGTGCCATAGAGGAACCTTTTTTTCATCTAAATGGTTCCTCAAAGAATCTTTAATATACATATGAAGAACCCCTATGAAAAAAAAGGTATTATAAAAAGGCAAGATGAGGTCGAAAAGATGATTTCCAGAAATATTTGTTTTTATTATTAGAAATAGCGTATGTTATCAATAAGAAAATATAAAACATATAAATATAAGTTAAGTTAAGTTAAAAATAAAACCATGCAAATAAAACCCATCAGCCTTAAGACTGACCCCTGAGGTGATTACGTCATATTAACGACATTAGCAAACGCATTAAGTTAGGTCCATTTACAGCACCACGTCAAACAGTCCCATGTGCACGCAGATTATTGTCTTAATTTTTCTGTCTTAAACTGTTATTTTGGGGGTCGCAGGGCTGAAAAGTTTTCGCTTTAAAGAACCTTTTCTATGTGGAAGCAAAAATGTTTCATCTATGCCATCGCTGTGAAGAACCATTAATCAGCTTTATTTTTAAGAGTGTGTGGTGAAATTGAAGCACACATTGTCTTTTGGCAGACTGTTGTTACAAGCAAAAAAAGAACAAAAGATGAAAAGTTACTATAGTGAGATCTTAGTAAATGTGTGACTGCCATGAGTTTACTGTGGTTTTAATCCCAAAACTAAAGTTACTATCATGGTTCATTTGAAGCTACTATTGTTTTACTACAAAAACATTAAAGTAGTCAGATCATGGTAAATTTGTGTAGTAGTAAAACCACAAAAAATGTATGTACTGTAAAACAAACTGCATGAATTAGAAAAGTAATCCAAGGATGAGATTTCTTTAATATCAAAACAACCCATAGACCTATCTCAACTGTTTCTCCTTGACATGAACGAGGTAAAGGTTCTAGGTGGATGGGGATAGTAGTATCTATCTGGCACTCGGATGTTAGTTGGGATATACTGCGAATGCTAGCGTGCATGTACTCTGACGCAAATCAATCAACAATCCGCGTCGAAAAGCTTTCATAGCGAGCGAAGATGAGCCATCCCGAGACATCCGCAGCTGCTGCTGACCATTTAGTGCCAAAGTGAAGAAGCACCTCAAAGATATTTTAGTTTTTTCTTCTTTCAGAAGTTGCGGTGATGCTTTCTTTAAATTGATTTTAGAAAAATAAATATTGTATCGCATATCGAATATCGCATTATTAAGCATGCTATTGCATACCGCATTTTCCTTTTTAAGATCTTGTGAAGCACTTTGGGCAACCTGGTGTATTAAACTGTGCTATTTAAATAAATAAACAAACAAAAATATTGTTGCATAATCAGGTACTGCGGACATGAGAAGAGATATAAAAATACAGCTTCTGACCGTTTTCGTTCAACATTTTTAATTACTAAACAGATTATCGACGATGATTTCTCAATATCAACTCAATCATTTCTCATCAAATCCACATTATTTGACATCTACAATTGCATTCATTTTACACCTCCATACTCTTCGTGCCTTTCAACAATGACTCCCTCATTTGATTCTCTTTTTATTTCTTCCGAGCAGTTTTAGGAGAAACATCCACAAGTTGAGAACTATGAAAGCGAAACATCTGAGCACTAACACTTTCTTCTGTGTCACTGTGTACTTCATGCTGTACTTGAGAAGTATGCAGCTCACTCGTTATTTTGGCTCCGAGTATGAAGAAACGTTGCTTGTCTTCAGATCTGCTGTCACGGAAGTTAGTTTTCGGCGAAGTTTGCCAACGTCTCAAACACATGTATCCTGTCAACATTCACTTATTTGCCCTTCAAAAACGCCGCTTTACACGGATCCTCCGTCGCCTCGTAATTGAAAGTACAAGCTCGGAGGATCAGTAACAACTCCTAAGCCATTTCACACCTCCAGATTCCTGGATAAACTCTCCGTCTCTTCATCTTCCCGTTCAGCTCTGATGTTCTGTCAGACAGCAGGCGCGCGGCAGGTACGAGTGCCACTGCCGGAGACTCTGCCGCCTGTTGCGAGCGTCTGAACGAGAGGAGATCAAACGAAACTCCCCGTTTCGGCGCCGGAGAGGTTTGAACACAGCGTGTCTGTAATATCATCACAGCGAGCTGACGTTTATTTCATACTTTTACTCATCGGCTATTAGCTCCACGCGCTAAACGGAAGGTCCGTCCGGTTTCACCGAAACTTGAGCCGGGGAGCTTTTGTACTTCCTGAGAGAGAGCGTGGGGAGATTTTCATCTTTTATTACGGCGTCTCAAAGGTTGGTTCAAAGGGAGTTCAAAAAACACATAATTCTGTAAACGGTGGAAACATTGTGAATGACATCTCCAGTATCTGCAATGATTCATTTTTAGATAGTGATGAGATTTTACACCCGAATGAGGTTTTGCAGAAACAATCAGTGCCAAAGTTTTTCAAGTCACGATGAAATCAAACAGGAAAATTCGAAGTGTTTTACACAGTGTTGCAGTGATTATTATAAATGATTTATCCGGGCATTTTTAGATTCATTTGCACTTGTAATCTTTAATCAGAAAAGTCCCAGTGAAATAAAAAATAACAATTCATGTTTTTTCATGAAATATTGCAGCGTTTATAGTAAATACCTTAACAATGTGGGTCATTTTCTTTTTAAAATTCATGTACCCTCATAATCTTCAGTTAAATCTGAAAATGCACAATTTTTTCTCTTTTTCGCTCGGAAATGTGAAGTAAAAGTGATCGCAACTTCCGGTTCATGGGGACTTTAAAGTCCTCTCCCCCCTTTATTGACAGTAATATAGTATCAAAACATAGACATAAACAAACACTAGGGGGAGTTTACAAAAAGATATGTAAGAAATTGCAAAGTTTTCAGTGCCTTTTGTTTCAAAGAAAATCAAATGAATTAACTTAAAGTTCCATTTCTTTTTTAAAGGAAACAAAACAGGGTTTTCTTCCAGAAAATGTACATTTGTGTATATGAAATTTTGCTAACAAAAGGATCACATTAATCATATATACAATTGCTAGTATGGTCCATTCTTTTGACCAAAAAGTATATGTTTAAAGAAAAACAAAATCTCAATTAACGTTCTTAATAAAAAATCATTAAAAAAATCATAAAAAGGTTTCACAAAATGAGCAGTAACTCCTCTCCCCCTCTCAACACGACCTCTTCATCACATGACGTCAGCAACAAAAAAGAGGCAGGACTATACTGACTGTCCAATGGCCAGGCTTTTTAGCCCTCCCCTCCAGGCCAGACTTACAACAAACCAATCAAAAAGGGAAGGCCAAAATAAAGCCCCGCCCTTCATTTTCTTTATTTCAGATCGCAACTTCTGTTTCATGGGGACTTTAAGTGAGTCACAAAAGAGCAACTATTGAGCGATACATTTAAACAAACTTTTTAGTTTCAATCTGTCTCACCTTTGATCAATCTGTCACACAGCACAAGAAACATATTTCAGTGACAGCGTGTGAATATGAACACTGGAGATGATATGTGACCGTGCAGCACAAGAGTAAAGCAGGTCATTTTCATGTTTTAACATTTCAAAGCTGTAAATCGAACAGAAAACAATGTATTTTTCATGAAAGCAAAGCTGCTCGCAGCGCTCCTGTGTCCCTGTCATGAATCAATTTGAAAAGCCCACGAATCTACCTAAGCCACGCAGAATGTAAGACGCTCTAAGCTCGATCAACATGCGGGGATGTGTCTCATTTTTCCTCAGGACACTGACTGAGCGCTGTGACTCATTTAGACAGCTCTGCTTCCCCGGCTTTCTGAGATTTCCAATATCACGCTGCCTTTTCGGTCTCCTTGCTCGCCAACGCTGTTCTTGAAATCTCTTGAGCTGTGATTTTACTCACGGGCCAATGGCAAACAGTCCTTGCTTGATGACATGAAGGGATTTATATTGAATGTGTGGGTTACCTACAGACATCAGAAACACATTCACAGCAGCGTCTACATTAAACCCTCGATCCACTTCTTTACATCTAAATGGCTTCAAAAGTCATATAAATGTATATATATATATATCATGAGTTTGGTTCCAAAATGAGATAACTCCGGAAGAATAAGAAGAAAAAAACATGTTTTTTGTTGTGCATTTCAATTAATATCGATCAAACTGCATTTGGTTTGTTTTGAATTAAGCCATAATAACAAAAAATACAGCTAAATAACACAATAAAACACAATTAAAACATGATGATATAACTTTAAAAAAATATACAAAATTAAAACAGAGCCATCTCATTTTGGAACCAAACTCTTTATATATATATATATATATATAGATATAGATATTTTTTTTCCTATACATTATAAAATATGTATATATAATTTAGATATCTATATAATGCTTATATATTGTAGTTCCATGTTTTTCACACCATTCAATATTTTATAATGCAACGTGTATTATATAATGCAAAGTCAAATTAAGATAAATTCCATAACAACTTTTTACAGTTTGCATTCTAGAAAGACAGCAAAACACATTGTGACAGAAAATATAGGCAACTAATTATTAATTGTTACTAATATTATTGTATATATTATTTATTTATTCTAATGGAGTATATTATTGTATAATGGTAAAATTATAAAAATGTTATATCGAATATTCTTACATATTTTTAATAAATAATCTTAAATTATAATACTTTACTGTTATACTTATTATTATATAATTAAATTACATAAAATGTGTTCCATTTACTACAATAAAATATACAATAATAGAATAAATTGAATGACATTGTTAAGAACAATTTTCAAATAACCATATCTATACATTTTTGTCTGTTTGTTTCACAATACGTTTCTGTTTTGCTGCTTTACTAGTATTCAAACTGTATAAAATGCCATAGGAAATATCACGATTGACTTGGCAATATTTAAACACATCGCATTGTAGAATACACGGCGTTATTGCAAATCTTAATACTGATATAAATTGACAAAGCTTCACATCGCTATTTTATTCACACTGCTAAGCTGAAGAAAGAAACACCTTCCTCTGCCGGCGTCTCTTTCATATGAATTCTGATTCATTGTAGCAAACTATTTAATTCAGAATGTTCAATGGTGTTTTTTTTAAAGGGTTTCAAATCATCCAGTGCACAATGATATTACACCAGCATGCTGTCGGTGTAAAGAAACGTACCTCCTTCAATCTGACACGGAGAGTACCGTGTCTAAAAAGCAAAATAAAGGCAAAATAATACACAACACATGCATGAAGAGAGAGGAGATAAAATGGCTCCGAGCATCCGCTCAGAAATCCTGTTGGGTACACTGTGTTCCATTTAAAGCCTGGCACATTTGATTTCTCGTTCCTAGTTTAACTGCGTAGCCGGGGTAAACCGTCCCGTGGGAAATCTGTGCCAGCAAATCCTCAGACCCATCAGAACGCAAAATATGGGAGATTTTGGAAAAAGGCGCAGAATTAACCTTGAAGGGTGTTAAGAGATACAATACAACACGAGCAACAGAGATTTCCTAATGTGACGCTTTTGGCACGACGAAACGAACATCCCAGCCACCAGATGGATCTAATCCTCAGTTATTATGACAGTAGGCCCAATCCAACACTTTAGATTTAACCCCGACACGTCCAGACGCGAGCCGGCAGAGGAGCGAAACTTTCAGAAGAGCAGATTGTGCTCGAACGTGATCAGATGGATGAAGACGTTGAAGTCATCAACTTCTGTTCCCGCTTTCGTCTCAAATGTCACAGAAACCACATGAGAGGACATTAGAAGTTAATAAAGAGCAGAAGAAACGCAGGGGAATCCAGCAGCCGCTCCAAATCTTCTGTCTCAACTTTGACTTGAGGAGATTTTGCCTGCTCAAATGACATTCTGCAGACTTAACGTTACAGTAGTTGTGTTTTTCCAACAACTTTGCACAAAAACTAGCTCAAATTAAAGCTGAAAACTTTTTTTAAAGTCGCTGAGTTTTGATTGATGATGTCATGTTTTAATAAGCACATATTTACATTCTACGAATTATCTACACTATCTGCCTAAATATACCTGTAGGACAATCTGTCAAAGTACAAAACGGCCGTGAACAGGAGCAGACATGTCAACGGTTGTCCCATTGGTGACTGTTTCTATTTCCCATAATGCATTTTCAGGTAAAAATGAGCAGACGATTTGGCGAACAGAACCGGTGCTGCTCCAGTGATGGCTGTATGAAACAGAACGATGACATTACAAGAACAAACCCTCCAGAGAACCCGTAGTTCAAGTGTTGATCAAAAAAACAATGATGACAGCTCCTTATGGGAGTCAAAGCATCAACCTTCTACACCATCTCCAGATCATCTCATCTGCTGCTGAAAAAAAAAGAAGCACAAAACCGCATCAATGCCAAGGTGACAATGCAGTAAAACAGAACACACATTGTTCTTCTGATCCAAAAACAGCCCTCTCTCTCTAAAGATCTAAATGACACTGAAACTCATGCCAGCGATCACATGACCTTTCATGCTGGTGTTAGATGTGTTGGGCCAGAATCATTAACCTCACCGCTCCTGCCAGCTAAACCAAACACGGCACAAGTCAACACACCATCTGTCACCTAGAAAAGGGCACTACAATGAGGAAACTCCATAAATTCAGTAAAACCTTCTGCATGTTGAACGAAGTACTTTTTAAATTTGCAAACTTTACAAAACTCTCAAAAGAACGCTGGACATGTTCTAGATTTAAACCAATGGTTTGATTTGTCTACATAGACAGTAGTATTTACTACAGTGAACTCTAGGAACATTCCTAGATACCAAAGAGCTTCTAAACCTTACACTACAGTACACGTTTATCATGACAGTATTTATTGCTGTTTATCACATCACTTTAGTAAATACTACAGAATACAGTAGAGGGAATACTGTGGTGTGTACAGAACGTGTTTTTTCTTGAGCACACACACACCAAAGCTGACGTGATAACACAGTTTAATCCATGTTTCATAAGATAAATAGACCTGACGTGAACTCTTGTAAAACACCTCTGCTTGTGCTCCAGGCAACAGAAACAGCCCACATAACCTAACATTTCACTTTCAACTCAAAGACAGCAGATCACAAGACCCAAACTGTTTGTTTATGTGGAAAAATGTGCACAGACGTCATCAACCCATCACCAGCAGAGCTCAAAATCAACCTTTAATCCAGAGAGCTAAACAACGGCTGACCAAAACACACCACACAAATTCCACCCACGGGTGACGCTTTTAAAGAGGATGCTTTTCACGAATAGGGAATAAAACCCACAGAAGTGAGAGACAACCGCACTACAAACCTAATGGACATCAATGGCTCAAAGAAATTAGAAGAGAGCATTTGCGGTCTTGGCAAACCTGAGCGCAGTTTGAGACGTATGTGTAAAAATGTATCACACTGTGATAATAAATAATAAATGCTGTAATAAATGTAAATGTAATTCTAATGACTTCTTTAACCTTTTGGTCATATCACCGTGCACAATTACATTAAAGCAAATAAAGGATCCTCACGATGCCATAAAGAACCTTTAACATCCCAAGATTCTTTGTGGCGAAAAAAGGTTCTTCAGATTGTAAAATGGTGAGAAGAAGATTTTGGAGAACCAAACTTTTGATTGAATGGTTCTTTGTTGAACCAAAAATGGTTCTTCAATGGCATCGCTGTGAACAACCTTAACCCTGTTGAAAAAAACAGCATATGGTGGGTTAGGTATGTTTTGATGCTGGTTTGACCAGCTTAAACCAGCACATGACCAACTTAAACCAGTACATGAGCAGCTGAAAGCAGCACATGACCAGCTCAAACCAGAACATGAACATGCTTAAACCAGCATATGACCAGCTAAAACCAGCACATGGCCAGCTTAAACCAGCACATGACCAGCTACAACCAGCACATGGCCAACTTTAACCAGCACATGGCCAACTTAAACCAGCACATGACCCGCTTAAACCAGCACAGTAACAGCTGAAACCAGCACATGTCCAGCTAAAAACAAGACCAAGACCAGCTAAAACCAGCACATGACCAGCTAAAACCATCACATGACTATCTGAAACCATCACATGACCAGCTAAAACCAGCACATGACTAGCTGAAACCATCACATGACCAGCTAAAAAAAACCGCACATGACCAGCTTAAAACAAGACAATGACCAGCTAAAACCAGCACATGAACAGCTGGAACCAGCTTAAACCAGCACAAACCAGCAAGCCAGCATAGAAACATACCAAACCAGCATATGCTGTTATTTTCAACAGGGAAAGCACCTTTATTTTTAAGAGTGTACTATAGAAAATCACATCTCTTAACCGACATGTTATAATGTAGTATAACTAGATGAAGAGTTTGGTTCCAAAATGAGATAACTCTGTAAAAAAAAAATACTCGACTCTTCCTCACAGCCCACAAGCTCCAAAACCATCAGCCCTGATTCCACACACACACACACACTTACCGTGAGGTAATAAAGACAAGCATGCTGTCGCAGTATTTGCCATGCTCGGCTGGCGCGGATCACGCTCTACTGACACGCTTTATGGTGTTCAGATGCCCCTTCAGATACATTCACTTTCCAAACAACTTTCAAGGGCAGATATTTGGCAGCGACTCCCGCGGGCTTCGCCGTTCATAAAGATCATACTGCGTTGGTTTTTAAAAGGGCCTTGTGCCAATATTTAGGGTGGTGAATTCTGCACAGGCCGAGGGGTTTTGTGAGCAAGTGTCATTGAGGACATGATCTTTAGCTCTTAAAGCAGACAGAAGTCAAACGTTAATGAGAACGATATCGCTGAAGGCGGCGTAAGGTCTGTGTGTTATTTGACACACTCAACGGTGCTGATTTCAACATTCCCTGCTGGGTTTCATGCTTTCTGAGGGCAGATACAGTATAAACAAATAAATAAATATTTCACACACTTCACAACACTTAAACTAAATGAACACAAAACAAACGTGGTTAATTTTATGTATGTGCACTAGGGATGCAGCGATAGGATTTTCTTGTGGTGATACCGATAAAAAAAAAAAAAAATTCAAAGTGCCCTTATATACCATCAGTATCGGTCTCTTTCATGCTTTTGCCGGTATGCTGATGGTGTTATATTAATCCAATATCGGCTGATTCATATCGGCGGAGATACATCTGTGCATTCCTAATGTGCACCAATATTGGAACACAATAGCACACAAATATCTGTGTTCAGTAGTGGCCAGAAGTGATGTCCAGAAATGATATTAAAAACATTTGTGTAAAATGTAAATAAAGCATCACAATATGAAATGTATGGTAATAAAAAGGTAAAAAACAGACTTGGTTTTAAAGACTTATTTGACCTAAAATATTCTGCAAAAAGGAAGACTATCAGAGAATATAAGTTTTATTATTTCATTTTAATTATAACAAATGCAAAGAAAAACAAAAGCTCAGAGCAAACATAGTAAATGAATGTGATATGTTCTCCTTAAATTCTTAAAATATTTGAATAAATGGCAAGGACATCACTTTTGCCATGATGGTACATGTGACATTTCTATTCATGAAAACGAATCAAACTTCCCATCACGTAATTACAGACGCTACTTAATTCAGATTGAATGTTGTTATACTGCCATGTCTTGACACATGGAGTGGGTATGAAACTGGTCTACTAGGACGGCTTTTATGACACTTAATGGGCAAATAAAAAGCGCATTAAATTCATAATGATCTTCACAATGTTGCTGACTTAAATAACAGGCAATAAAATAATCAAGTTATATTATCTTCGATTTATCGTCCAAAGCACTGACCAATTACATCCACACACGTACATGCATTTAAGTGAGAGGTACCGTGTGTTTTAAGCGATTATTACTCTTACATGAGCGTAGTGTAAATGACATCAAGAAATGTGTCTGGGTCATACAGCTATGGCCAAAAGTGACGCCCACCCTCATGCGTTCGTACTTTATAAAAAAAAACTACTAAAGAATTTGCATGCGTGTTGTGTAGTTGTGCTTGGAATATATTTCACTAAGGCCTTAAGAAGCAAATATTGTGCCAATATGCACTTTTGGGCGAGACTGTTTTGCACCCCAACATAATAAGAAAACTATTTTACAATTGAAATGCGTGGCAATTAAAATGATTTTCTAAAATGAAATAAAGTCAATACAATATGTACACATTATAATTGTTCTTTACAGTTTAATCAATATCATTTTTGGAGAATTTGGCATTGCAGTAGGAAGAAAATACAAAGGGAAATGTGTTTAACCGCTTTTAAGAAACAAAAGATCAAAATAAATGATTACTTTTCTTTTTAATTTAAATGTAATTTGGTTCATATTAATGGCAGGAGTTGAGGTCTCTTCATGGGTCATTCCTTTTGTGTGTGTTGGACTCTCATATGACTTTATCTCTGTGTTCTTTTAAAGTCTCTCTCTCTCTCTCTCTCTCTCTCTCTCTCTCTGTGTGCAGTAAGGACACACGGCTGGCTGGATTTCCAAATGAAAAGCAAAGGAGAAAGACAGTCCCAGTGAGGCCGGGCCAGTGACAACTACAGTAAAGTCAAACTCCTCTTCTCTTGAGTCCGGTAGGACAGGCGGAAAAGTCACCTCCATCGTCCTCGCCCGTACCGCCTATCTACCGCCTCCCGTGTGAGAGACGTAAAGGTGAGGTGCCGCATTTATCTTTATCATCCCTAGCCATCAGATAGCCTCAGTGTGACTGCTTCAGACCGCCTGGACCATTTCTTTTGTGATGAACCCTGACATACGGCAACAGACTAAAAGCCAAATATCACAGCCGGCGTGCCGGGCGCGTGTCTCTTGATCACCGGCGGTCCCCTTCACTCCTGAGGATCAGAGCGGAGTGTCATATGATGTTAGGTTTACACCCTCGGGCCGTCCGCCCGCACGCCTGCTTCTTCACTCATGAAAGGTGCCGCGATTGACGGAGTCTGAACTTTACAGCGTCTCAAGACCGGCTTGAATGTCAGGGGTGAACGGGGCACGTCCAGATGTACAGACATAATGTCACAACACTCTGACTCTGGCAGGCTCGACACTCAATTACCGCTCCACACACACACACACACACACACACACAACTACACAAACACATTCACCTGTACAGAATCAAGATACCTGAGGGCCTGCAGGTCGACATTTCCAGAAAACTATGAACTGACAGAAAAACACACTATATGAAGTTTGGTCACGCCTACTTATTTTGACCAGCCTCTAATTCATTCATTCAGAAGGAAAAAAATAATCATACTAGGAATTTGTTGCAAAAAGCATACAAAGAGATCTCAGAAAAAATGTGATCGATGTGAACTGACGAAAATCAAGTGTGTAGCGTAAGTTCTAGCAGGTCAGGCACGCGTCAGCTGATCCTCCTCTTCCTATAAAAATATGACGCAATCTCAGTTTCCGTTTAAATTTCATTCAGCCAACAGCAGCTTATCTAATTGCTCGGGAGCAAATCACTCTCCTCCATCCCCTGCTCCAGCTCACATTTATTATCAAGACTCGACTTTTATTCTTTTTCACAGTCTCAATTACTTTACATTAGTTGTTAAACTTAAATTTCATTTAGAACTAATGACATCTGCTTGTTCCGTTCTGTTTATCCTAAGGGGGTTATTGCAGCCCTCACTGCTCTTATTCATGCTAGCTGCAAGGATGAACAAGGAGATTTGGCCCAGAACAGAACAATACCGCCAATCTAAACCGTATTCTAATTATCAATCATTTTTGATGGTAGTAAACCTAACAGAAACAATTGTATTAGAACTTAAGCATGATACTTAGATTAGAACTTTATAAGGGGCGGTTCAAATTCTGCACACGCAAATGTAGACACGCAGTCGCGATGCGCATGTGGTCTACATGCGGATCAGATTTTGCATCTTTTGCCCGCACAAATGTCGACATGTGGCATGTGCGCAAATTAGAAGCGACGCGGTCGCGATGCGCATGCGGTTGAGATTTCACATCTTTTGCGCGCACAAATGTAGACACGCGGCAGGCGAGCAAATAAGGAGCGACGCGGTCACGATGCGGATGCAGTGCACATGCGATTCACATTTTGCATATTTTGTGTTCGCAAATGTAGACATGCGGCAAGCACTCGCAAATAGGAATCAACGTGGTTGCGATGCCAATGCGGTGCACATGTGATTCACATTTCACATCTTTTGCGTTCACAAATGTAGACACACAGCAGACACGCGCAAATAGGGAGCGGCGTGGTCACGATGCATTTTTCTCAGCGTGTCGGCGCCGCATCGAGATGATAATATTTCAACTTTCCAGAGTGCACTGCATGAGAAAGGATCCATAAAAAGATCCTTATGAACATAAGTTTAGAGTTTAGGATGCCAAACTTTCACTGTGAGCCTAGCTGTGATATCTTATTATGGGATGTGTCTTGTAAACAATGCGGTGAGCTCAGCTCTCTAACAAAAAGGGCCATTTGCAGTTGAAAATGTGTGATGTTCTCATGGGAGATGATGAATGAGATGTTAACAGCAGACATCCAGACTACAGCTTCTATTGAACGGTGAAACTCAATCCTCTCAACTCTAACACACTTTCACTCTTTTTCTTTTACAAAACACCCTGACATAAGCATGGAAAGTTTGATTTCAAATAAAACTACTTACCATTTACAAATGGATTATTTTGTTGCTTTCAATAAGTTTTCTGTTCTAACACTAAATATCTTTAAACCTAAATCATGTACGACTTGCCGTCAGGGTTCTGAGGTTTTAAAAATGCTGTTTTGTAGACATTGATAAGACATCAGAAATGTTGCTCGTGATTAGACAACTGGAGATTTGAACAAACCACAAACCAAAAGTATTACAGACTGAATGTTCGCTTGTGAGCTACACAGCTTGTCAGACAGTTATATAACTTCTGATCTGTTCGATTCTCAACTGGAACAAAAACTAATTGAATATTTTTGGAGGAGAAAATCATAAAGCAGTGCTTCTGAAACTCTTTCAGCATGAGATCACTCTCGTGTAGTCTAAATCCCTTTGAGACCCTCCGAAGAAAACTCATGATACAAAACTTAATCTCAATCTAAAACGGTATTGAGCTAGACGGTATTCTCAGTCGGAAAAGGGTGGCTTGCCCACTTCAGGTGGGTGGAGAGTTCCTGCCTCAAGTGGAGGAGTTCAAGTATCTGGGGGTCTTGTTCACGAGTTAGGGAAGGATGGAACGGGAGATTGACAGACGGATCGGTGCAGCTTCTGCAGTAATGCGGTCACTGTACCGGTCTGTCGTGGTGAAGAAGGAGCTGAGCCGCAAGGCGAAGCTCTCGATTTACCGGTCAATCTACGTTCCTACTCTCACCTATGGTCATGAGCTGTGGGTCATGACCGAAAGGACAAGATCCCGGATACAGGCGGCCGAAATGAGCTTTCTCCGCAGGGTGGCTGGGCGATCCCTTAGAGATAGGTTGAGAAGCTCGGTCACTCGGGAGGAGCTCAGAGTAGATCCGCTGCTCCTCCACATCGAGAGGGGCCAGCTGAGGTGGCTCGGGCATCTTTTCCGGATGCCCCCTGGACGCCTTCCTGGGAAGGTGTTCCGGGCACGTTCCACTGGCCTGGGAACGCCTCGGTGTCCCCCCGGAAGAGCTGGAGGAAGTGTCTAGGGAGAGGGAAGTCTGGGCATCCCTGCTTAGACTGCTGCCCCCGCGACCCGGCCCCAGATAAGCGGAAGAAAATGGATGGATGGATGAATAAAACGGTTTTCAGTTAACAATGAATAATATATTCTGGTACATCTTTATTTCTCTAATGTGTGATTATGACCCAGAAGCTTAGATATTGACACATTAACACAATAAACTATTCAACAAAAATCGCAGCCAAACGGCAACACCATCCACTTTCATAATCCACTTTTAATAACATCGTCAAATCTCTGGGGGAAAAAAATCTGTCAAATCTGCTTTGCTCTTACTCCGTTTTCCAGGTAGAGAAGGTTGACATGAGGCCAGATTTCTCTTAATAATTCTCATAATCTACCGTCAGCAGGATTTGGTGAATTAAATCACATGAGTTGACATTAATTCCATATACAAATCGGAAGGCTTTATTCCCAAACGGATCGTTTTGCTCCAGTTCATTTCTTTTTGACGTACATTTACAAAATGTATAAAAACAGATTCTAAGACCTGTTGAAGCTTTTGGATGAACGAATGCGGTCCAGCCCAGTCACGCGGGAAAACGACTCATTTACAAGAATGTAGTGTGACGTGAAATATACTAAAATTATTATTTAAGATTTTAATAATTCACATGAATCAGGAAACAGTTCGACAAGCTATATATTCATACATTATAAAATATATATTTCTCTGTCCATTCTTATATTCATTATGCTCTTTACAATTTGAACCATAAATAAAACCGGAGTTGCAAAAAAACAACAACAAGCTCTCACAGCAGTGGGTATATGGACGTGTTGATGCATAAAAACAGCATGATTTTGTTTGGCGTGTATTTGTTCATATTTCTGTGAGCAGGTCAGAAATGACATGTACGGGTCAGACACCTATGAACGCCATCCGGTTCCATTAACAGCTACACTAGCTGAATCAAAACACAACTATTAAACACACCCAGCAATTCTGCAAAAGCAAAAGACTGTTGTTTAAACTTTTAAAATACCTTAAATTCAATAATATCTCATGACAAATATACATTTCATATGATCTGGACAATGTTGGGCAAATTACTCTGAAAAAGTTATTAATTACTAGTTACTAATGACATATTCAATAGTGTGATTAGATTACTGTACAAATTGCTCTCTCCAAAACTCCAAAAAGTATTTAATTACTTATTAATAAATACTTTCTAGATCCTATATCAACCTTGATTAATTAAGTGAATCGAGGATAGACATGAAACGGCTCTTTTAAGTCATTCAAATAAATAATAACTAATACATAACTACTAAAAGTAGTATAATTAACTTATCAAAATATTACAAATGTGAAAATAATACAATAAAGCACAGATTTTGTTATTTTGATGTCAATTCCACTATTGTCTAAACAGTATTTAGATGAATTACTTCAGAAGTAACTGTAATTAAATTACAGAAAAAAAAGTGTAATCCCTTTCAAGCGAAAAGTAATTAAATTACAGTAATTTATTACTTATCTAGTTAACCCCACAAATCATACTTTTATTAAATCCTTTTCTTCCAAAGACTTTTTTCAGTATAAATTGGATTAACGTTTCTCTGAAGATTACAAATGCCCTGGATTTTGCCAGATTGATGAATAACAAAAGCAGTCATTTTGTCAATTTTTTTTATATATTTTGTTAAACATTTTCTTAAGCTGTGTTGGAAAAAAGCATTTGCTAAATGTAATATTAATGTAAAAACCATGATCCCCCCCATATGCATGTGATTTCTTCAATTATTCATATATTATTTAATTATCTCTGTATGGTTGTTCAAATCTCTAAGCCAACACATTTAACACTGGCTCATAACTCATACCGACTGTGTTACAGATATTAATGCCTCCAGAAATCCTGCAGCTCATTGAGGAGACATGTGCTATTACTTTTCTAAGTGATAAAACTCATGTTTTCACCTGCCGGATAATAAACCAGACGAACATCCTATAAATGCACACTTAAAGAGTGATGTGAGGCTAGAACATCAAATCTAATCAAAAGACTAATATCACTCAACACCTTAGCAACCCCTTCAGCCCCTCGCAGCATCACGCCGAAACCATGTAAAACGCCTTAGCAACCGTACAGCCTTGGCAACCGGCTGCAACATCCTAGCATCATGACCACAGGATTTCCACACATATTTCCTTTACAACGATCAAATGCAAACTTGAATTATATTGTTATATATGTTAGGGGTAATGTACAGGCAGTCGATTGTTCTCGCAGAAATAAGCCACGACAGCGTAATCAAGATTTATTAGGCTTATAACATGGCTGTTTGCCACATGAGAAAAAAATGCATATGAAATGTGAATTAGAAATATTGTATTAGCTCATTACCAAATGCAGATCTTCTGCGAGGAAAAGCCGTTTACTTTTGATTTTAAGGTAAGAAATGATGTTTAGATGTCACAAACAGGCAATTTGGTTGAATCAAATGCAAATATAATGCCAGATATGTTATTAAAAGACATATTTATATTTAATCTCTCAAAAAAAACTGTCCAAATGATTTGCTGTGCTATTAGTTTTGAGAGGATGTAATCTGGGAATAACGAACCTGCAAATGTCACGGCTGGCCAATCAGAATCAAGCATTCCAAGGAGCCGTGTAATAAAAGCGTACAATATATCATATAGTTCTAGTTCTAGTTCTTGGTATGAGAATGTGAAGGTGTGGAGATCCTCTGGAGTGTTTGTGTAAAGGGTTGACTGTAGGGTGAAGGTGATTTGTCCTGTGGAGTAACTCGCTCCTCTCTACTTTTCTTCAGCTGAAGAGTCTCCCGCTATGAAATCAATGTTAAAGCCTGAAATAGGTACAGTACAGTATACACAGAGCTGACGGAACGGGGAACCCTTGAAACCCACAGCGTTCTGGACATGGTCAACAAGCTTTTCACCTTTCTCTGCAAATACACACTCATATGATAACTGTACATATTTGCCAAGAAAAATGTGTGAGGCCTCTTGAATCCAGAGTACGAGAGCACTGAGAAGACATTACTGTAACTTCTTGTTCTCAAGACACGTGAACGTGTGTGAAAATGTTCCTAAAAATACAATACTTATTAAACCGTGAAAGTATTTCATATTAAATGTGACATTTTGGTGTAATAAAGTGAAATGGCCATGTGACACATTGTAAACATCAGAAGTTCTGGTTTAATCAGAGAAGGTCTGTTTCTCGGGTATACAAACCCTGTGGGCTCTCTGAGAGCAATGCTCAGACCTTCAACACTCTTCACTGAATGACAACTACAATATGAAATATACATTTATCTGAAAAATGTTAAAACCCTTAACGCAACATCACTGGGGCAAAAGCATATTGTACGAATTAGTCACCTTGTAAATTTTCATGAGATTATATGTTTGCAGAAAATGTTTGTCATGTCAAACCTGTATGACTTTCTTCTTCAGAACACAACAGAAGGTATTTTGAAGAATGTTGATAATCAAACAACACTCCATCGCAAAAACCATGTGCTGGTTCGGTATATTTTGGTTTGCTGGTTTAAGATGGTCATGTGCTGGTTTAAAATGGTCAAACCAGCATCAAAAACATACCTAACCCAGCATAGGGCACTGAACCTCATTGACTTCCAATGTATGAACACAAGCACACTTTTTTGGGGGGTAAACTGTCCCTTTAAGGGTTTTGACTGAAGTGATTAAAACTAAATGAGATATTCTTAATAAGATCTAAAACCTCCCATTTTGGTGAAATAATCTGTCCTAACAGGAAGCCGCAGAGATGACGAGTTTATCCGTCCATTACCACACAATCAATTTCACATAAGCCACGCCTAACACAACACCCACGAAAAACAAGATGAATTGTGGGTAGTTCCTGGCTAGTGTGAATATGATGATGATATTGAAAATTCAGGCTCTGTATATTTACAATACAGTATACTTTAAACTATGACAAATGTACATTATTATAATAACGCAAAGAGAAGATCCACAACACTGGCGAGCAAACATGTCCTTATTTTTTTTATCTAATCTGACAAAAACTCATTTCAGCACATTGTCGGAGTAAAATAACTGGCATTAGCTCACCAGAACATGCTGCGTCACTACATCACTGAGGCTGTTTTTGTTGTGAATCTGTCAATAATTCTTGGGTAAAGCATTAAACAGCATAAACATCCAGTGGAAAATGTGATTGAGACGGCCTATCAAAGACAGATGAGAGAGAATGAGCAGAGTCTGTCGGCCCGGCGGCTTTTATCTTCTCTACAGAAGATGCCCAGACTCCACGGGGCATCACGTCTCATCACTGATGTCATTACCTGTCCTGTCACATCAACCACAATGAGCTGATGCTCTGCCATTAAAACACATTAACACACACACTTGTGTCGCTCCAGACGGAGTTATAATGGAAGAACATCACTGAACCCGCTGCACATTTCATATCCGTTCAACACATCGCCCGTCTCTCACATGTTTATTATGAGAATTTATTCAATAACGTGATTATGTTATAAGCTTTCTGTTGTTTAAAATAATCTGAATATGTTTGAAAAGCATCATTAATACACAATACACCAACTACAAAAATAGCAAAGCAAAGTCGTTTTTGTGCACGGACTTATCTTTTCGCTCTCTTCCTCTCATTTTACGCAGATATCTAGCATTTACTGGGGTTTATTTCATGGACACGCGCTGGGGGTCAGTGACCTGTCTAGACGTCCGCTGCAAGCAAAGTAATACCAGGAAGGGCTCTTTCAAAAATAGATAACTTACCCTGGCCACCCTGTTGGCCACTTCCCGACCCACCATGAGTCCTTGAACAAATGACCGCGCCGCTATGAAGGCCTTGGTGACCTGAGCCTTGAGCTTACGCGGCACGTCTCCGAAGGGTTTTAACTGGTCGGTGTATTTGCTGATGCACTCCAGATAGTCATCGGTGAAGGTGTACTGTGAGTTGAGCAGCTGGAACATTCTCTCCAGAAGTCTGGACCAGAAGTCATTCAGCATCTCCTCAAGATTTACGTTCCCGCCCGTGTAATAGCGCTTGAGCTCGGAGAACAGGTCCTCGAACATCTCCGAGTTGCGCGTGTAGAGTTTGCCGTACGTCCGCACGAACATGTCGTTGAGCGACTTCTCCGAGTTGTCCAGCAACTCCAGGAAAAATTCTGAAAGACAGACAAATAAAAAGACTTTATTATACAGATGAATTGGTTCATATTCACCGAATTTTAGTGGTGAGTGTTTGTGAATTCTTCAGTTTTTTGCCTTTATTGAATTGTTTTGAGCATTCCCTCATAAAGGATTAAAGATAGATGCATTTGGCAAAAATAAGAGACATGTACAGATGTTCTTCCTTTATTCATTCATGAGTTAAAAAAGATTTTTGGCGATGTGTATAAAAACTGCTGAAGTATACTAGACTACATCCCAATTGAGGCTTTTTCAGAATTATGAAAATGAGAACATCAGATTGACGTTCAAACACAGCCAGATGAATCTGAGTTAAGAATCGAATCGAATCTAAGCTGTCTTTTTAATAATACACAAATAGAACAATGGGCCTCATTTATCCATCTCACATAGAAACGAGCACAGATCAGTGCACTGACATCATTTTACGACAGGGTTTACGTTAGAGATAATCCACAAAAAGCCGTGCATTAAAGAATTTTAACGTACGACGTGGGTGCAAAGAACAACCCGACGCGAAGCGTGAGGTGCATTAAAATCCTTTAATGTATGGCTAGCCGTAAATTATCCCGCTTATACCATGGTTATTTGCCAAATTAAAGCTTTTATTGATGTTTACAGTGAAAACATATGTTTTTTTATAGGATATTTATGTTTTAAAAATATGACGGCAAATAATGTATTTTATTCTTAGTGTTTCACTATTATTCTTACACTGAAAGTATTGTTGTTCCTTCAAAATACTTTGGTTGTATAATGCATTTATATATCTGACTTCAGTCGTGAAAAACTTTGTTTAAGATACATTAATGTGTTAATGTAAAACCCAATGTAGGTATAAATTACTGATCATTTTTGCGCCGCAATTATAGAATAATGTTTATATGTAAATGTTTTCATACAGTTAACTTCATTAAGGTGAAGAAAAAATGGTCTGTGGCGGAGGAGACAGATGCTTGTTTCTAAGCAGGATAAAGGTTTAAATCTTTACTAATCTTGCTAATCTTGCATTTCAGGCTGCTTATATCAAGCACACACAGTTTTATGTTTACTTCATTTATTTTCTCTCTTTCAGATCTGTCAGAGGCAAGAACCAGCGGTCTTCAGCCCCCACAAACCAGCGTATTCCACGCCACTTACCCATTGCTTGTAATTATATTCATTATTGTTTGTTTTTAAATGTTTTACTTTTAATTGTGCATTTAAATTGTCGTAAATGATCTTTGTAGCCTAGTAGCCTAAAAGTTCATTTCTGAGTTAGTTTCATAAATGCGGCCCAATGTGAACGTGTGTGTGTGCACATGTAGGCATACAAAAGATGCAATACAATACAATGAATACAATTGTTGTTGGTCGTTTGTATTTTAAACAGTTTTTAAGACCTTGGACAGAGTTATCAACAGTTGTGAAAAAACGAGAGTCATACAGGTTTGACATGACGCTGAATAAACGATGACAGAATGACCATTTTTGGCTGAACTGTGGTTCTTTCTGTGAGACATTTCAAGCGTTAAATACAGGTTTAGTCTGAAGAGTCGTGCGCAAAACACCACAACAAAAAGAAGAATTCATATGGACGCGCTTGGTCGATGGGACTCTCCTCAGAAGCTTTCTCACCTTGTTCTCAAATGGAGTGGATATCAAATTATGTGAGGCAGACATGAGCTTGTGAAATACTGCCGGTCTAACATATGGTGGTCAAATTAACGTCCGGCTTTAACTTTATCTGCCGGAGGCAAAGATTTATGGAAGGACACTGCCGACAGCGTCTGCTCGCTGGAATATAGAGCGGATAGTCTTTCAGGCCTACGTACTGCCGTTCAAGCGTTCATGACCCGAGGAGATGATTATTTTTAACAAAGTGTTGCAGGTTGTTTGTCCTACACAAACCTGAATTTAGTTTTCAAATGGTATCTAGTGGTCAATATCTGATGCGCCTTCGTCAGTTGATATAGTATACTTACTGTAGGAAATTTGTAATTGAATTTGTACAATCTTCATGTTTAATGCATGAATGCATTTGATTTGAAAGTTGCTTTTGATGTACAGGAGAAAGAGAAATTGAACTCTTCGATGCTTTATCTTTACGTTGAAATTGAAAATCCCGTCATTTGCAAAGGCTAATTAGTTCTAAACTGGGGTCACATGCCCACATCATCAAAGGTTTTATTAAAGCAGATTGATCCAGTGCCTTTAAAAAGCACCCGGCAAAATAACAGTAATTAGCATCTCATCACACTGATGGAGGTTATTGATGATGTTAAACAACATATTTACTATCAGCGGCAGAAAGCTGCTCTACCCTTCACATAATTACAATGAAGTAAATCACGCAAACACACGATCTAACAACCTTCAAACCACGCGGTCCAACGCAAGCATCACGCACCATAAAGAGTCGACTTTCATTAATGAAGTATCTCCTAAGACTCCCGCGGAGACAAAACGAGACAAGTGAGACACTCAGTGAGGGAAAACAGATGTGAAATGAACGAGTAAAGCATCGCTCGGATTGTTCGCTACTTTGATGAGAAATCTTTCAAGATGGTTTCGGATCTCTTTTAAACAAATGCATCAAAATTAACATCTAGAAGAAACAATCGTGGCATTAAAGAAATCATACACTATAGTTTTGCTTTTGTAGTAAAACTGAGTTAACACAAATGATCCATCAATCTGGCAAAAACACAATTGCTACACTTTAGTAAAACTATGGTTCAGGTGATACACACACACATGCAAAGTATATGTGTATCTTTTATGGATGGCTGTGTAAGAATAATGAAAACTCACACATATAATGAGACATAATGAAAGATGTAGAGCAGGTATATGGACGAGTCCCTGGTTTCATAGTCTAGTTTCTCTGCAGTCGACTGACCCGTGATTACCCCTACATTTATTTAAGTAATAACAGGCCCCGAGCCTTTCCGTCCAGCGCACACAGTCTTTTATTATTATTTCTAAAAGAGTGCCAAGGACAAGCCTAGAACGTGATGGAGTCACACTTAAAAGTAATTGTTTGAAAGAGAGACGTTTATAAGATATACCTGACATCACCTGAGACACATATGACGTGTTTAGTTAAGTTTAGTACGTTAAGTATGATCTGCTGTTGTCCTGGTTACAATGGGGTTTAGGGATGGGGCATCATTTCAGCATGTTTTTGTAAATTTGTGCTGTACAAACAAATGAACACAAAATTGTCGATTGGTCAAATAGGTTGGAAAAAAATTGTGTAGACTTAAACTTTGCTCTGTGCTCCGAAAACAATCGTTCCACTGTGAGGTTTGCCAGCCTTCAAGAGAAAATATATCATTCCACATGACATTTGATCAAATTCCCACAATTTCAACACACTCTCAAAACAAGGTTCTTTAAAAGGTCCACATGAGGAACATTTCTGTTTCACAAAAGGTTCTTTGTGGCAAATAAAAAGTTCCTCAGATAATAAAAAAGTAGAGATGGTTCTTTAAAAAAAACTTTGACTGAACAGTACTTTGTGGAACCAAAAATGGTTCTTCTAAGGTAGCGGTTCTTAATCCTGGTCCTTGGGGGGTCGCAAGGACCAGGATTAAGAACCGCTGATCTAAGGCATCGCTGTGAACAACCCTTAAGCAACTGTATTTTAAAAAATGTAGGTCAAATATTATTAAGCAATCCAAATTTATTTTGATTTCAAACCACAAATAAATTTACTTTGGATCAGGTTAATAAACATCATTCCTTTTATAAAAATAAATAAATGTAAAATTTGAGTGGGATATATCCAAATATATATCCAAGTGGGATATATCCAATATACCAATTTTCTACGACTCTCACTGAGTTGTGAATATTTCCATTTTAAATAAGTGACATTTTCTGTGTTACCGACTGCGCTCGCTTCACTTTTTTAGACCAATTCGAAGATGTTTGGGAAAATGACGTGCCGGAAAATATATTGACATTATTATTAAAATATGTCCGCACAATTTGTCAGGTTTTTATTTATTTAGCCAGCCACTCCCTATACAGGAATGAGAAGCAGTGAATATTTCAATGTATTTCACTGGAATCACCCGCATCCTTGAGGGCCAAATAATGAATGATGGTGGTGTTGAATTATATATCAGCCCCCACATTCAGATTTACTTTTATGTGATGTGTAATTTAACCGTTCCAGGCCGACAGTATATCTCTCTCTCTTTCTCTCTCTCTCTGCCGCCAACACTTTCTGTAACACGAAAAAGGACGAGTAAATGAAGAGCTGAATTATGAAAATGCTCTCTACAGAAACAAAGACTCAGAGACGCTAAAACTTTTATAGGGTTTCTCTCTCGCCTCCATGATCTGATCAATTCCGCCACGTATCGTCTGAATCCTTAACAAGCTTGAGGTCAATTCTGTCTGCACCTCAAAACTCTTTAAATGTTGAAACGGTCGTGTTACATCTGTTTTACAGACAGACTTCCATTTAAAACCACTCAACATCTCAGACATCCCACCTCGGAAATCCCTTAAATATGTGTGAATGTGTGTCTTAAAGATATCTCCAAACTAATGTGGTTTAAACATTGCTAAAATCCACTCTATAGTTATAAAATAAAATACTTAAAAACATACCGTTTTCCACTTCAGCCAATACGAATCAACGATTCCTATGACATCATTCTGCACTTCAGCTTCTCATCAGATTCCAAACGGTGAGACAATTGGCTATTTTAATATGTCGATATGTCCCGGCCTTACTTCCCGTTTATGTGGAAATCAACACATCAATAAAGCTGCACACATTTAGAGTTTCATTGCCAGACACACAGAAGAACTTTGAATACAGTTTTAATGTTATAAGAATATCAGTCCAGAAGCTAAACCTCATTGGTTTTCCGATCGAGGGTCAGTGAATTTAGTCATAAAAGTGGCGTTTCGCTCAATAAATCCCAAAAGTCTCGCGTGAGGCGTCTCTATGGGTCACGTCTCTGAGTATGAGAACAGGTCGAGGAGGTGCAGCTGTAGACTGAGGTGAACAGCCCCACGGAGTGCAATTAATTGAGCCTCACGGCAGTTAATTGAGAGTGGGAAAAATAATTTGAAAGGCCATTACCTACACGTCACATACAATCACATCAGCACTCCGTTATATCACAGCCGTCTGAGATTATAATCCTAAAAACTACTCAAACACATCAACACAACATAACACGGCGACAAAGAGTTAAGAAGACATTATATATGCAGAAACTAGAAAAAAACTGTCTTAGCTCTTGCAAACTTCCACGTTTTTTCTGCAGAGCATCATATCAGACTAAGAAGAGCAACATGATGAAACAAGTCTGCGTAATTCTCAGGGAAACTTATTTAACGTTCACCATAAATACGCGGTGCGCGTTTCATTGATTTTAAACACATACGATAGTTCTGTCAGAGTTTACAATGCAGAAGCGGTGTGGTGTTATTTGGCTGTCAAATTAGTGCTTTACAGTTTAAATAAAGTGGAACAAAAGTTCAGAAACATATGAGAATGCACTTTATTTGCACGCAACTCCTTTCATGCGTACTTTCATCGCAAGTTGATTGTTGCTGACGCATAGTTGGCTGACGGGAAACAGTGATTAGAGGACCGCTTGCAGTACCTCCTCGGACCCCTATGGGCTGCCGACCCCCGGCTGAAGACTCCTGCTTTAGACCATGCGCTTAGATCGCTAAAATAGGGCCCTTGGTCTGCACACGTGGGTTCAGATATCCTCATATCAACTACACAAAGGTCAGTATTTCAAAGAAGATATAAAAAAAAAATACATGCTAACTTATAGTAGCCTACACGTATTTTGGTGGTAACCCAAAATACGATCAAAAAACTGCGATACTAGCATGGCACATTTACAAAATACTTTCTATAAAGAGTACAATATTGAGTATATATTACGGCACATATGGTAACAGCTTATTACAACACTATATTCCTTGTGAAAATGTACCATGGTTTTATTATAGTTAAAGTGGACTAGCCATGTTTTTTGGGGCAGATTTGTATACCTATAACAAGTTATCTAGTGTTAGATGAAATGAAGCATGTTACATTGCAGGACAACCTCAGGAAACTGAAAAAGGGTTTTTACTATAGTAAAAGTGTGGTAACCATGGTTTTCTGGCAGATTGATATCAACCACAGTTTTACTATTAATATCATTGTTACTGTAGCAAAGCCATGGTTAATACATGGTCATAGTAAACATGTACCGAGATATTTGCATAGAACTATTATTTGCGTTGATGATCACAGCATATATTAGTTTAACTACACAACGCATCAAATCTGAAAACTGTCACGTAAAATTGCCAAAGTTCAAACCTGCAGTCACCATTGAAGAAAACACAATGAAATTCAGAAAGTATAAAGGAATGATTGTGGCATAATAAAAACAGTGATCGGCATCACGCGGTCATGTATTTACTCTAAAGGAAAAGTGACGGCAGTCCAGCCGTGAATGCATAATTCATCAGAGGAAAACCCTGCCATTCACGCTCCACTTTAAAGCACAACTAACCCTGTGGCCATACTCGCTGTAATAACCTCGTAAAACCTCTTTGTTCATTTCCCGCTGTCTGTGGGCTGTAAAAATCTGACGGAGGTCGTGGAGTCTGTGTAATCCTGTGATCGCTGAAGGAGACTGTAGTTATCGATCCGCACATCACAAACCATCAACCATTACAATGATTGACACTCAAAGAACGATCGGATGCTCTTAAAGAGAACGTCATGACAAACATACAAGACCACCCCATAAGTGCAAAGTCTTCTTTGTTCAGCAAGTTCTTGTTTTTCCAGACATCCAGATAAACTTGTCTATCTTGAATTAGAATGACCTTTACTCTTTTGTAAAATTGGTTTGTTTGTTCCCTCATTTCAGTCAGGCCTACATGCTTAAAAGAAAATGCAAATGGGGTAGCAAAAACAAACCTTCATTTCTGTTCAAGTTTAAATGATTCTCTCGGTTCTATATTGCTCTGTTGCATTTTCATGTGAATTATTTTCCCCCTCATGGATCTATATTTCAATATCTGATGTGAACAACGACCCATCCAGTCATCTCTCTGAGAATCAATGGCGTCAGAATTCAAAACGGCAATAACATGATCTAGACATCTCAACAGTGTTGTCCCATTTACCGATCTTTATACCTGCAGCCATCCTGAAATTAGACAAAATGTACTTCATCCTAAAATACACCTACTGAAGTAACTGAAGTTCACATTTTCAGTATTTGCATTTCACGAGAACAGAACATAATTTTACTCCCAAAATCAAAGTTACTTTGTGGTTATCGTGGTTTAACTATATTAGATAAAAGACATTTCAAAGACAGCTCCAACAAAACAGCTCGTTTCTAGAAATATACCGTAGTAATAGAGGATATAAGAAACTCAAGAGATGATCCAACTCCTTTGTGTTTATCATAAAGTGACATCGTCCAAGGCTTTTTCAGCAATCACCATAGCAACATGTCTGAGAGGTCTGAGCTGTAAAATAAACTAAGCAAAGTAATCACACCTTTTCTTATTTAATAAACATGCAAATGTGCCAAAGGAAGACATATTAGAGAACTGGGCGACAGATCCCACGTCAGGCGCACTTGTGAAAAACATTACAGAGATGTATAGGCCCCTCAAAAGATTTGCTGAAAACACTACAGAATGATTCTCATGGATGTCGTTCACTCATGTATAAGCCATCGTGTAATGAAGGCAGCCCCAGGATAAGAATTTAAGTAGTACATAAAATGCAAAATTTTGCTCAGTACAAATGACAAAGTGCTTAAGCGTAATGTATAGAACAATAACTAGATTTTATACTATGAGAAGAAATGTGGGCAGGGCTAACAAGGTTGCTAGGGCATCGTTACACTATACTGTTGCTAGGGTGCACATGGTGGTTCATAAGACATTGCTAGGTGGTTTTATCATCCACCAAACAAAATCCATCTCTTCAACAGCAAACATGATACACCGACACACGTGAAAAAATACTGTAGTATTTACTATAGTAAACTTTTGTTTTCATAGTAAATATTGAAGTATACCACAGTATTACAGTTAATCAATTCTCTAGTTCATACTACTGAAAACTGTAGTACCCATTACCAGAGTGCCAGGGCCGGGCAAGCCTTTACAGGGCCCTACGCAGAATTTTATTTGGGTTCGCCCTGTGCCCCCAGTACGATCTACTATCGTCAATGTTTGATTATTTGCGAACACATCTTACACACCCAATTCGACACTAAACACTTGTCAAATATTGAATGTTTTAGTCACTTACAGTATGTTGTGTGTTGCACAGCACTCTTTCAACTTTAAATCTGAAGCATCTCGCTGAAAAGCCGAATAAGTGACAGTAGCTCTGCATCCTTTCATTTGATTGGCCACTTATTTTGATATCATAATGTTGTGTTTAGTCAGTTATTTCAGAAAATAGGTTGTAGTTTTATGGGATCTTGGGGGCCCCCTAGTGGCAGCGGGGCCCTATGCACTCAGCTCTGCAGAGAGCAGTAATCAGTACAATATACTACAGTATACTACAATTTAATACAGTTAACTATAGTAAAGTATACTACAGTAATTTAGCACACATTAAAGTACACTTACATTTATCAACCTACATCAGTTTACTAAAGTAAATACAGAAGTATACCGCAGTATTTGTCATGTTTGAAAAAATGAAATGCAGTACATTAGGTTTGTTTTAATTTCTTTCTTTTAACATGAGCACTGTTAATAGTTCTCTATGACATCATTATCTATCGATATTAGAAACGTGGGAAAGAGTTTTATTAACTAGTATTGCAGTAATAACTGTAATAACGCTTTCAATTTTAAAGAGGAATTTTCCGAACACATTAGGCCGCACAAAACGGATTGTTCATAGCTTTGCACCTTGAAAAATTCCAATAAGCTTTCCACCGCCATATAAAGCCTAATCCACAAAGCGGGAATGATGTTCATTTCTGCAAATTTGATTACGTGAGTCACAAAGAGAATAATGCTGTTTGAAGGGATTTATTTGTGTCACCTTACACTTCTTTATTGCTCCTCTGTGCTGGATTCTACATTTTAAGCCCATTTAGACCATTCGAATCAATTTCCTCCGTTTCACCTATCAGTGTGAGATACAGTGAAATTACCCGACTCCATTCAGACATAATTAGGATGAATAATTAAAATGAATGTTCAGGGTGACCTTTCTACGCTTCGCCGGCTAATACTTTAGCGTGAAAAACGCAATTTAAATACTAAAGACGGCCTCTCTCACCCTCTCGCCCTGTTATGAGCCTTGCCAAGTGAGTGTACAGGCATTATATTTCATAACTTGTTCATTCTTAGAGACCTTTTTAAAAATGTTTCATTAATAATGGACGAAACTGAGCGAGCCGGTGATCTCTACAGTCATATATCAGAAAGAAGTTTTGTGTATGAAGGGCACTAAAGCCTTGTGTTGAATAAAATTTTGAATGTTTTCACGTTTATCTTGCTAAGGCGCAGGTCTATCACGAAACACACACCCTGTTTGCGATAAGGACACACATGACAGGAGAAGTGTGATTTAAAAAAAAAAAGATATTAAGAAGTATAAACTAGTTAAAATAATTCTGAAATAGCCATTTCTCTATCGTTTAACATTGTTTTCTGTTGTCTACTGAGAAAGAATACTCATTACAGTGCTCAATTTTGATTTAAGATGACCAAGATGATCATTTAAATATCGTGTCATACAAACATGTTTGATATTACCAAAATTAAAGAAATGATCAATGAGTCGACTATTTTGTAAAGTATTCCATTGACTACTTTCAATTTAATTCAAATCAAACCTTTTTTTTATAACTTTTAAACGCATCTATTATCTATAAAGAATGTTCTTTGGTTTTAACTGGATTATTTTTTTGTACAGAAAACACTGTAAGGGCCTGATCAGACAGAACGCATCTTTTGCTGTGAGACTTTTGAATTGATTTTTAGTTGGCAGGGAACATTTTGCACGCTGCTTATGCGTGCCGTGCGCCTCGCTCTGAGTGCCCGAAGTTGAAAAAAACATAACGCTGAGCAATGTGCGTTTTTGCCCATTGTCCAATCGAATGAGTGGAGAGGCGGGGCTTCCCTTGTGGCAACGGATGCTTGGAGAAAAAACTTGTTGTGGCTGTTTTGGGTTACCTAGCAACTTAAAAAACGCAGCGGGCTTCTCATTTCACCGAAAGAGCTTCACGGTGCGCCTCGTGTTTTCGAACATGAAAAGCGCGTTCTGTGTGATCGTACCCTAAAAGTGTCTTTAATTTTTACGAAAAACACAGCCCCAATGTATAATAAGTTGAAGTTACTTTGCAGCCAATTAATATCTCTGTTAATAAAAGCGTCTGATAAATGTGAATGTTTTTTAAGGCAGCACATTTTGTTTTCTGTGTATTAAAGCAGGCAGGGACGATGTGGATCTCATTTTTCTTGAGTTACTCGACACCAACACAACCGAATACAGGGAATGATCAGACAGAAAATGAAGCATCTGATACCAGAGTCCTGAGAATAGCAGCAGCAGTGAGTGTAATAAACAGACTGTCATGAGGAGCAGTGTGTGTGTGAGTGTGTGTGTGAGTGTGTGTGTGTGTGTGTGTGTGTGTGAGTGTGTGTGTGTGTGTGTGTGAGTGTGTGTGTGAGTGTGTGTGTGTGTGTGTGTGTGTGTGTGTGGTGATGAGCAGACACAAACTGTGCCGCTGACAGTCACTGGCTCTATTTAGGCCTCCCGCGAACAGCCTGAATTCGCTGTAATTAAATTAGCGTGACATGTGATATGTGCCTCATTATGTTGTGTTTTTCCTCATGGGTGTGTGTGTGTGTGTGTGGGTCTTCCTCACTGATCACCCAACGCACTGAGATAAGCAGTCAAATGCCACGACTGCTACTGATGCCACAGCGTCTGTGTGGGTTTGCATATGATGATAATATTGTAAGAGAAGAAAACAGCACTGAGTCGTTCCTTAAAAACACAGCATACAGAAGTCACCACGTAATGACTCCTGCACATTTTACCACGATATACCGTGGTATGGGCAGTAAAATGGCGATAATGTGACAGTGAGACTGTGTTGTAAAAAAACATATCTGCATCTTTATTGCTTTCCTTGCTTCTATCATTCTTACTTTCCTTCATTCGTTTCTTTAGTCTTATTACAATCTTTTTCCATATTCCTTTTCTTTATCTTTTCTTTATAGTTACTGGCGTGCTAAAAATACCCTCATATGCACAGTCATACACGTCAACCATTTCCATGTCTGGTAAGTTCTGTTTAAAAATATAAATCATAATCCAATCACGTTGTGACATTACACGTACGCTGTTAGGTTCCATATATTTAGGTTCGCTGTTAAAATACAAGTCTGAACGCTAAGCAGGACAAAAATAATGGTTTGTTGGGCACATACATCGTAATTTCAGGTTTTATTTCAGAAAGCAACCGTTACGTTTCAAGGTAAGAATGAAACTATAATGATTGGGACCTAAGTGAAACAAATGTTATTTTTGCAATGTTATTTTAACTGAAAGGCGGTACACAGATGTGACCTCTAGAGAACGCAGCCTTAGAATTGAAAAGCAGCGCATGTCTAAATTTAAAGGGACAGTTCCACCTAAAACGAATGAAAGTAATGAAATTATGTTATAAACTCTTCTGGCAATCACAATACTTCTAATGCGAGGTTTTCATGTTGTTGTTGTTGTTTTTCAACTTTCCGCCATCCCATACCCTCTGCAGTTCCTCCACAACATAAGGCGCCCCCCTCGGGACCAAAAAATCACACTCCGAGCTGAACTCAAAAGTTGGCAGCACTGCTTTCACCCTCATTAAGAGTAAAGTCACACAACACCAGACATTGCCAAAGTGTTAAGACTCACTTCTGTTGTGTTGCTGTTTGTATTCAACCAGTGATTCGTTACCTGAAGAAGAAATGACATGTGTTTGTATTCAACGCTTGCCAAATATTTAAATCCCGTCTCTCTTGTTACAGGTGCCATCGCGCTGCGTGCGTGTGTGGATATAAGAGCCGGATGGGCGATCTTCAGGGACACAGACTGTTTATTATTCCTCTCTCTAAATAAATGCTGCCTACAGTAGATGTTTACTGCTAACAACGGATTCACTAATGATCAAAAGGCTGAAATATTCAAAAATAGGAACCTAAAGAAACACTTCAACCGCTCATGAATATTCTGTCATCAGGTATTCGTCCTCGTGTCTAAACAAACTCACTTTTTTATGTGGGAAACACAAAAGGTGAACTTCCAAAGAACTGTCATGAAAATAAATGAGGACCAGCTCATTGACATCCAACAGGAGTAAAACTACACTCGTACTATAACAAAACCACAGTTCTTTTTTCCTGAAGGTGTCCTGCAATGTGACATCTGGTGACTATAAAAAAGTAAATGATGGTCACAGATGCTCGGTGTAAATAAAAAGGTATTTTCCTATTCCTAAAGTATCGTTTTTGGCCACCCAGCGAAAAAAATGTGTTGTGGCCCAAGTATTATCAAATCCATCAAAAGCTCATTCATAACAATATTCAACAATGTGTGAACGTGAGAAGAAGTTGTTTAAGAATGCGGCCTGTGGCGGTGTTGATGATAATAAATGAGACGGCGGGACCGGTGTCAGCCACATGAGCGATGGCTGGGTGTGGACCCGTGCTTTGGTTTTGGTTAAGTGATGACTGATGAGGATGTGCATTGTGATCAGACCGCAGACGTCTGCAGGATCCTCGGCTTTTGAGCGAAAACGCACGGCTCTGCAGATGTGTCGCATTACTGCCGGCTTTAACAGTGATTCATGTGATAAAACTGGTGAATCCCCGGAAAGATACGTGAAAGGGGTAAATGATGATTTAATGAGACCGCAAAAAGAAATACGTCTAATGGAATTAAAACCGAAATTAACATGAAGCCAATATATGAATATTGTTATAGAACCTTGAACAATAACCTATAAAGCATTTCTCAACTTCACAAAATGATCACAAAGAAATTCAACGATGGGCATTTTTTTCACCACACTAACCACTGATATGATAAT
Organism: Triplophysa bombifrons; assembly: GCA_029783895.1. Classification (NCBI taxonomy): domain Eukaryota; kingdom Metazoa; phylum Chordata; class Actinopteri; order Cypriniformes; family Nemacheilidae; genus Triplophysa; species Triplophysa bombifrons. The sequence goes on along the minus strand of CM056452.1, from coordinate 29,751,303 downwards.
GAAAGAGTCGCAAAATTGACTCAGAAGACTGGTTTTGTCGTCCAGGGTCACAAGTACATTACACTATACTGTACAGTGTGAATACAATGCTCTATAAGATGAACCATATATACTGAATACAATATATACAGCATATACAGTGTGTCTGTACAAATGTAGACACACACACAATGTATAGTGTATAAATTAGTGTACATCACATAGTGTTCACACTACTAAACAAAGTATACAGATGCGCACACACACATATAAATACACACATAATGTACATAATGTGCTCTAAACAGTGTATACATTTATGTTACTGTATATACGTTATACTGTATAGTGTGTAAGTGGTGTGAACATCATCGAAGTGCGAAGATCATACAGAGTATGTTATGCAGACTATTCATCGCACACACACACACATATATGAGTGTATATATATATATATATATAAATACGAAGAGTTTGAATCCAAAATGAGACAACTCATTATACAAAAATTATGTTTTTATTGTGTTTTATTGTGTTAGTTAGCTTATGTGTTATTATGGCATAAATCAAAATAAACCAACTGCAGTTTGATTGATATTAATTGGAATGCACAATAAAATATAGTCACAATATACTATACCTACATTATACACACTATATTTTGTTGATTTGGTTGTGAGTCATGAGAACGTTCAAATATGACCATGAGTGAAGGATGTCTTCCCTCAGGTCCGGTCACAACACTTCTATCTCTATGCTATAACATGAGGTGACACGGGTTTTCCATATTCATCAGAGCAAGTGAGTGAATCTCTACACACCTGCTCGATCTGTGGTCCATGTGGAGGCCTCGACACTACACAAGCGTCCCGTTCACACGAGCTGCCTCGCCACACACTGAAACACATCGATTTTCTTCCTCTCGGCACCATAGCTCACTTAAGCTGACAGCGAATATGAGGTCACAAAATGAAACCACTCCCTCGCAACACTGATATAGGAGACAATTTTATAATCCCCCATCTGTCACGCCTGACAACCTGTTCATATAGAGAAATAACGCACAGCATTGATATATTTCAGCAATCACGGCAGTGAATCTCAGCTCGCGGGTACACATTACACATGCAAACGACAAACCTTGCATTAGTCTGTACACAGCTTTATATCAGAGGTTCAAAAGCAAAGAAGCCAAATGTTGAAATTAAATTAAATTCTTGGGACAGTTCAGTGTTTGAATCAGCTTAAGAGACATCTCTCTGTTTAAGATCTATGATACTAAAAGCTTGTTTACTGTGAATGGAGAACATGTGTTAATGTGTTAAATATGTGTTGAGTAAACAATCAAACAAGCTCTTTAAAATTCTTCTTAACAATAGTGATAAATCTATTAGTGTCCACAACAACCAATGATAACGTTGATAAAACGTTGATAAAGTTTATTCTAAGCTCGATTCAAATTAATCTGAAAGTGATCACAACAATATTGTTCCTCTGTATAATTCTCGATATAGTCGTCTGTTATTCTACACTATTCTGTCATCCACTATTCCCTTATGTCCACCATGTCTACACCGGACATGTAAAAATAACCAATATTAATTAATGCTGGAAAGAAAGAAAATTCCAAACGCTCATCTATAGTTATTGTCACACTGCAGCATGAGACACAGATTCATGTGAGAATGAACACGTGAGATTAAATGCTGGATAAAAAAATATAGGCGTGATATTCTGAACATCCCTCACCGCAGGAAACTCTTTTATGGAGGTGGGCAGTGTTGTGCAAGTTACTGTGAAAAAGTAATGAATTACTAGTTACTTATTACATATTCAAAAGTGTAATTAGATTACTGTACAAATTACTCTCTCTTAAAAGTATTTAATTACTAATTACTTTCTATATCCTACCAACCTTGACATGAAACGGCTCTTAATTCATTCAAATAAATCATATAAAACTACATAAAGTACTTTTATTAACTAAACTATTAACTAAAATATTACAAATGTGAGAAAGATACATTCATTCATGCATTTTAAAGTTCGACTTCCACTATTATATACAAAGTATTTAGTTTGATTACATCAGAACTGTAGTTAAACTACAGAAAAAATAAAAGTAATCCATTACTTTACTTTTCGAGGGTAAAGTAATTAAATTACAGTAACTAATTACTTACACTGGAGGTGGGCACAGGAGTTTACACAAACAGTCTTACCAATGACCCAAACTCAAATCAACGCCCAAGACGTTGTATTAAAAACCTCTTTACTGATGCACACGGACACAAACTGACGTTCTGGTGTATGACAACTGACAATTTATGGGATGTTTTAATACCTGAAAGAACACATCAGGTGGGAATTCAGTCCGCACGAGCCAATAGCATGATGAGTGAGTATACTGTATATTCCTTCAACATACAGCTTTTAGTGAAAAAAAAACACTGATGTAGAGAGCAGGTTTTTAGATGTTAAAATTCTCTGTTGTATGTGCTGACAGGAATTACACACATTACCTTTAAGAAAAACATCCCTATAAACTAAAGCGTCTCTTCATGACCTTTATTAAACTGCACTGCAATTTAAAACCAAAGCAGTGACATGAACTGCCTTCCAGCAAACCAGCATCCAAAAATCCCTAAAAAAGGGTGTACATGATTACAATCTCTGCAAAAAAGAGGACAAGCTCCACTTACAAGTCCAGAACAGACATTAATTAAACATGAAAATACATCCATACACCTGCTGTACCTTCAATGTGTCTGTATATGCCCGCATATACCACATATACAGTAATGTATCAAATGTATTATATATATATATATATATATTGTTTATAGTGTACATGACGTACTGTATATATACATTTATGATAATGTATAAACATTAAATTGTATGGTATAGTGTGCATACAGTGTGAATGCAGTGCTCTATATACAATATATACTGTATACAATATATACAGTACACACACGCGTACACAAACACACAGTATACTGTATAAATTGTACAGAACATAGTATGCACAGGACTAAACACATTATACAGAGTGTTATGGAAACTATACAGTCCACACACATATACATAAACATAATGTAGATAATGTGCTATATATACAGTACACACTTTTGTTACTATACATTATACTGTACAGTATAGTGTGTATGCAGTGTAAATACAGTGCGCTATATACAATGTGCAATGTACACTGTATAAATTTCACATCACATAGTGTTCGCTGTAGTCAATATATAAGATTAGATTAGATTAGATTCAACTTTATTGTCATTACACATATACAAGTACAGTGTAACGAAATGTAGTTAGGTCTAACCAGAAGTGCAATTAGCAAGTGCAGGATATACAGTGTTAATAAATACAGAATACAATGCAATTATATGTATATACTGTATATGCACATTATGCAGCATATTCTATGCTCACTATACAGTACACAAACATTCGTAATGTACATAATGTGCCATGTACTAAACATACTGTAAATATGCTATACATTTACTACTGTATTTGCTATAGGTAGTTAATGTACATGTACGAGCAACACATACTGCACACTATACAGTGCATTTAATGTATATTTATATGATGTATTTCAAATACTATATTTGTGTTTTGCTGTTGTCTCTCCTTTAAGAAAATCCTTTAAGTCCCATCAGTTGTGAAGAAGGAAAGCGCTGGATAAATGTTTCATTGGGAAATCTCGTTTTAAATGTCTTTCAGTGTGTCAGAGCGGGAAAGGGCCTGCAGTGTTTTGAGTTAATGATTTACAGTATGTAGCTTCAAGTTGTATCCAACGTAAAACAGTGAACCAAGGACAACGAGAGTGTGAACATGCATTACAGGTGTTGTGACCTTTAACAAATCTATAAAGGGAAGCTTGTAGTCTTCTACTATGATTACTTGAAGCCAAAAGGGCACATAAAGTCATACGTAGTTACGCACAAGGTTTCTGAAACTCAATGTCTACTCCAGTATAAAAAATACAAAAATATCAAAGCACAGGATCACAGGCAAAGATGTGGGTACTATAAAACGTGATCTCGAAGATCCTAGTTCAACATTACAATGAGATTTTCATGATTTCCATCCTTTCATTCCACACTGACAGCTGCTCTCGAATGTTGTATAGAAGTTATATAAGAAAACCTCTGACCGTGCAGTTATCACTATGGCAACCAATGTAGATATAGCTGAAAATAGATCAAATGTCATCACTTGTCAGTTCAAAAGATCAATAGACAAATGCCTAAACACGACCTTGAGACCAGATGGACACGTTCACTACAAAAACTGATTCAGAGAAGTAAAATAAAGCTTTTTTCAGATGGAAATGAAACTTTGGTCATACTTCAGAATAGGGGACAATTCTCGTTATTAACAAACCATTAAAGGAGTAGTTCACTTTCTAAATAAATTTTCATGATCATTTGCAATTCCCCATGTCATCTAATATGTTTTTGTATTTGTTTTAGTCGAAAATAAATTTTGATGATTAAAGGTCTTATCTAGCGAAATGATCAGTCATTTAAAAAAAAAGTATATGTTTTATAAACACTAATGCTCTGTTCTGCGATGCGCGTTCATGACTTTACAAAATACGTAATTATGTTGAAAACTTGCACGTTTAACTTGTAACCACTGACTCGGTACTTCCGCCTACGTCAAGCGTGACCTTTTCAACGTAATTACATATTTTGTGAAGCCATGAACGCACAACGCAACGCAGAACAGAGCAAAGCGAGCATTTGTGTTTATAAAGCATATCATTTTTTTTTTTAGTTTCTCTAGATGAGATCTTATTCATCCACTGGTATCCTTTGAAACCCTTTGAAGCCGCACTAAAACTGTCCTTTTGACTTTCAACCGTTTGGAAAAAAAATCTTGGAATGTTTTCCTCAAAATCCTTAATTACTTTTCGACTAAAGAAACAAATAAATAAACATCTCGGATGACACAGTGGGTTGTAAAATGATCATGAAAATTTAATTTAAAAGTGAACTACGACTTTTTCCCCAATAAACTCTTAATTTGTTGCTTATTAATAGTTAGTAAGGTAGTTGTAAGGTTAAACTATCGGGCAGGATAAGCGATGTAGAGTATGTTCATGCAGATTATGTGCTTTAAAAGTACTAATAAACATCCAATATGCCAATAATCGGCATGCTAACAACAGCTAGTTAATAGTGAGAATTGCCTTCTATATTGAAGTGTTACCAAAATGTTTTGGGGCAAACGTATATAATACTAGTACAGAACAGTGACAAAACATCTAAAAGGAAATCAAGATCAGCTAACAAAAACTGCAGTTGGACCATAACTGCGTTTATCAGGTTATTTGAAAGAAAAGTGGAAAAGGAGATCTATTTTAATACCTCAAATTCTCACAAAAATCCATGAGAATAAATGAAGAGCAAATGAAAAAGCTTCCATCTCAGATATTTCTCAGAAATATTAGAATTTGAGGAGAGATGTCAACAATATGTCAAACTGAGCTCAGATTTGTCGCGTCTGCAATCAAAAGTCAATATTATTGAAGATCTCAATAGGAACTCAAACATTTCCCAAATCCACATTATTTGACCTTTACAATCTACATTCATTCACACCTCCAGACTCTCTGTGTGTTTCTACAATTGCGTTTTTTAGTAGAACCATAAACTGATACATAAATGGTATCATTCCAATAAATCTCCTGAGCTAAAAAAAGAGCAACACCCTTCTTAAATCTTCTTCTTAATCTTCTGTTAAATGTTAAAGATCACAATGTGACACGAGCTTTGATTCTGCGAGGAACTGTGGGCGGATTGTGTCATTTCTCTACAGAAAAGTCTCGATTTACAGGGACACGAGTGCGGTTCTCCAGGCGCTGAGATGCTCGCAGCTGTGACGACACCATCTGTTCACGTCTCGTTCATTTTAATTAGCAGCAGTCGTTTATTTTATCATCTCGTTCTCGTCTCCACCGAGCCCCGACACGCCGGGTTACGCCAAACACCTCTCGCACTCCTCAAACCCTCCAGACAAACACAGATTAACATTTTACCGTCTTCCTGATATTTTGATTTGGCTTCCGTGCGGGAAAGCTCAAACAATTCCCATGTCTTCGGGCTTGTTGAAATAACGCAGAATAATGCGGGCGTCCTCAAACACCTCCAATTTGTTTACTGTAAGACGGCGGCACAAAAGTACGCAAGCGCAACACACGTCTGGCTTCGGTTTCATGTGAGGTGCCGTTTTCCCAATGAAAGTAATTAATGCTGTAATGTCGTTTTAATACTGGATTTTTCTTCCGTAATCCAGCTAAGCACTAAGCGGCTTGTAATTATTACTAATTATGGCTTCGTTTTTTTATTCATTTATTTTGCACAAATGCAGCAGAGAGAGTAATCCTTATTATAAAAAAGTGACCTTTTAAAATAGCTCTAAAAATGCAGATGGAACCTTTACTGCTGCGATTTAACAAGAAAATAAATGTAAAATTCGTGACCTTACTAAAATGACGTGAACTGTGCGGATCATCAGATTTGAATTCATACATAAGGGATTATTTAAAGAATAAAATGAATGCTATTTGTGTGTCTTGGTGAGCTGTGCTGTCGTTCTTTTTCTTGTTTTGAGGTTGTGCTTTCGCATTTTCATTTCAAAGCCATCGTGCACCTGAAGGCGGTCTTCGTCTCCGAACATGAAAATAAAAAACAGAAATTTGGGCATCCAATCATTTCAGCCTGTCAATGCTGTGGCCAGATATCCGTTCCCATTTCCACACTCTCCTCATCTAAAGAGGGTCACATTTGAAAAGTGTTCCTCTCTCGAGAGGCGTCCGTCTGTGGTGAAGCCCGATTTCTGTGTTCATCTGATAACTAAGACAGAAGGACTGCCAGCATCTTCCCTGTGGCTGCCGCTCTGTCGTGCCATGAGCCGGTCTGGTGTGAGAGAGAGAGAAGGTCCGCCCGAGTCCTGCAGCAAGAGTCCAGCTTATCAGGGCTGCAGGATTGAGGTCTGGGACTGCGACTCCTCGGCGGCCTCTGAAGTCTCTCAGACAGCATGGCAAATACAGACTGTCAGTCAAGAAGCTCTTTATCTTCAGCCAGACGCTGACAGACACTGAGAGCTAGAAAAACAAACTGTGACCCAACTCACTTTACCACTGCAATGCAAAACCAACGTTAACAAACTAAGAGTCTTTAGTATACCCGCTCACAACTCTTTTCAAAAGAAGATCAACAGAAAATAACTTTTTGACAATTTAATAGAGAAAACTGTTTCTCTCGTTGAATTCAATTGATTTCCCTGATGGCAAACCCTCATAATAATTGACAATGTTTTGATTATAGCAAAAGATTATAATTCGTATAACCACAATTTTACTATTAAAAATGATTTGTACATTTGAACATGGTTAATCGACCATAGTTACCATTGTTTACCATGGTCTTGCTTAAGTTACCATATTTCACACTGTTCACTGTTCACACTGTTCACTGTTCACACTGTATATCTGCACTTGCTAATTGCACTTCTGGTTAGACCTAAACTACATTTCGTTACACTGTACTTGTATATGTGTCATGACAATAAAGTTGAATCTAATCATCTAAAAAAAAAATTCTACCATCCTTTTTAGTATCCATGGTTTAACACACTCTGACTATAGTTCACATATTTACCATGGTCTGATTATAGCAACAATACTTTACCATGGTCTCATGGTCTACACCATATCTTCTTGTTTTATCTGAAGTAAAATCATAGTAACCACAAGTGAACTTTGGTTTTGCTACAGTAATCATAGTTTAACCATGGTAGACACTGGTTCTACTGGCTAAAACTTGTGACACATGTGTACTATAGTAAAAACATGATCAAAGAGTTGTAGCCTGTCAAACTCAAGTTTCAAAGCAGCACGTCCAACTGGATCTGAGAGTCCCTGTGGCATCACTGCTGCTGTTCTTGTTTACTGGGCACGAGAAAAACACAAAACTGAATCCAAAAAGATCTACAATCCCAGATTTCAGACACAGAAGACGCTGCCATGCACTGAAATCAACAAAAAGTGTCTTTCCAAGTGAAACACTAACCGTCCAAAACTCTTGAGAAACGTTCCTCACATCAGACATCACGGCGTGCGGCTCCCGGCTGTTCAGAATCACACAAATTGATCATGAATTATGACTCTGTGCATATTTCTACAGAGAATATAGCGATCGATTCGCTCGCTGGCAAAATAAGGACACGGAGTATAAGATTTCTCTGTCTTTATGCACAGCCCGGTGTGTCCGAGAGAGGAAAGGAGATATCGCATTGATTTTAAAGTGGTATATTAACAACATCCCCACATGAGGCCTGTTTTAAAATGTCAACACTTTCTGTGCATATAGAAAGATACAGATAGAAGATCTCAAATGCCAGTGCAGTTCACAGGTTGTTTTTTCTTTTCTTTTGTTAAAGGAAAATGTAAAGTATTGTTATTTTCCAGCTCTTAGTTTGTTTGCATTCAAAGCCGATGTACAACAGTGAACTTCAACAATGTCACCCACAATATCAAATAGAAAACTCAATGAAACAATGTGGCGCTCTGGGCCGCTCTAGCAACGAAGTCCCGCCTTCCAGTAAAACGAGCAAATCGTCAATCAGTAAGGACTGAGGGGCGGGGCTCTCGTGAGGCGATTGCCAGCCTGTGCGCAGTGGATAAGCTAACTTCGAAAAATTCGATTTTTAGGGCAATTTAATTGAGCAAACCAATGTTATCATTCAGTTCATGTCATGTTTAATTATTGATCGGAAATATGCTGTTTAATTGTGCCATCGATTTTAGAAAAAACTGCCTTGCTATGACGTAAATAGCGTTGCAATCATGACCGCCGACTTCCGTAAACGGACTTTGGCCGTACTGTACTAACGTGAAACGGAAGGGGCCGTTGTTGCCTAGACAACATTGTGTCCATT
>CM056452.1:29434851-29739851 GCA_029783895.1 Triplophysa bombifrons | reverse complement strand
AGTCTCAATAAACTATATGTCAAAGCTGTCAGCGTAAAATGTCAAGACTGTAAAATACATTAACGTCAATCAAAGGAAAGTCAGTTAATGTCTATCAAAACTGACATTTCACATCAGAAACTAAGTGTTCTTAAATCACAATCACATAAAAGGCTTCAAATAAATGAAAAATCAGCAAACTTTCAAAACGAAAACTAATGTTATGACACTTTATATCTCAGTTGTGTCTTAAAAAACAATGGTGTTGAAAGGTTGTTCACAGCGATGCCATAAGAACCATTTTTGGTTCCACAAAGAACCGTTCAGCCAAAGGTTGTTCCAAAGAGTCATCTCTTTCTTACTTTTTATCTGAAGAACCTTTTTTCACCTTAAAGAACCTTTGTGCCACAGAAAGGCTCTTTAGATGTTAACGGTTCTTTATGGAACCAAAAGGTTCTTCTATGGCATCGAAGAACCTCTTGAAGCACCATTTTTGGTACTAGGATATGTTCATCATTGTAATGCGGACCAGACTTGATTTCACTTTTATTAAATCTTAATAAGAACTTGTCAATCTTTAACCCTTATGTGGGGAGCTGGGACCATGGGACCTTATTTTAGTGTTAAGTAAATATGATGCTAAAGAAAAATAGAACCTTTTTAGACCTTTTTTTTAGCTTTTAGCTTTCTCTAAATATGACTAAACATGCGAGGAAGGGCTGTCACGATCATGACATTTGATTAATTGTCTGTTTAGAGGCTTTGATAATTCAAATTATTAATTGCAATTCATTTATAAAATATAGATATGTTAAGAAAAGTAAAAATTCTGTAAATAACTAATAAACATTCCCTATAGCATGACCTTAACAGAAAGACTGAGATATGAGGAGGATGTCGTCTTGCTGTGTGGATGTAGCAAATCTGGAATCACTTTAATAAAACTCATAACACAAAAAATACAAATCTGATACAACTCAAATGATGAAGAAATGTCATTTGAACGTAACAGTAAGTGCAGATCAACGACGGTGGATGTAAAATGCAGCAGATCATCCTTGTTTTCTAAGGATTTACAATAGTTGTGGTTATGTGAAATAACTGCGATTATGTCCAATAATTCTGATGAGACAATGATTCAATTGTGACAGCCCTAATGTGAGGTAAAAGATAAAAGGTACCCATGTTGTTTGTCAATGGGATAAAGCAAACATTTTTATGGCGGTACAAATGATGCTGTGGGTCCAGTAGACCAGTAATAAAAACATGAACACCATACAAGAGCTCTATGACAAACCACTGACATATTTGTATTCGGGTTCTCAATGTTTAAGTCAATCTTACACAGACATACAGAGCGTGTTATGTTAAACCGGTTATGGGATTTCTTCAGGTTCATTTGCACTAATAAACAGTGATAAAAACCCAAAAGCTCATTCCTCATAATACAAATGTCAATCTGAGTGTATTTACCACACAGCCGGACTCATCCATCCACTTTATCCTCTTTACACAGTAAGAATGCCAGAGAACAGAACAGATATTGAGCGGGATTCAGAGAAATCTTCTCTCACGTCCATTCACAGCCTCTGCCTTTGCATTAAATACAGTGGATTCCCTTCACGCTGATCCATAATCACATCCAAATGATTTAATCCTAAAGCAGAACTCCCAAAAGTGCTCCTAGTGTACCGGACAGATTTACATGCTAAACAAATATGACATCCAAATGATAATGTCACATCACTGTGCTCAATGTTCAGGGAATCACATAAGCTAAAGCCTCCGGATATGGAGGAATGACATCACTGATGTTTGTATATGCAATGGTAACTTAAAGAAATCCGAAGGAATTTCAGCAGCTTATTAAAATTCATTGAGAGATATACAAGAAAAAATCAAATACATTGAAGTAAAACTTAACGCCAAAGAGGTTTAAATCAAGTCGGCATTCTGAAATCGGCAAGTAAGTGAAAACTAAAGGCTGTGTAACCTGAAATGAAGGCAATGCATACACCAGAAGAATGATATTAAGTTAGAAATTTAACATGCTCTTAAAATTCAAAGTCCGACACAAATCCATTGTTCATGTAGCCACATCACCAGTAAGACACTCTAAAATCGGTTTTACATCTGCTTACATTGAAATCCCAGTGAAATAAAAAATGACAATGCCTATTTTTTCATGAAATATTGCAGCTTTTATTGTAAATAAATTATCAATGTACGTCATTCACTTTTTAAATGTGTGTGCCCAAATAATCTTCAATTAAAAGCTGAAAATGCGCTTCTGTCCGATGATGACTTTCGATCTGGGCGGAGCATGCATTAACTCCTCCCCATCAACTGTCAGTCTGCTGCCTGTTCCATTTTAAAATGCAAAAGATATCGAAGATAAATAAGAAAGCCATGACTACTTTTTTTCTAATTAGAAATTCCATTTTATTCGGAAATGCGTCAAAATACGGAAGTAAAATCGACTGCAACTTCCTGTTCACCTTGTGCCAAAAACAGCTCAAACTAGGTTAACTTTGGTTTGGTGGTCTTTAGAATTGATTTTTTTGGCCAGGCAGACCACCATCACCATTGACTATTAAATACAGAAATAAAGACAGACAGACAGAGAAAGTTTCCAGTTAAATTTTCGTTTGAAAAGTTCCTGTGACCTCACAAATGTATTTTGCCTCAAAGCGAAATAACGTCAGCCTCCGGGAGACTGGGTCTCTATAGACTCTCATAATAACGGCAGTAAAAATCAAACTTCAAACATGGACTGTACTTAGAGTGACAGGCAACGTCTCTGGAATTAAAACATGTCCAAGGGTCAAATTAATTCACCAACGTTCTCTTCACAAACTCAATTCACAGCCACATCCATCTCGCCTTAGGGTCCTAGCGTCTGTCTCTATATAAGGTCAAAACATAAACCAATGACGTGACTGAACTCGAGAAAGCCATTTACGTGAATCCGAGGTAGATGTGAGTAAAGAAGTACAGTCTCTCTCTCATGAACATTAAAAGCTCTCTGTAAAAATCAAAGTTCACCAAAGATCAGCTTCTAAATGGTGCTCAGCATCCGCTAATGCTCAATAAAGTGTGTTCACGGTGATATTATGGTATGTCATCATCAACTGCTGAACCATGATGCAATGTGACATTTGGCTTCTGTGATATTTTAGCTAAAGACGAAAACTAGTATGTTTCTTTTTAATCATATTGCCAGTTCTGAAAGCAGCACTTATCTGACCATGGAAAATCAAACTTTAAAAATAAATGAAACTTTAAGTAATCCCCCTTTTAATCCGTACCTATCTAAGCACACATGAATGGATAAATCGATATGGACATTTTCTAAGATTAATTCAAAGCAACGATTTGGATTTGTCCTTATTTGTGTTACAATTAATTTAAAACATTCCCACAAGATGAGGATGTAATAGGAAAACAAAGGTCACGTTCTCAAACAAACCCTCAAGACAGCGCTTTAAATGCAAGCTTCACGTTCTGCGTTCTACTGACCCGTCTCATTTGCTTTTATCATTACCAGCCTCCACTTTACTTCCACACCTCCGGATGAACACGCGAGTGGCCGTCTGGAGTTCTCTTCCAGGCCCTTCAGAGTCAAAGGTAATTTCAGCTCATTAAAACTCTCTCAAATTCATTAACAGCCAGAGCGGCAGCCGGCGAGCTCGAGGGGAAGAGATGCCCGCCGTCCGGTCCGTATGTAAATCGGAAACACGGTTAATTCATCACCAGAACACAAATCTTAAATGAAAGCATGAAAGCAGAGGACTTTTATTCATCAACCAATTACAGTCGAAACTGAGCGCAGAAGGGAAGAAAAATGGACGCAGGAAATGTTGAACTTGAAGATGGAACAGATATTACGATACTAGAGTCGCTTTGTGTCATTTCAGAGAACAAAATACAAATTCATTATTTACTCACCTGGAGGCCATGTTTTCTTCAGTCGAAGTGATTTAACAAGTAAAAAACTGAGTGGTAAATTCGATATGGCGGTAACTTCAGATGCCATAAGAGACGCTTGGGTTCAGACTGAAACGACGACAGGAGACTGAAGATCCGGTCAATGATTTAAAACTCTGGTTCTCACATTAGCTTCAAAGCCAACTGTCTCTCGTTCCTCATCGGACTTCGATTGCGAGTAGAACAAACCATGTCACAAAAAGTTACAATGCCGCTCTTGTAATTTTATCTCTATAATAATTCCTGTCAGTTTTTATGAGGCTAGATGTTCAGCCGGCTGTTTTTTATCAGGCCCACGTAGATCCGCCTGACAGTTCTTGACCAATAAGAGTCTTGAGTCAAAGTGAGAACACTAAAATCAACACAGATGTCAAGTGCAAGAACTTGGTTTTTCCTGTCATCATACTTTCATTTAAGCGAAGCTGTGAGTGTTCTGTAAAGCTCCTGTCAGAGGTCTGTTTTATCACATTCACTTCAATTAGTCGGAAGGCGTCGTTCTCTCATGTTCCTTTGATTGCAATGAAGTGTAAATTGTTCATCATTTAAGAAGGGTGAAAAATGACTAGTGAAATCTCGTCGTTTATGTATGATGCATTCTTGTCGACTCGAGAGCTTTGAGAACTGAGAAAATAAGGCTTGACAAAAATGGGTCACAGGTCTCAAATTTACAAAGAGAGAATAATGAAACCCAACTAGCCATAAAAATGAGATTTAACAACTAACAAAAGAAAACGCTCCATGTGTTTTTGTTAACCATAGAATGTTTATAGGACACATTGCTAGAAATATGAGTGCACTCTTAAAAAAAACGTTCTTCAAATGGTTCTTTGACGCCAGAGAATGCTTTCTGGTTCCATAAAGAACCTTTAACATCTGTTTCACGAAAGGTTATTTAGATTATAAAGAGGCAAGAAAGAGATGGTTAAATAAAAAACCTTTGACTGAATGTTTCTATGAGGAACAATATAAAAATTGGGCAAAATAAAATGAAAAAATATATAATGATGCATCTAGGTGTATATGTCAATGCCGTGAAACTTTATCTAAACTTATATCCAAAAGCCTTTGCCATAGTACTGCTGTCTTAACGGAAAGTCTTTATAATATTAATGTGGGTCCTAGCTCCTGCCTGACTTTTATCCTTCTTTTTATTCTCGAAATCCACATGCAATAAATAAGACATTGCTCTTTCTGCAGTCTTTCTCCGTCAACATGAGCAGACACGCTACATCATCCAACAGCATCTTTTTGTGCAATGGTGGCCACTGTCGTGTTTCGAAAAGTAGGGTTGAGCTGAGGACTTGGAGATTGGTTGCAATTTTCAAACTAACCACCTGTGGCCGCTAAAATCCCACGCTGGGGCTTTAAGAGAAAGGGCCTTATTTGAAAGTCAATTTTCAAAACGTACCATATAGAGTCAAAGTGAGGACAGAACACTAAAATCAACACAGATGTCAGGTGAAAGCACTCTGTTTATACTGCTACAAAACTCAATGTCAAACAGAACGTGTCATCACCTACTTTAATAAGTTCAACCTTACTGACATACAAACACGCTTGCTTTTATACACACACACGCACACACCAAAGAACCCAAGGGAGCTATGACAATAGAAACGCTATTCCCACGGCAACCGAATCGAGGTTAGTGAGCAAATGACCTCATTCATCTCTTCCCCCAATAACAGCTGGATAACCATTTAAGGGTGCTGATACAACCAGAAAAACATGAATTGATACGACTGTGCGAAAAGAAAATGTATGTAGTAAATCATCATTTTGACCCATCATGTCGGTCCAACAGAAAAGACCCGGAGGAAAATGTCGTTGCTTTAATATATGTGTTTCATGTTAGTCTCACGTGTTTCTCATAAAATAGCTCAGGAGAAATAAAAACAGATATTGACAGACAGAGACAAATGAAGAGTCTGGAGGTGTAACTGAATGTAGCTGGAAGTGCAAATTATATGGATTTGAGTCAATTTGATGAGAAATCTTTTGAGATGTTCACTAATATTGTAGGGTTTTGTTAGGTTTCAATAAATAAATAAATTCTTTGTAAACTGTCACTATAAATGGTGTCAGAAATGTTAAATGATGTGATAAACTGAGTTGACTTTCAGTGTGTTTGAAGTCTGTGTGTGGCATCACCTCACAGCGGGTCCTGATCTCTCTCTCTCTCTCTCTTTCTCAACCTCCTCACATGAAGAGACTCACTGAACTCCACAGGTTCGACCTCCACACTAACATCTGTCAGACAGATCCATCAAACTCAATTTTGCTTTCTAAGGATGACACGCTCTCATTGCCTCGATGTAGTCTGTATGTAAAGTACAGTTCTAACACAAACACACACACATTTTGTTTTTCCACAATTGACTATTGTTTTATACTATTGTGTGGAATAGGTGAAACCTTTGATGCATTTATCCAAAGAATTTGCCTTAAAGTCACCATGAAACAGACTTATTTTCCGTCGCGTGACCTATATATATCGGAGTGAAACGGCTTCTGAAATTAGAAAAAAAGATGTAGGGCGGGGCTTTATTTTTCCCTTCCGTTTTAATTGGTTTGTTGTAAGTTTGGCCTGGAGGAGAGGACTTAAAATGGCTGCCATTGGACAGTCATCCTCTTTTTTGTTGCTTATGTCATATGGTGAAGAGTTGTTATTGAGAGGGGGAGAGGAGCTTCATATTTTAGATTAAAGATTAGCCAACAACATGTACTGTATACTTGAAAATACTGTAGTATTTACTGTAGTGAAATGCAGTACAATTCCTAGACACTATAGTCTTTTTTAACTTTACTTTAGTAAATATTCAAGTACACTACAGTATTTACTACAGTTAATAAATTCACTATTGTTAATACTGCAGAATACTATAGTGTACAGTGTTTTCTTATGTGGGTACATTAGCAGGAACTGTACTGAAGCTAGAAGCATCTTTTTTACAATGTCAAACAGTGTTGAAAATGAAATTAAGTATTTAACTTACTATATTTACCAGTATGTACTATACCACACTATACGTGTGTGTGTGTGCTGGTATTCATCACTGTGTGGGGACCTAATGGCCAGACAAAGATAGTAACACAAGTAGATTTTGACCTGGACATTTTAAAATCCCAATGAGGGAAAACATCTTATAAATAAAACAGAAGTATATTTATTGAAAATTAAAAAATGCAGAAAGGTTTGTGTGATTTTTAGGTTTAGGGGATAGAATATATCATAAGCCAGATTTAAAATGGAACTCTATGAAATATCCCCATAAAACATGGAAACCAGTGTTTGTGATTGTGTGTGTGTAGTATATATAAAGTTGAGCGTGTTCAACCTTTACACAGGCCTCGAGTTGCCAAGCGCTGATAAATATCCCCGATATTACATTCTGTACAGACTCGGCCCCACTGTGCTCGAAACATAATTGGAGTAAAAATAAATAAATAAGATCTTGTCACAAGCTCAGAAACACATGTCTGGATTGCACTTATGAAGAAGGATGAATTCAATTAGGTTTTAAGGTCTCGGATGCATTCTCAAGTGCCTCGCAAAAAAAAATCCCATCTCACAGGCCTGGGGATTTCTGGCAGTAATGTCTGGCAACACTGTCGGTGAACGAGTTCTTCTCTTGGGTTTCTTATGATGCTGAAGTCTTCAAGCCCTCAGTCAAGCTCTCCCATTGGCTTTGCCGAATGAACTTGTCACAGTTACACTTGTTCCGCTTCTTCAAATGACTGTAAACCATCCGTCCGTTTTGCTAAGCAAACTGCAAGATGAGCGATATGAAACACAATTACGTCTCAGTGATGTATCGGCGGCTTTAGTTTCTCAAAAGCGCGATGCAGCACAGCGCAAACCTAATGGGGCTTGAGGAATGGGTTTAGGATGGCTTATATAATTACCTCCCACCCTGACAGCATACAATGCTCGCGGTGAAACGCTCTCCGATGTATTTCACGAACGGGTGGGAAGTGGAAAAATATACCACACATTCTCGTCTGAAACATTCACGTCTCATGTGGAACCTCCGCTTAAAATTTGATCAGCCTCCGTCTCTTCATTACTCCAGTGCGCCTGCATGTGTGAACGTAGCAAATAATACCAAAAGGAAATAAAAATCACGTATCAATGTTCTCTAAAGTTCTTATAGATATCAATGAGATGACAACTTTTGCTGAAGTGTGACACGTGTCTCAGATATTTGTTGTATCTTGTCGTATTGTACAATATTATTACTAGATTTTGGGTGGTCAGTGAAGACTAGTTTGTGCTATAATACTATCAGAGAAAGAAGGTTCACCAGCGAGTGTTTCTTGCAGAAAGTGTTCCAGCAAAGTAAGCAATCCATCATAACAAGCATATTTCATCCAGAGCGAGCAAGCCGTGAGGACTCCGGGCCGGCAAACTCAATATCCAAGAGAAAAAGGCAATCGAAACAAAGTGAATTACGAGCGTGAGGTTATCACAGCATCTCTGACACACACCGAAGCAAGGGAGGCTAAAGAAATAAAAGAAAAGAGATGAAATAAAAGTGCAGCGGATCTGATACAGCCTTCCCGGACTCCCTGCGGGGACGTCCGGTCACCTCTTCAGACCGCCGGAGGCACGAGACGAGTCATTTCTACAGAAATCCCATGATGATAGAGAAGAGCCGGACAGACGTAGGTCTGCTCGGAGACGTCCACCCTTTCTCTCCGTCTGTCACTTTATCTGACACCGGCCCATCACAACAATGCTTACTTATTCATGCTGGCTTCCAGGAACTACATGTGCGGTTTCAGATTGCGGAATTGAAGAGGAAATCTTCTGTCACCGGGGTTACGGTCATGAGGGACCGCCGATGGAGCGATGCGCTGTCAAACACGGCACTTCTTGGGATTATACCAGGTTTGCGTTGTCGTGCTGATCGATGCATTGAGATGCAATGACATCTGTGTGCTGTAAAGCGCCGCACTGATGGATCCGTATGAATTATTTAAATTTTACGAGACTCAGTATGATTAACATGACTTCCCACTTTCTCACTGTAAATTACAAGCGGTTGCATAACGAGACGATGTGGAAACGTCGGATTCTGGTTATTATATTCAACAATACAAATATGATTATAAATACTATATAAATAAGTTATTTAGAAAAAACAAATTATATATTTTATTTACTTTTCATTAATCTACAAATTAGTAAGTGTTGAAGCTCAACGTCAACACAAGACAGCATTTACAAACTGCTGTATTCCATATGCATAGAATTCAATTCAAACAAATGTGGGCGGGGCTTAAAATAGCCATTGTGAATTGATTGGACGTTGGAGAAAAAAGCCAGCACAGACCAACTAAAGTTTCACTGAATATGAAGGACTGCCCTTTGAAAAAACACTCTTGAAATTAGTTAGAAACACCCTAGCAACATACTACATGAAAACATATTAGCAACCGTATATCAACTGCATGGTAACCACAGCATCACAGCATCATAATGAGTTTGGCACTCCAGTCATGAGCTTTAGTTCACAAATCTCCATGAATGTGAAGACTTGTTTTAGTATAGTAAACCATAGTATATTAACTAAAGTATATAATGTATGTTTAATATAGCAAAATTCATAAATAATACAGTGTTTTTACCTTACCATAGTAAATTTTAAATTATACTACATTTTTAGTGGACGTTACAGTCTTTAAATTTAAAAAATATTATGTCACTCTTGAGAAAAATAAGCTAGAGAATTCTGACTGCAACACGATGAATAATCCAAAAGTGCCATCAAACTAAAGGAACGGAATAAAAAACAAGTTATTTTCTAACAGCGGGCTCTATCGGAGGGGCAAAGCCAAAGGTTGAATGAGTTTAATGTTCATCAAATCAGATCGCAGAGTAATTGGAAAAGACAAATGTTGAAAAAAATCTTTTAAATGTTCTTATGCACCGCTCGAGTTAAAACTACGCTGTTAAACCCTGCGTTACATTTCACTTTCAATGTCTGTGACAGCAATATAGAGGTTAAAGAAATCTCTATTTTTTGATTTTGGATTTACCGTGTTAATTGGAGACATTTGCCAATGCAAAAGTCAAGGCGATTATTTCTCACAATTTAATTTCCTTTAGTGTGCAACTCATCCTGCAGCATGTGCACAAATGACATCTTAAATTACAGAATAGGATGTTAAAAGAGTACCCTAACAACCACCATCAACCACTTAGAACAAAATCAAAGCAATGTCCTAGACACTGTATACCTTGCTCTAGAAACCCTTAGCAACGTCCTGGAAACCAATGAGGACAATCTAGCAACACCCTAGAAACGACTCGGTACACCCTACACATCACCCAGCAACCTCTTAGTAACCAATACAAATGTTCAAGAAACAGCATACTAATGCCCTAGCAACTGTCTGATATACATTAGCAACTACCTTAGCAAACATAAAGATCACAATAATGAGAATTTGTCGAGCACACCCAACAATGCTATGTTTATTGTGTTGCTAACACACACTGTAAAAAAATAGTTGAGTCAAATTAAAAAAATGAGGCTACCTATCACAAGCGTGTTTTTGAGTTAACTCAACAAAGACTGAAGACAACCCAACTTAACAATTCATGTTTAAGTCATTAGTTGTCACAACACAGTCAAGTTTGCCCAATGAACAACAGATCTAAATAATAATTGTCAGGTGAACATAAAAAGAGAATATAGATCGGCTATTTAAATTTAAACAAATGAATTCCTACAATTGTGCGTGTTTTCTGCCTCAAACTTACCAATACGTTGATCAAGTAAATGTTTAAGTAGTTTATGTTGAGTGTATTTATACCTGTTTTGGCATCGTGTCATGCACTTACATCTCAACATTGAACACACAAACCTCAACCATGGTAACAATCAAAACCCATGATCCATAAAAGAACTAAACTCAACAGGTAACAAACAGTAACAACAATATTTAAGCATAAATTAAGCCATCAAGAACTAAACGCTGGTCTTTAAAAGGTAAAAAACAAATAAGAAACACAGAATTTAACATGCTGCAATGCATCTCGGGAACTTTCAAACTCGATATCGTTTGTTTTGTAAGTTGGGCAAACTTTCTCACGCATTTAAAACAAAAACTTGAGAAACTAAGTCCAGTAAACAAAATCATCTTTGTTAGAAACATGTTTTGGGTAATTTTGTTTATTGTATATGCAAAGCAATCATTTGACTTCTTAGACTAGACACTCTATGTTCCATTTAATTATTTATCTATGTAGGGAGAACATTTTTCAAACTTGGTTTCTAATACTTGAGCTACAGGAAGAGATGTAGCCTTCAAATGTTCTAAAGGAAATCTTTAAAACCCCATGTCCTCCACAAAACCCATAATGGACATTTCATGGCGTCTGTCAGAGAGCCATCCGCATCGCTCTCTGCTATTTTTCCCATCTTCTTCCTGTGTGTCTCAATCTGTAAATTGATTTCTCTGTGAATCATCTCTTTCAGACACAATATGATCCTGGATTTCTTCGAAATGCCCACATTATCTGCTCATTCCTCAAACAAGACGTTGAGAGCTTTCAGTAAAGTAGCAGTAATGTACAGAAATGCATTTCTGCTCCTGATTTCTCTGAGCAAGCAGAACATTTGCTATTGCTCGTGCTTACAGTAAACCATGTGAAGAAAGCGCAAACTTCTTCTCTCTCTCAACATATGTGCAACTGACGTTACTCACGATTTAATCTAGTGGAGTGTCGATGTGTCGCTGTGGGTAAGAGGTGCGTAATGGGAATCCAGCGCTCATGGTTAAAGTCGCCCTTTACAGAGATGTAAGAGCGGTCTGACCCGTCATAAAAAGCCTTCTTAGTCTTAAGGGCGACTTCTGATGAACTTCACATCTCAGTTCTGCTCCTGCTGTGAAGAGAAACCTTACATCTGAGGTCAGAACCCTCGGCAAACACTCCAGCCTGTCGGAGGAACTCGACTTCTCTTACTTTTACACCGGCGGGATTCATTCAGAGACTTTCATTGGTGTTAAACCTCTGAATATCACTTATTGTCAGCAGGGATGGGCATGTATTTCAAATACAAAATACTTAACCCTTAACATGTACAGGCCCCATGGGGGATTGTTGAAATTAACAATTCATATTTGTTTAATTTAGTTGAAACTCACCATCATGGTGATCAGTGTTTCCTTGAGTTAGTCTCTTGACTTTAGATGTTTTAATGTTTGAATTTCTTTTGCCATTCTGTAACTGGATGCTTCAGATGTATATTTGCTCTGCCAATGCAAATAAAAATCTAATCGAATGCTGTTGTTTTGTGAAGCAGTCCACATTTAATTTAATTTGTAAATAATATCAGAGTTGTCTGCTAACTTCAAAGAACATATAAAGTGGAATTATTTTAAAATGCAAATACAAGCTAAAGCTCCAGGAGCGTTACGACTCAAACAGACTTGAAGAATTAGTGTATGAATCTCAACAATGGTGACAAACAATAACAACAAAACTTCATGCTTCAATGCATGCTGGGTAACATCCTACTTCAAAACTCATTTATGACTCCCAGAATGCATTGTAACATGACGTTTTTTGTTGTTGTTTATCACCATTGTTGAGATTCATACATTGATTCTTCATGTCTGTGTGATTCTAAGTTTTAGTGGCATAATTTTAAATTTGCATGAAACTATTTCTCTACATCAAAATAATACCACTCTATGTCCTTTCAAGATAAGCAAACAGCTCTGATGTTAAATGTAAATTAAATGAGATATGAGGACCTCTTTAACAAACCAACAATATTTGATTGAATTTTAATTTGCATTGTCCAATCAAATATACTTTGAAACCATAGAATTGCAGAATGGTTAAATATACTTGACATGTAAACATCAAGAGTCAAGATCCTAACTCAAGGAAACACTGATCATCATGATGGTAAGTTTCGACTGAATTAAAACAAATATTAAGTGATAACCCGCCGATCGGCCCTCTGCATGTTAAGGGTTAAGTATTTTGTATTTGAAATACATACCCATCCCTGATTGTCAGTCAAGATGTGTTTCAAATTGACCGTGAAGGTCATACTTCAACCTATCCTTGGGTCCATTACCGTACCTACCATTGAGGTCCCCGCACCTTG
Source organism: Triplophysa bombifrons (assembly GCA_029783895.1). Classification (NCBI taxonomy): domain Eukaryota; kingdom Metazoa; phylum Chordata; class Actinopteri; order Cypriniformes; family Nemacheilidae; genus Triplophysa; species Triplophysa bombifrons. The sequence continues at coordinate 29,726,754 of CM056452.1, read as the reverse complement.
GTAGTTTTGTGGTGAAAAACATTGTATTATAGGACTAACTGTAGTATTTAGTGTTGTCAAAATTGTAGAAAACACCAAGATAACTGATCTCAGATCTGATCTACCACAGCTGTCTAAGGCCCAATTCACATTTGCGTCTTTTGCAAAGTAGACATGTGGCAGGTACGAGCCAATAGGGGGTCGTGCACATTTTTCGGAGTGCCGCGGGTATCGAGGGTCGTAGAAATGTTGGGAGCCATTCACATGTCGCGTCTATGACATGTGCAAAACGTTGACTGCGTCGCTTTCTCCATCTTTCCAGAGCGCCCGTGAGTTTGTGCGTAAAATGTTAAACGACAAACCTGAGTAAACGACCGATTGTAATATCCAGTTGCGTTAATCCAAACTACAAAACTCCGAAAGCATATCATTTACGTGTTAAATGTCAGTTTGACGAGACAAAGACAAAGTTCATGCTAAACCGTGTGGCTTTGACTCAGGTGTGTTTATAGGTTGGGGTTAGCCATTGTTAAAACGACAATATGATTTGCAAATAATTCAAATGCATCACAGTTTCTTTACTATTTTAAGTTGACCTATTTTTGATAATAACCCAAGTGTCTGCAACTTTTGTAATTTGATGTCTTATATCAGTAACTTCACAAAAAGTTAAAGGGGTAGTTCATTCAAAAGCTCTTCACTCAAAAGGTTATTTTGGAATTTTCTTATCACTCTCTTACCTTCATGTCATTCCAAACCCAGTCAATTGACCATGTGTTTCATTACTGATACACATAAAAAGACAGACACGATCTTAGCTATCGTTATGTTATTTTCACTCAAACTTTTAAAATTCACATATGTAGAACAAGAATGTGAAATTATTTGTTTGGGACAATCTCTTTTTGGACCTCAGTATTTCTAAAATCCTGCGTACTACACTGCATAAGTCAAGTGTTTACGTAACTCATGGAACTTATTTTACGTAAACCAATGGTCGGGCGTGTCCACACCCAAACAGCATCTTTCCAAACATGTAGAATCTTGTTTATTGAGAAATGTAAAGTATTCTAAACCATAAGGGACCAGCTGCGCCTGTTTTACGTACCAAATTATTCAATCTTGAAAAAATAAAGCTTCACAAGTTCCAACCAGATGTATTTAATAATCCCCTGTAACAGTATAGTCTCTATTTTGTAGTTTTGTTTTGTTCACAATATCTAGTTCTCCGTATAAACAAGATACTAAATACAAATGTACTTGTGAAGCAAAACTGCATGAGGCATTGCACAATTTCTCAGAGAATATCTCTGTAATGAGTTTTTTTTTTCAACCCACCGGCAAATAGTTGTTCTTGTTTGCATGCATGCACTAACACATAAATACGCTGGATTTATATTTAAAGCATTAAAAACACAATGCCAAAGGGGGAACGAAACAAAACCAATGATTAAGATTTTTTTCCTCTCATCGTATTAGTAAACGCTCATGAATGCTGAAAACGAAGAAGCTATATCTACATGTATTTATTTAAATAAATAAAGATGAAAAACGCGTTGTGCATCCAAGATCACTTCTGTATATAAACTATAGATTATAAAAGTCCGTTGCCAGCTTTCTTTTCTGTCTGAATTCAGATCTTTTTTCACATTTATGATTATTAAAATAATGAACACTTCTACATTTCTCATTGAACTTAATTGCGCTATGTGTTGCATTACAGTTAAATGGCATGTGAACGCTGCTTTAAACACACAACAAACAAAAAACATGTCGCAGCAGAAAATTAACCCTACGCCTTCTGTTATTTGTTCTGTTTATCTCGGAACATCTGTGAATCAGCAGATCTGCGTTCACTCATGAGCGCCTGTGTGTGTCTGCATGTGTGTGTCCGTGAGTCTGTGTGCGTGTTTGATTGTGTGTGTGTGTGTGTGTGTGTGTGTGCTTGTTTGTGTTTGTGTGCGTGTGTGTGTGTGTGCGTGTGTGTGCTTCCTTGTGTGTGTGTGTGTGTACTCATCTCACAGCTCTTAAAAACAGGTCAAAGTGTGGCTCATGTGAGAGATACCCTGCTAATGTATTACAACAAGACTAATGCAGTGTAATGGACATCAGATCTGCCATCGGTGCACATTTATAAAGTTGTTTTCATGCTTGTCATCCAGTAATCTGTATAATCGCTTTAATCCCATTCAAACGACCCGACACGGACCACAGGCGTGCTGCTTTCGTCTTGTGTTCCACAGAAGGAAAGAAAGTCATTCAGCGACCTACGAAGATCCCTTGAAAACCAGTTCACTAAAAATACATCAGTTTAAAGTCACGCGTGAGCGCGAGAGCTTGAGTTCTTGCCTTTTTTAGCACACTTTTACATCCCTTTGACAATCTATCGCAAACAAAATAAAACACTTGTCGGAAAACTTTGCTTGTTATGGTGCTGTTCTGAAGCTACAGACACTCTCCGGCATCGCTTCGTTTCCAACACCGTCGATATGAGGCTGGCCGAGATGTTGTGAGGTTAAAAAACGTTCCGATTTAACTTAATCCTGCAGCCTTTCAAAGGCTTTAACAGCGTCAGGATTTTTTCAATAATGCATAAAAACACCAAGCGCTTATGAATCCGCGGCTGTAATCGAAACGTGGGAGTTGAGGAATTTCTAAATAGGATCCTATAAATAGCAAAAGAATGAAAACAGAGTGCACGGAAAATGGATGAAGGATCAAATCCCTGCGAAGCGCCTACAGCTCCACACCAGAAGAAAACGAGACAAACGATGCTGACAGCCGTATGGACAACAGCCCGTTTATGAGCATCTACACCCAACCGTCCTAACAGAAGACATCTCTTCAAAATAAGCCTCTTCAAAAAATCACCAGTGTTAAAAATGACAAATTAACTCTCACAGTGTATATATAATCCACACTTTAAGAGTGTTGAATATATATTAGGGATCGTCCGCAGATATTAATCAGCCGATTTTGAATTAATTTAACACCATCGGCATTTCGGCAATTGGTTTATATGATTTCCCTGATGCGGAAACACGCCAGAACACTGAAAAGTTTTTGAAATTCAAATTGTGTTATGAATAGCTCTAATAATTATTCAGCTGTTGTATGCAATCTGCTTGTTCTGCGTGTGAATGAGTGGTGTGGTTTTGTGTAATTTACTGTAGAGATTTTTTAGCATCTGGCGGACACGAACACATGAAGTGAATCAGCGCTGCTATAACAGAGTTTACCTCAAAATATCATTTGAATGAAGCTAATGTCAAACTTTAATTGACCAATATCGGAATCGGCCGATAGTTGTTTGTTAAAATCAGTATTGACCCAAAAAAATCCTGTCGGTGCATCCCTAATATATATACTCTGTGAGTGTTAATTTGACATTTCTTAACACTAGCGATTTTGTTTTTTGCGGCGAAGCCACGGAAGAGACATTTTTGGATTTCCAAAATCAAAACATTTGGTAACATAAACAATATTGCAATACGTGACAAAGTTCTATAACACAGAAAAACTTTTTTCATTTCAAAGAGTGTATCTGAGATCTAATGCTTAATTTAACTCAAGCTTTTACGACAGTACTAAGTCTTCGATCAAGGAGACATTTACCCACGTAAAATGTATTTCATCATCTGTTTCTCTCTTTTTCAGAACACAACAGAAGATATTTTGAAGAACATTGATAATCAAACAACATTGAACTCCATTGACTTCCATTGTATGAACAGAAAATCACTGAGACAGTTTTCAAATGATCTTCTTTTGTGTTCCACTGAAGAAAGACTCACATGCAGGTTTACATCCATATGATGATTGATACTTTTTTTGCTGTCTCTAAAAGGTGAACTATTTAGGACTAAACTTATATGAACTCACTAAGCTGAATAGACATCGGTGTAAAAGTAAAAAGGTAAAATGTGAATGTGAAAACAGATCTAGATTTCACTTGAAGGTTCATCTCGGAGTTAACATTTCCCATCGGGCGTAGAGATTCACAGGAAATCCGTAACTTCACGCCCAACAGAGAACAAAAACACAGTCATTCATCACATGGAGCTCCTGCTTTTTGAGAAAAGAGATACTGCGGACAGATCGATATTTATCCGGCCAAGCTGAAGGTGTTACTGGGGATTAGCTGCCAAATCTGCGCTGCCTATCAGAGTGATAAATAAAGTTGTGTGTTTGTGAGTGTGTGTTTCTGTCAGATACACCTGCCCTCCCAGATAAAGGCGAGTAAACAACCAGCGCTGAGATGATACAGAAGACAACAGACTATATGCAGATATTTGATATATACCAGACGCTCAATAATGTCTAAAGACCGGAAGATATTTATCACACCGATGACATCTGCAGTTCATTTCCACTTCACCGACATCATTTGCATCATTCATATTTATCACATTCACTTTTGTTTATTTTTAAACAAATAAGAAATATGCACTGCTATGAACTCTCCCATAAGAAAGACATCGATGAGATAAAATGAGCAACAGAAGCGTTTGCTTCAAGGAATACTTCAGCCAAAAATGAAATTTATGACATTGTTTACTCACCTTCAAGTTGTACCAAATCGGTATAAATTTCTTTGTTCTGGGAACACAGAGAAAAATATTTGGAAGAATGTTTATAACCAGACAGTAGTTTTTCCTACTATGTGAGTCAATGGGGGCAAGATCCGTCTGGTTATTATCATTCTTCCAAATATCTTTCTCTGTGTTCATCAGAACAAAGACATTTATTTGGAACAACTCGAAAGTGAGTAAAAGATGACAGAATTTTCGGGTGAAGTATACCTTTGAGTCTCATGTGAGTCTCAGATATTTCTCCTGAGAAAAATAGTCAGAAATCTGAGAAATGTTGCTGTCGTCATCTCTTCTGAAACTCACATATAGAAGCGGACAATCGTGTTATTACTCGAGGGGAAATGTTTGTTATTTTCCGTGAGTGACGCGATCTGACAAATATTTTCAACATTAGCGGAAGACGAGATTGAGCGCCGTTGTGGCAATAGCGGCGTTGATTTGCGTCATTCACATCCCCTGCCGCGAGTTTGCGTCTACACGCGTCTTTGCATTGACTTTGTATGTACTTTATACTGGGTTTACTCCAATGGCGACCAATCGCGTTCCTCGCACTTTACTCGCAGGAAAAGTTTGTTATGTTCGTGTTAATGACGTGAACTGATAAATATTTTTCTTCCTTCGCAAAAGACGAGATTGACACGCGGTCTCAGCAATCCCGGCTCTCGATTCGCGTCATTTGCATCTATACGTGTCATTGTATTGACTTTGTATGTACTTTACTTAAGCAAACGATAAATTGCCGTTTGGTGTGAACCCAGCATAATGACAATGTGTCAAACTGAGCTCAGATTTGTCAAGTGTCCAATCTAAAGTCAATATTATTGAAGATCTCAATTTGAACTCAAACATTTCTCATCAAATTGACTCAAATCCATTTTGTTTCATCTCTACAATCTATGTTCATTTTACAACTCCAGATTCTAGATGCGCTTCAACAATTACACTAACTATCTTTTTCCTTTAATTCTAAGTAATTTTAGGGAAAAAATGGGCATGGATGATTGCAGATTTAGATTTTATTTGCAACTTAACGAAACTTTTCTGGTTTTAAAAGGACGCCTGATGAAATATTCATGTGGAAAAAGCTCACTACTGATCAAATGTATTAATAATGTTGCTGAAGTATTAATGATTCTTTTCAAGAGTAATGAAATTTCTCGCTCATTCCAATGGCTCAGAACAGCCTCCATAATGCCTCAAAACCCAACCGCTCTGGTGTAATTAAGAAACTGTCAGATGTAAAGACCAACTATGTTAATCACAGCCACCGTATTCCTTTTTAATAAAACTCTTTCGGGATTCTGGACCTCTGTTAGTCCGCTGTAGATCTTTGCAGAAGGTTCGGGGGATGTTCAAGCCATGTCTCAACTAGTGCTCACTGCTGGTCAAATTTGCTCATATCAAAAGTCAGATAACAAGATTTCATCCACGGTCACTTTATGTCTCTGAACTGGTCCGTGTATGTCAAAGGTTGATTAATTTCTGTCTGTTTTCATTTCTCCAAAGTCATTTTTCAGGAGACATTTCAGTTACAACTACATCAATCTGCTAATTAATTTTACGCTTTCGGATTGGGCTTGATACATACTCCAAAATGAAATCTTGCTTGCATATGATACGCCAATATTTCCCATTAGCTTTGCTGGAGAGCAGACAAATCCATGAAGCGACTAAATTATATATTGTGGTATAATTTTGCCGTCCTGACGTGTAGGGTGTGATCTTATTTTGTGCACTTTTATAATTTTGTTTGCCCCATTTAGACGCGTTTTGAGCATGTTACCCCACCCCTAAACCTGAGAGTAGGTGTATTACACAATATAAAACACAGCACATAACAGGAAATTACGGTTAGATGCTATTTATTCCAAAAGTGCAATTATTCTGAGTGTTCAAAGGCCGAGAAACAGACCCAGAAGCGATCCCCTTCTCCATCCGGCATAAACTCCGACTCGACTGCCCACTACAGATTTGAAATGGGCGCCGAAAATGACGATTGTGAAATGGCGTTGGCTCTCGTGTGTCTCGTGACTGGTCGCATCATTGCGTAAGCTTATATTACCAAACGGCATTGGCTCTCCTACTCCAATTGCGTAACATGTTAAGCACCCATTCCCGGACCGCAATCATCATCAGCAAATAAACCTACTGCACTTGCACAACAATATTGTACGTCTCGGACAACACAACCTGTTTGTTATGCTTTGATACTAGTGTCGGTCATTCTTTTCGAAAAATACCCGTGACTTCTGTTTGCTTGTTGCGTGTTTTATCTCATTTTGAAGCGGGTGGGTTTAGGTTTAGGGTAGGGGTGGGGTTAGGTGCTCTAAAATATCTATTAAAGTTCAAATAATATTGTATTTAAATTGTATTTAATAGTATTTGTAAAATCATTCCGTTTTTAGAAATTGCAAAGAAGAGAATGCGTCTTGTTATGAGGCCAGGCAAACGACCAAAAGTTACTGAAGGATTGGCGTATCATACACACACAAAATTGGCGTGTATTACACGCATTCGGAAAGTGTAAACTCGTGTTATTTATACGCAGATTTATGAGATGGGGTTGGTAATACCGCATCATACGGACCCTCTTCATTCATGGCACGATTGTTTAAGACCTCACAGGTAAAAATGAAATCATTGCTTAAAACACGACAGGCACACGCTACATTAATGAAGCATGATTTCTTCTCACACTATGCGCAAATAAGCTTTTGAGAGCGCTGATATTAACCTTCACATAACCTGTTAACCTGTGTGCTGACTTTACACTGTACGCTTTCATTACGGTATTTCAAAAACTGTATAATTAGTGCTGGCGAGAAACAGATCTGCCTGGGTGCAAATTAAATCTTCATTAACGCTTGAACTGAAAGAGTTTGAGGGGGAGATAAAAAACCCCACTGATTCTACAAACTACACAAAGAAGATTTCAGAAACTAAGAAGTTATTAAATATTTGACCTGCTGTTCAACAGACCAATGAGAATGAAACAGCCACAAAATACAAACTGTAGGTCTTTAATACAGCAGACAACAGGTTAACTGTACCTGTACTGCCAAACTACTCATTACACAGTGTTAAAACATCTTCATATCAAGAACAATAACTGTAAATATAACTATTAGAGCTGGGAAAATAATCACTTGCTGCCAAAACGTATTTTTTTTTAATGCATTTAAATATATAGCAACAGTTTTTACTGTAAATAAAGTTCTTGTGTCTTAGTATCTTATTTGAAAATGTTCAGCTGTCATTTCAAAATCAGTGTGAATGATTTCTCTCTCTCTCGCTCTCTCTCTCTCTTTTTCTCTCTTTCTTTCTAAAGTGTTTAAAGAATTTTAAGGACAAGATGCATTCAATCGTGACCAGTGTTGGGTAAGTTATTCTGAAAAAGTTAGATTATTGTACAAATTACTCTACTTAAACTACACTATTGAATACAGTATTTAGTTGAATACCATCAGAAGTAACAGTAATTAAATTACAGACAAAATAAGAGTAATCCATTACTTTAGTTTTTCAAGGGAAAAGTAATTAAATTACTTTAACTAATTACTTGGTTACTAGTTACACCCAATAATATGGAGTCAATTTGCAATTGTGACTCTAATATTTATAGCTATATAGCTTCCTTCTGATAATTAAAAAGTCTGTGTAAAAGGACCCCTTTGCACTTCATTAACACGCTATGAGATAAAGACAAATTAAACAACTAACTATTGCTAATCGTTTGTTCTGTTCTGATGAAAAATCCCAGCCTTGTGAGGACAGCGAATGCAATTACATTTTCCACGTTTCTGCGTAAATTGAGTTTCCTCAAACAATTTAATTTCATATGTTCATAAATGAGGCTAAATGCCAAATACATCTTCCTCAAAATGACTAAAAGAATCATGAAACGAAGAATTAAGAAGTCATTCCCATTTGCACTGAAATCATCGCATGTAACGGTGAGCTGCAAACCGAAAAATCAACCGTCGCTCGCCTTACCGTCAAACTTCTTGTGTTTGGAGGTAAACGTTGTCCGTATGGTGTGGCTGCTCTCTTCTACTAATCTGTCAAACTCCTGTTTGCTCTGCTGGCCGAGTTTTTCCTCCATCGCTGAGGTGCAGCAGGTGTACCCCTGGGAACAAACTCGCAGATGTTCACCTGTGGGACGAGAGAAGAACACAATTCAGACGGGCCCAATCAAAACACGCTTTGTTAAATCACAACTGAAGTGTGATTTCCCAAAACACACTGAAGATATATAGGTGGCCTTACGGAGATTAATGGTGCATATCAGCGCTGGATGTGACATCTTTAATTACGTCAGAGAGACAGATCTACACGATCTCCCTCTGTGCGTGTTTTAATACACCAGGACAAACCGTAAGTCTGTTCGTCTGACAGGGTGCATTACACCAAAATATGATGTACAACAAATACGAAAAAAGCTTTGATAATTCTATAGATCGTTTGATCGGACACTGGCGCGCTTGACTAATACTAGTCTAATACTATAACTATTTAGATATAATTTAATTTATGTTCATATTAATTTGTATTATTATTTGACTGTATAATAATTGTATTGTATTTTGTTGTATGTTCATGATTTAAATAAACAGTTTGATAAATGGGTTCAGTCGCGTTTAAAGTTACCGTATGGTACATTGACATCTAGTGCTTGAGCTTGGTATCTCAGTCTAAATTCAAAATATTGGAGAGACAAATTTATCCAAATAATAAAAAAGAATCTATTAGCATTCTATTGTTTGTGAATGTGTACCGGAAGTTCAGCTGGGCTCAGAAAAGTGTGCATGCGCAGTAATGTTTGTTAATGTTGTTAAGAGAAAACCGTCTATAAACAGGCACAACTACTGTAATCTGGTTCAGACCGGTCTCAGTCGGGATTCACAAGGGGACCAAACTTGTTTCACAAACCAGCAGTGAATTAATTACAGTTTTTAAGTATAAATGAAATCTCTGAACAACGCGTCCAGCTTTCCACCTGCACCATCTGTCGACCTCAGCGTCGGGCTGTCCTGCCCGTCCAAACTTCACGGAGGAATCTCCCAAACACCTGCTGGATTACACGTGCTGTCAGATAGGCCACCGTAGGCATCATTTCATAAGCCAAATCCAAAGTGCTTTTGGCACGTGCAGGACGCGGGACGATATGACGTACGGAGGAAATGCCAACCGCCGGCTAAATGGCCTCAACATTACCCGCTCACGGCAAAACAAGAGCGTGTCTGTAATAATGCGGCCGCCTCCTTCCATCGTGAATGGAGCCTGTAAACTGGTGTGCTGAGAACTGAAAGTTGATTCAAAAGCTCATATTAGACGATTATATAGCGAGCGGGCTACTAACCCTCATTTCAACTTAAAATGGACCACAGGTTCACTTTAACATGGAGATTATTCACAGTTTCATTTATCATCGTGTTATTCATCATAAAATAAAATTTACAAGGATAGAAAAAAAAACTAAAATAGGCCATAATATTCATTCTTATACGATATCACACACTATTGTATATCTTAAATTACTTAACAACAATCTGTCACCAAATGGCAAAACGGAAGTGGGGTCATGAAAACCAGGAGGTTTATGCAAAGCCTTTCCAGATATGCATAATTCACTTTACAGTCTTTTCTGAACTTTAATATTCAGTACATGTCTATCTCAGTAAAGATGTGAGGGATGGCTATGGATCTTTATCTCAGGGACCCCGAGCATGCCGCATGATTGTAATTAGCAGAGAGTGCTGACTATGAAAACTCACGCAAGCGTTGCCGCTGTTGAAATTCCAATGAGAGATGACAAAGACAAAGACAAAGACCATTTACCACCGCAAGCCATCAATCAAACAAGACTGCTCACGTCAGAAAACTTTACAAATTTCGTATTTGCCTGACAAACTTCAGCCTTTGTGTGAAAAGAATCTGAAATGTCATCACGCGCATGAAGGTCCCAACAAAGTCATGTTTATTATTGAAACACTTTCAGAAATTGTGAGGTTTTACAAGTTGGTTTATTCAAGCAAATTTGTACAATGTCATTCATATGTTTTAGAGCAATCCACATCTGTGCAGTAATGGTTATAGGTCTGGAGTTTCATTACAGCTTTTTTCTCTAATAACTGTTCATTCACTTTGCACAATTGCAGGTTTTACAGGTGCACAGTATAACAGCTCCGACACGATATTCCAGATCTGAATCTCAGTTTGTAAAGTGAACGTCAGTTCTGAGTTATCGTATATTGAATCTGAAGAGCCTGAAGGTTGAGTGACTCTTACTGGATTCATACACAGCGCTGAGGTTTAATGGAAGACATGCACAGATAGACATGAGGAAAAAAACTGCAAACTGCAATGCAATGGATCAAACAGTTTATTAAAAATCAAAGTGCATTCAGCGACTTTAGATCTGGAAAATATTTGATATTTAATACCAAAGGCGAAAAAACGTTAATATGGCAAATATCAAAGGATTTCACACATAACCTGAAGAAGCGTTAGACAGATTAAGTGCAGGAATAAAAGTACAGGCATGTAAGCTAATAAAGAGTATTACATCTACAGTACCTGACAGCCCCCCCGAATCACTTAACCAGCAGCTCAATGACCGAAATAAGACTGCATGTATGAGTGAATAAAAACATGCATCAGCTAAACACAAAGAGTCAAGGTCTATGTGCCTGTGAGTTTGTGATGGGCAGATATTCAATTCTAATACATAAATTAAATAACATACAACATATCTGGCAGAGCCCATGGCCACTAGAACTGATTCATGCACATCCACTGCTGTCAGAACAAAACCTCTGACCCTGTGTACTGAGCTCCAGAAACTGATTGAGCACAGACAAAAATGACCTGAAATCACACAGCTTCCAGAGGAGAAGTGTGTCATTTCTTCTCTCAGCAATCAGACTTCAATCACGATGAGAAAACTGCTGGAGAAATTCAGAGCGCTCTTTAAAAGACGGACACGAGACATGAACAAGAATAACAAAAATGTTGGTTGGAGTGTGCTTTTTTGACTTTGGCCAACACAATTAAAAAAAAATTTAATAACAACACAGAACACCCTTTGAAACCACCACACAGTAATACTCTTAGAAACCCCACAGTACCACCCCTAGCAACCCCCAAAAACACACTTGGAAACGCCACATTATCATCTCTAGAAACTCCCCTAAACACACTGTAAAAACCCCACAATAACACCCATAGAAACCTCTAAAAACACTCTTGGAAACTACACAGTAACATCCCTAGCAACCCCCAATAACACTATTAGAAACCCCATAGTAAACACCCCTGGCAACCACCAATAACACTATTAGAAGCTCCACAATAATACCCATAGCAACCCCCAATAACACTCTTAGACACCCCACAATAACATCCGTAGCAACCCCCAATAACACTATTATAAACCCCATAGTAACACCCCTGATTACCCCCAATAACACTATTAGAAGCTCCACAATAATACCCATAGCAACCCCCAAAAACACTCTTAGAAACCTCACAATAACACCCCTAACAACGCTATCACTAACTCTATTCAAGCAGACCAATCACAGCATTTGTGGTTCGCATCGCTTTGATGCACGGTTACCTTTTTTAGGGGTGCGCTTGAGGCTACAGCTTCTAAATTATATCTGATAGGAGATGTCTCAGAGACGTTTTGCAAATGAAGAATCAATCAAAACAACACAACACATCCTGCAGATAGAATTGTAGACATCAAACACACGTTGTATGTGTGCTATCAGGGTCAGTAACCCGACCATAACACCCCTGGCAACCCCACAGTAACACTCTAGCAACTGTTACTGCAAAGTAAAATGTTTTGTTTTGATATTCTTGTAACGTTTCATAAGCAGATGAACAGTAATCTGAAAATAAATATTTTTGTATTGTCGCGCTTTGTTACTAATAACATTTTTAAAAGGTAATCAATAATCCAAAACTTATATTAAAAGTCATTGTCCACACCCAGAGGATAACTGAAAATTAAAAAACAATAAACATGATGATAATAACGCAGGGCTACTGTTTTCAGTTCATTTTGTTTTTCTCAAGAGTCGAGTATTTTGATAGTGACTCTCCATTGCATCATTATGAGAAGGATGCTGTTAATAGATTTTTTTAAAGGCATGACTTGTTTCATAAAACCATTCCAAGTTTCCTCAACAGGGATTCATTTAACATTTGCATCTCTTTGATGGGCCAAAATCTCACTGGACCAATCGTGCTTTGTAGTAAATACAACTGAAAACAGTATATAAGTAAATGTTTGTGTACTAAAACAGAAAATTAAATCGTTGACTCATGTTGAAAAATCCCATTTTAATCGTCTTTAAGATGTGTAAAAATCTCACAAACAGTTTTGATAGCGGACAGTCTCATAAATTGACCCTCACAAACACAAAATCTGAAGATGGAGAGCAGGTGAACGCATGCTTACGTTGCTTCTGTTAACACTCCACATACAGCATCAGCACTGTTCTCAGGTCACAGCGACCGCCCGCCGCCCAATAAACGTCAGCTTTTTACTTGGCTTTAACATGAACGCTGCTGGTTTCCCCACGATCTGCCTAACTTCATAAGCCTCGCAATACATCAATGCCCACACCTCAAGCTGAGCCAATAAACCAAATTAAAGATAGCGGCATCCGTCTGAAAGTACAACATTACACAAACTGAGTTCAGTGAAAACAAGGCCAAACCAAATCGTGGCGGAAAAAAGCGCTCATTGCTTTCTTTGGCAACAGCAGAACCATCTGTATCATTACAATTGAATCTTGACTCAAGCCGGCAGTAATTACATTGCACATAATGAGTGTTTGATTGTACTGTAAGACAAATTAGTTTCCCTTAAAAGTGAGTAAATTGGAGTAATTGATGAGGGGATTGTATCAGTAAATACAAGACAAACTGTTGTTGCCTTTCATCTCCGAAACATCCCAGACAGATACCGACAGACTTTATGCGGTTTTCTGGGAGGGGTTTGATATCACGCCATCGTTTTCATGTTGATTTTAAAAATAAATTCCTCACTTTGTGATGGTTTGTGTGTGACTATATAGGATGGTGAATACTTCATCTAAGAAAACAATGTTTAAATCCAATACATTTAATAATTCATTTTACTTCATTCAATTTTGAAACGACAGATATATTTAGATATTCATAATCATTACCAAAAAATATTTGCAGGTTCACATGGTGATGTAGAAACGAATCACCCTTTAGAGACACAGCTGTACTATTTGAATCGTAGTCAATTTGTAAAACAGTATATAAAAAAAAATGGGCATTGTGTTACCATCACATAGGAAAATATTTATGTTTGTTTATTTATTTAATTGTTTATTTTTTCCAATTAATTTAATTATTATTCTTTTTCATTTTAATTCATTACTTCATTTAGAAATATTTTTGTTTTATTTTAAATGTTATTTAATTTAATTTAATTTATTATTTTATTTTTATATACAGGTTGCTCAATACGGAAAACTAGCACTGGAGACACAGCTTTTAAAGTGAAACTTCAACAAAAAAAGAAAATTCTATCATCGTTTACTCACCTTCCGAGTTGTTCCAAATCTTTCTTTGTTCTAATGAACACAGAGAAAGATATTTGGAAGAACATTGACATTTATACAGATTTGTGACAACTCGAAGGTGAGTAAATGATGACGAAATTGAAATTTTTGGGTGAAATATCATGTTAACCATCTCCTTAATACCTTCCACATCATACACACATCCTGTCATTCATCATGAATCAGTTCTTTCTTCATATGAAACGGTGAGTACTGTTTATTTCAGGATACGGTTGTTAACATCTGGTGTTTTTCTGCACAGCGAGAGCATTGAGACATGGGAAAAGTTTCTTTCTGGATGTGGCCGTGTAGCAGATGGCACAGTTTAAATGGAATGTTTCTGAGGGTCCTGTGCCAACCGGACAATTGCCATCAAGATGTAATGGAACGCTAACGGAGAACTCTCTCCAGGTATTATAGGCCTCCCTCGGAGTCAGAACACTCAAAAAAACTAAAAAAAAGATGTTTTAAAGCTGGATACAGAGTCACAGTGTTTACAAGACACATGAAGTTAGATCTGTAATTTGTGTTTTACTCGACACATTAAAATGAAAAATTACTTTACTGTATAAAGAAGCTGATCAGTGCCGAAAAAAAAGAAATAACTGTTAAAGCGGCCGTAACACACGGGGTTTCTGCCAATCTCATATTAATCTTGAGTAGTATTCTTGAGTAGTAAAAGAGTAGTATTACATACTTCATATCTGCTAAGAGTATTTAGTTTGATCACATATATAAACGACAGCTGTATGATTATTTCCGAAAGCATAAGGGGGGAGGGGTAGGCTGAACTAAAGCCTGTGCACACCCATTGCCAACAAAACAGACATTAGTTTCAAACACCGCATGTGGTTCATGTCCGGCATCTTTTAGCACTGGGACGGCTCCATATATCAGGCTTCAAACAATCTCCAAATCAAGCATTATTTCCAGAGTTTATATAACATTCATCACCCAAATGCAGTGAACAAAAAAAAAACCTGAACTGCGCGAACATACGCTCTCTCTCTCTCCTGCACACAAGAGAAAGTGACGTCTGCGCATGCTCCTGCTCTCCATGCTGCCGCGTGGGCGTGCCACATGCTTTACCGGGAGAATTGTCCGATAAGCGACAAAGAAAAATAGTTACAAAACAGTTTTATATGTTAGAAAAAAAAAATCCGAAACCTGTACGATCGCTAGGGGAGTGTAGGGAGCACAGAAATACTACTTTTACATGTTGACCATGTTAAACATGAGAACACAGCACGTTTAACAGTGTTAAGAAGTCAGAATGCATGATACATTGTGCACCACCCCTTTAAATATTCAATGTATGATATATGATATGATTTTGCAAAATAAATTTGAACTCAATCATAATGTAAAACTTATACATTACTTTTTAGCGTATTAAAATCATTAGTTATTTGCAAAACATTGTGATATGCACAAGAACTGATTTTCATCATCCTTACAGTCTGAATTAGGGGTGTCACGGCAGTATTTCAATAACAATAATATAAAAAAACGTGATTACAGATATCACATTAATTATACACATATCGTAATATCATAAACCATATATACGGCACCCATTCAACATTTGAAGTTATGGGAAAAGTTTCTTTCTGAATATTTTCTGGATGAATTTTACTGATGTCATTTTTTTTTCTTGAAAATGAATCCAAATAAATATTGTGATAACCGAGTCTTTGGCCACGATATGAAAACCCCAAACCGTGACAGCCCAATTCTAAACACAAACAGAAAGAGGCGGTTTGACGTCACGCATAAAGTAGAGCTCCAGGAAATCCGATTGAGATTTCACACCAGCACACGAGCAGTCATGGGAACTGATTGTGCCCAGCGAACAAAGTCGTGCCAAAAAAACTAGGATCAAGTCTCGGTGGTATTCATTAGTCTACCTGGCCGCAGGGACCTCCTGCATATGGCCACGACCATCTGGTGGGTCCCACGGCCCGTTGTGTGCGACTTCTGAAAGACTTCCTGCCAACGCATTCACCCTCCGCGCCGCTTAAACTCTCACGACGCCGCTATGATCTAATATGCGGCCGACAGAACCCGTGGGCTCCTCTCTCTTTGATGGCTCGCAGCGCTCCGAGCGCCCCGACAAACCGCATGCCATCTTAGCTCGTTTTGTTTTGTGGTGAGGACCGTGAAAAAAATCAATAATCATTGTTGTTTATTGCGCGGCGGACGTGTGGAGACTTTTGTCAGCGGCCACCCAATAAGTCATTTATCATGTAGTGGGAACCCGCTGCAGTGAATGATGGGATAGCAAAAAGCAGAAAGCACTCCGATTCATTTAGGAACCGCAAAGAGATTCTCCTCGTCTGTCGTGAAATCTGAAGCTGCTGTTAATTTCCATGACTAATCAAGTCTCGCAGGATGGTGTCGGCTGTTTTCGACACGTTCGATAGCGCTGCTAGTTCTGCACAGAATGAATTGGCATCGATCGGCCATCAGATACCAGCCAATCAAAACCAGCTCTGGATCACTGGCTTCAGATCAGCCGTGGAGGAGAATGGAGTCTCGTCCGGCTAAACAGGGTTCCATTAAAGGTTCTGACTTCAGCACGCGTGGGGTTGTTAGGCTAAACGTGCTAAGCTATTTTTATAGATTCCCCAGCTAGCTCAGGTGAAGCATTAGCTCATTATCGGGAGGAAAGTAGCGGTGGAAAGCAGGCACGTCTTGAGCTGAGATCTGTATCGATCCGGTTCTGAGAGTCTGTCTCTATCTTACTCTATTACATCACAGTGAATCTCATAAAGACTCGGCTGATAGAACTGTTGACCGGCTCTCTCATCTGTGTCCTGCTGTGAGTACACCAATAGACATCATGTACATGTCTTTATCATGGTAATGTTGAACCAAATCATCCTTTAGAGACACAGCTTTACTATTTACACCATAGTTAATTGGTAAATCAGTATAAAAAGAAAAAAAGGAAATTGTGTTATCATCACATAGGTTTGGGTTTGATCCCCAGATATCAGAAAATATTTATTTTTATCAAGGTATTATATAATTTCCTCTTTTTCATTTCCTTCTATTCTATTCTGTTGTATTTATTATTTTATTTATTTTATAATATTTTATAAAAAATATAATTTCTTTCTTTATTTTTTTAATTTTATAATATTTGATAATATTAGTTTTGTTAAAATCTATTTTATTTACAATCTGGCTGTGTAATTGTTAAAAAAAGTTGTCTCATTTTGGAACCCTTCATATATTGTTATGAAATATTACATGCAACCAAAGTTATGCATCTTTAAGAAATATTAGCTGAGTGAAATATTATGTTTTATAACAATTGCATTTCAGATTTTATTGTATTTTATTGTATTATTTTTCGAATCCCTCTTATTTTAACCCATGACTGTGTAAACCCAACGGTTGGGTTGTTTGAACCCAAAATGCCAGGTTGTTTCAATCCATGGTTTGGTCCACTATTAATATAGTCTAGATGAATTTAAACCAACAGTTGGGTTTTTCCATATTTAAAACCACTTTTTGTAAATGACACCACAGCATATTCATTTGAATAGAGTTCATATGCTACTGTGTATTACGAGCTTCACATCATGTACCCTTCACCATTTCAATACAAACCCTACAGAAACACATCTGACGGTGGTTTATGAGAAGACCTCCAGTCATCGCTTGCTCCTCTGCCAACATCTGCGCTGTCAGATTAATATAAGAGCGTATCCTGACGTGATCTATCTGAACACACAAAGAAAACTTTAGAGAAGAGACTGACAGGACAAACGGAGCCAAAGCAAACACGCCGTGAAAGAGAGCGGAGATTAAAGGTCCTGGAACGAGGTTTCAGGGGTCTGAAGTTCTTTGAGACGCTGCCAGACCACTGCTAACCAAATCAACAAACATGATTAAAGATCTCCAAGTGCCTTCTGTTCTGCTGGTCGGGGTTAGCCTTTAAAATAATAATAATGGCTCTCTAATGAACACATCGGTGTCATACTGTATAATGAATGAGCTTTAGACCAAACACTGAATAATTGTGCCTCACGGCCATGAGGGGCGCTGCCATCCAACTGATACGTCCAGATGAAATATATAAAGTTTCTTAATCACATTGTGGTGTAAGGTCCAGCAGAACGACTTTAAATATGATGTTAAACACGTTGGGAGCATTGCACCTTTACAAATCGCTGAAAGCTCAAATTAACGAAATGTTTCATAAATGAAGATGCTGGAGGTTGGGTAGGAGCACAACTTTTGGACTTTATTTTGGATGCAACCTGATCCGAAGGAAAAGCACAACTATTTAACAAGGTGTCCAAATCCAAATAGTTTCGCAATAAATCAAGCTTCTATTATGTTGTCTTTACTCAACAAATGAAAGTAACGGCAAACATTTCTTGTGTGTAAAAACAGAGCCAGTTTTGCGTAATTTGTCACTTTGGAATTATAAGATTCTCTCTGAGTTATTCACTCTTTCATATGATGTGACATTTCATTTACATTATGCAATGTTTCTATTCTTGGTGTTGTGTACATTTTGTGAATTCCTTAAAGTAAACGTTTTTTACGTTACTTAAAGTAAAGAAGTCTTCAAAGTCATATGGAAAGCAACCTAAAATCTCAATATTTTCAAAACCGCTATTATTCTAAGGCGAGGAATAACAAGTGCTGACAAAACAAAACATTTGGTGACATCCAATCTTCAAAAGATGGTATTTCAGATGAACTCTAAACACTTTACACCTCATTTAAACACAGTCTGCAGTTTTGTGCCAGAATAATCAGCATTATGGACCAGATTTCATGTGATAATAAGGCGTTGGACGACATGAGACTTCATTAGAGGAATGAAATGGGCAAAATTAGCCACAGACTGTGTTCTCCACCGGTGTAAACTTCTATTCCATATCCCACTTTCTGTAATTCCTGCTGGGAGTCCAGACCCAAATGGAATGAGTTCATTTAGGACGGGCCAGAGACTTTCTGAACGCCACCATATGCCACAGTTCTGAAGGGTTCTTTAACTTCCAAATAACGCAAGAGTTCTGGCAGCGCACCTAACCTTCTCACAGATTTCCTCAAGCATTACACAATAGAAAAGTACGGGGGAAATGATTTGACCATTTAAATAGATCTAGTAAAACCTATTTAGGTCCAACGCAATTATCAATGGTGTTTATGACTTGAATAAAATAGTGTGCAACCAAACTTATATATGAAGAATTTGGATCCAAAGTGAGATAACACCGTTTAAAAAAAAAATCAAAAATCATGTTGTTTATTATGTTTTTATTATGTAAGTTAGCTGTATTTTTTTAGTTATTATGGCATGTTTCCAAAACGAGATAGCTCTGTTTTAAAAAAAAAAAATTTCTTTAATAATATTATCATGTTTTAATTGTGTTTTATAATGTAAGTTAGCTGTATTTTTTAGTTATTAAGGATTAAATCAAAACCAATAAAATGCAGATTGATTTTATTGTATTAATCGGAATGCACAATAGAAAAAATTAATACATTTAAAATTATCTCGTTTTGGAACCAAAATCTTCATATATTGTTATGAATATTACATGCAACCAAAGTTATATGCATCTTTTTTGAAATATAAGCTATTTTTTACACAATTATGTCTTATGAAAAGATTAATTGCACACCATACAGTAAGATGAAGGTGACAGCTAACAGAAGACAAAAAAGCGACCATATTAATAAACCTGTAATATTGACTTCATCCATATTAAAATCACAAAGCAACACATTCTTCCGCTCTGACAGGATTTCACATTTCTTTTAGAATATTTGTTTTCCTTTTTTTTAGCAAATTGGCATTGACATTAAATGTGACATCCACATACAGAACCATGTCCAAAACCCATGAAAGCATCATAGGCCATGACCTATTTTTTGATCATTTCATGTTTTCAAGCTTGATCCTGCTTTACCAATCACCTCCCTCGCATGTTGTTATGGAAACACACTACTCGCTTGTCATTGGTTAGCTGTGAAAAGGAGCCTGACGTTTTTTGCCCGTGAGCAACAATGTTTTTTTCAGAAAAGTCTAACTTTTTTCAACTTAAAAAGACGCCCTGAGCTGCAGAAAACGACGCCGGCGCTGGCGTTAAATAAAACGCTCAGGATGTTTTGGAAAACAAAGTTTACTCCATAGGATTATAATGTAAAACAGACGCTAGCAGCTTCCAAAAAGAAGTCAGAATACAGCCTTACTTCTTCTTTCGGCTTTTTTGTTAGCGTTACAACAATATTTCACAGAATAAAAAGGTTGTTCTATTTGTTTGTTAATCAAAACCTCCAACGGCGCTGAGATGTTAAACCCAAAAGCCTTAAACTGCACAATATCAGCAGCTTTTGCCTAGCGCTCAAATGAAAATATGCTTTCAAGCAAACTATTCCACGAGTCAGTGATCCACAGCGTCTACAAGATGAAGAGACTACAGCATCGTTCCCATAACCCGCTTCCTTCGGCCTCAGACCAGCATACAGTACACGCCAGAAGCACTCAACCCCGCTGTAATTTAAAATCCATTTAATGTACATTAACAGCCTTATGAACATTTTACAGTTCCTCGCTCAAATCCCCTTCACCGTTAATGAGGGGTCACACATGACTTCAGGTGGAGGCGCTTCTGCTAAATGTCAATGGACGACTGTGCCGTTCGCTAAGAAACTTCTCTTCTGCCCGTGGCAAGTGTCTAGAATGATGCATACCGGCTATTAAATGTGCGGATGTTAAAACTAGAGCTTTCCTTCACTCAGAAGAGGGCGTACAGTAAGTTCAAGGAAAACCCTCGTTATATTTATTTTGTGCTAAAATAAAGGCCGTACAGTGAAGAACGCTAGTCCATTCATGAATCATACATAATACATACACAATACAAATGTTTTAAAACGGTTCCGTTTTCAGATGGGTAGAATTACCCGTAAACATGATAAAAAATACTCTATTTTATTTGAGTATTTGAAGAGCTTGGTTCCAAAATGAGTTTTTTATGTGCATTATAAAATTACCATCAATCAAAGTGCAGTTGGATTGTTTTGATTTAAGCCACAAAACTAAGAAAATACAGCTAACACAATAAAAACATGATAACATAATAAAAAACATGATTTTTATTTTTTATCTCATTTTGGAGCCAAACTTATGATTTACTATAGTAAACAGTATTTAATTGTAATGTACTGTAGAATATTATAATATTTAATAAAACAGAAAACTATAATGTACATTAACCAAGTGCAGCTTTTTATTTTTATATTTAATGGTGTGCTATGTTAATATATTTATCATAGTAAACTATACTCAATTGTAGTGTACTGTACTTTATAAAGAATTTGGTTCCAAACAGTTAAACTTGTTTTGATTTAAGACATAATAACAAAAAATACAGCTTATTAACACATTAAAACACAATAAAAACATTATAACGTAATAAAAAACATGATTTTTGTTTTTTAAAACAGAGTTGTCTTATTTTGGAACCAAACTCTTCATATTATAGTATTTCTATATATATATATATATATATAATATCCAAGTGTAGTAACTAATACGAACTAATAATATTTGTTAAATACTGTAGTATACTTTAATATTTACTACAGTAAACTGTACTCCATTGTAGTAACTGCTGTTGGTTTGCTTTGATTTAAGACATAATTACCTAAAAAAAAAGCTAAATAACACATTAAAACACAATAAAAACTTGATGACACTTCATATTATAGTATTTAAGACTGCAGAATACTACAGTATACATTAAATTACTGCAGTAACTATAGAGAACTGCATTAAATACTACAGTACACGTACATTTAATTTATTTAATACAGTAAATTGTTCTAAATTGTAATATACTCTAACTACCGAATACTAATAACTAAAAACTGAAGTAAAAACTCATTTTTTTCACATGAGAATAAAAGCAGAATTCCAGAAAATTCACATTTTATTTTTGATAATCAATCACTTTGCATTGCTATCACCTATCCCAAATGTCCTTCCTGCAATCACATCGCATATCCGGTTTGAAGCCAGAAGCATGATAAATGAAAACGCATCCATCCGTCATCCAACAGCCTTCATTTTTTAGAAGCCGAGAATGGAAAACAGGGAATGCGGAGGGAGAATTGTTGCACGGCTGCACATTGTACAGATGTTAACTGGAGCGTGTCTGTGTGTTACAGGTAGCAGCTGGTGACTGCATTTGCCCAGGAGGAGCCCGAGGCATCCGCGGATCATTCTAGCCCCTATCCAAACCCTCACAGACGTCCCCGGCTCGACCCATTCCCTTCATTCCCTTCACAACAACCCGCTGAGACTCAGCTGCTACACTGACCAGCTGCTAAAAGCCCACCGAGCTGTGCTCCCTACTGTCATTTCATGAGCAGACGACCAGGTTCTTTAGGGAACCAAAAATGGGACTTGTGCGGCATCTCCGCAAAGAAGATCTCATCCGGCAGGTCGTTAACCTCTGGTAACTATCACACCCACAATGCACTGCCGCACATATTATGTCGGCTATTATCCAGGACGCAAACTTCAAATCTCATCCGTCACGTGGAGATGTGCGTGTCTTTAGATGATCTCCTGCTTCAGTAAGGCACGTCACAGGTCTGGTTGTTTAAATATTAGTCTAATTCCCCTGCGATAACATGACGGCACATTACTCTTCCCTCCATATCCCACCTCACCTCCATCCCAACAGACTTCACGGATCTAATGGTGCGTGACTTCCCCATCTGAGGCGAACGCCTGTTACACTTTGATTATTTCACGGACAATGGGCTTTATTTTCAAACCATAAATAGAGGTGCAATTTCGCCAGGAATTCACCTGCTACGCCGGCTGAAAAATAAGTGAACGTTTCTTTCCATCGGAGGAAAATAAATGAAATGCTTTGTGCGACGCAGCGTGCGAATACACATTGATGGCCGTGACGCTTCATGACAAATGTGTTTTTTGCCCAAACATAAAAAGACAGAAGCGAACAAATAAACAAATGGAAAATAAATAGAAATGCGCGAGAGGCGAGTTTCGGCCACCGGTTTCTTTTGAGACGCAGCGGCACGCTTCGCTGCAGCATGTTATCCAATCTGTTGAGAGTTCACGAGGTATCGCGTCTGTCAAAATAAACGTTTACATCAAACGACTTCTTAAGTTAAAGTACTAAGCGTTAAGACGACTTCTGGGAATTCTGATTGGGCTGAAAGTCTGTGTAGAGAACCAAAGGGCAGAACAGCGAGTGTCTCGGAGGAGCTTAACTTTAACTTAAAGGAACAGTTCTCCCTAAAATCATTTACTCAAGCTGTTCCAAACGTACACATTTCTTCATTCTGAAGAACACCAAAAAAGATATTTGGAAGAATGTCATAACTAAACATCCCCCATTTACTGCCGTGGTAGGAAAAATAAATACTAGGGGAGTCAAATCTGTTTGGTTACTGACATTCTTCCAAATATCTTCCTTTGTGTTAAGCAGAACAAAGACATTTATACAGGTTTGGAACAACTTGAGGGGGAGTGAATGATAACAGAATTTTCATTTTTGTATGAACTGTCCCTTTGATCTAAATTTTTTTTTAAGTGTTTGTAAGTGCAAATGAATTGTGATGCTCCTATGAACAAAACATCAGCTCACGTGTTAAAGAAAAGACAGATGTTAACTAATTCTGTACACAATGATCTTTCTACCAACGCTTACAAATATGTGAAAACTTTGAAAAGTTTCAGTGGAACACATTCATGTGCTTGAATGACTCAGAATGCGTTGCTATGGTAATATTAGTCATGTGTTTGTTTATTTGTTAAAATACTTCTTGACAAACTTCCCCGTGGGCACAAGCGATGCCGAATTCTGTCAAGCGTGTAATGATTTTCTTATGTAAACAACAATAAAGGCGTCCCGAGAGTGAGCTTCACGTGTGATGTGACACCTCGGCTGAAACTCGTTCTGTATTAGTTGAGCATCTCTTACGTTTTCTCCGTAGCGGCGGTCCGGGGGGTGTGATACAGTGAGTCCCTATACGGAGACTACACAAAGTCTTTCTTGAAGGGTAAAAACACAGAAAAATCAAAGGTGTTTTTTAAATCCCACAACACACGGCTTGAGACAACACTGCGGCTTTTCACTTTTAACTGGAAGAAAGTCTGTAGGACAGAACCTTTCCAGAATCAAACTTCTGTCCGTCCCCTGATATTTCCCTGACTCTTGTCCTTTAAAGCTTACTTCCAGTCGTCAACTGTTTTTAAAGTGTTAGGCCAATGACGACGAGTGAATGTTTCTGAAGAAAACCATCTGCTGTGATGCTGTCTGTCAGGGTGTTGCTTTGGGCTTCTGGGTGACCTCACATAACCGGATAAAGAAGTCTCCCTTACAGTATTTAGCAAAAGTCTACGGGATATGTTTCACTAAGTTAATCGCCTACGTGAAGACTGTCACGTTCTCAAAACAGCAACAAAGTCTGAATCATCACGTATCATTCATGCCCACAGCACAAAAAACCGTGGGATGAGTCAAAACTTCACAGAGAGAGTTGAAAAGGTCAAAAAAGAGTTTTAGAACCCGTTTAATCCCAACAATGAGTCAAAATAATAACGACACTTGCCTAACAAACCAAATCAAGTGTTTAATTTCCAACAAAAACGGAAGAAAGAGAAGAACAAGCGGTCGGGATATCCCACGGCTTACTCTCTCTACTTCAGACTTCAACATCAAAATCGAAGGAGATTAAGAGAAGCCTGAACAATACACGTTCACGTAGTTTAAAAACTCAAGCTGAAAGCACATTTATTACTCTGACAACTTCGTTTTATGTGTACGAAAGATATTGAAGTCAGTCAGCGAGTCTTGTTGTCTAGTGTACAAACAGTCCAAAAATGTTTAAAAAAAACTTGCATAAATTTAAACAAAAAAAAACATGAATCCCAAAATTTTTAGGCTGAATGGTGATATATGACATACTGTATATATTAGGGCTATAAAAAATAAATCTAATCACATATACAGCATTTATGTTTTTAAATATGCTTTTACATTCTTATAATTTCACATTTTATCTTCAAATGAATGTAGAATCATTTCTTTAAAAAGAAAGCCAACATTCTAATATTGTTTGCTTTGCCGATGATGTCTATTAAATATATATTTTTTCACATTACGTGAAAAATACAGCGTTTTTGAAACTTAAGTTGTGTATACACATTGCATTACATCTAAAATAAACGATAATATTCGTTTTAGCCGTGTCATGTGACCCCTTTAAGATAGTATCATCACAAAATCAGCCATAAAGATGCTGCAACAATATGAACCGCTGCCTTTAATATTGAAGGTGCTTTTAAATTCAACGACCCGCATCCGCTGTGTTAATTAAGCAATGAATAAACCATACGCCTCCTGTTGTAGGCCTACTGTTACGTCTACCCCTTGTAAACAGAAAAGTGACATCAAGTGTAGAGTAGTAGCAATAACTTTCAAATCGATTTGCGACTTTTACGAATCAAAATCAACCGAATAAAAAAGAAAGATATTTTAATTATACTTTTTTGCCCAGCCCTAGTTTAAATAACACCAGTCACACGCGGAGAATCTCATTGAGTTTGTATCTGATGAATATTTGAATATCAAGCGTTGAAGGACTCTGGTGTCAGTGTTGAAATGTGTTATTGTGACAAGTCTCGTTTCAACAACACACTTCAGCGCTCGCAGACGTTTGTCACACGCACTTCCAGAGCTCTCGCAATTAAATCCACCGTGTTTGATTACGACAAAGCTCTCCGTATAATAGAAGACATCAGGACACGCTTTCTGAGCGCTAATCTAAAACACTCGCACACATTAAATCGCAAATAAACCCTCCATCCTGTCGTTGTGATGATTGTTTGCCATCAGCCGTCCTTAAGAAACGACGGGACATGACACCATTAGTCTCGTCCAGAAGATGAACAGTGGGAGAGCTTTTAAAATGAACATCTCCGACACCCCGTGACCCTATAGCATCCGCAGACGGCTTATCAAAGTGTCTAATCCCTTAAAGCACAGCTCGGCTAATAAACACACACTACACAATCTTTCCCTGACCCCTCCCTCACATGTTGCCTTTCATTTTTCCATCTGTGCTTTCAGACTGAAAAGAGCAACGCGGTCGCTCGCGAGCACATGTTTGTGTTTTCTCATGCTGCTGGTGTTCTGTCATCATGTTCTCATCCTCGCTTCCTATCACTTCTTTGGCTCACGGAAAACAAAAGATGTCGTAGCCGCTGGTACTTCGACAAGGTTTTTATGAAGGACAGAGAGAATTTAAATGGACGTTTGCTAAACACGTTCTCCTCCAGCGAACCACTCGAGCTACACGATCACTATCATACTTCAGATCTCAAGCTCTGGAGGATCATATGAGAGTGCAATTGTTGAAACACATGAAGAGAGGTGTAAATGCATGTAGATTGGGGAGGTGAAATGTGATGAGAAATGTTTGAGTTGATATCGCGAGCTTCACTAAGACTTTTGATTGCAGACGAGACAAATCTGAGCTCAGTTTGGCACATTATGGACATCTCTTCTCAAACTCTTATGACTCTTTTTCTCAGGAGAAATATCTGAGCAGGTTTCCATTTGGCCTCCATTAAATGTCACTGCAAACAATGACTGTCTTAGTATCTCTGTCTTGTTTTCCAGTACAAATTTCTAAAAGTTCTTGAATCAAGATGCATTTGATGAGCAAACTGACCTTTGAAAACAAGTCATGTTTTTAGACAAAAAATAACAAATTTAAGTAGATATTTGCTTAGAAAAAGCAAACAAATCTGCCAATGGGGTAAGAAAAAAATCTTTAATTAACGTTTGACCTTTTTCTCAGTCACTAAATTCAAGATTATTTTTCTGACACCATTTGCAGATTTTTTGCTCGTTTCAAGTACAAATTCACTGAATTTTCAGATTTTTTATATAAAAACAAGGCTTGAAATTGTACTTACTATTGTATTATTGCTCCTGTATGACTTATCTCTTATTGCTCCCTGAACTCTTTGTAAATCGCTTTGGATAAAAGTGTCTGCTCAATGACTAAATCTAAACCTAAATATAAAAACAAGACTTATTTACTTGGGTCGTTTTGCTCATCAAGAAAATACATCTTCATTCAAGATTTTATTGACATTTGTACTGGAAAACAAGACAAACGTACACTGCAAAAACTTTCTTACTCAGTATGTTTGTCTTGTTTTCCAGTACAAATGTCAAAAAATTCTTGAATCAAGATCCATTTTGTTGATGAGCAAAACAACCAAAGAATATAAATCTTGTTTTAAGACAAAAAATATGAAATTTCTGTGAATTTGTACTTTAAATGTTGTTTTTTTGAGGGAAATTTTAAGAACAAATTCACTGAAATAAAAAAAAATTGTCTAAAAACAAGACTTATTTTTTAGGTCATTTTGCTCATCAAGAAAAAACAAGACATAAAACCTAAGTGGTTTTTGCAGTGTATAGTTGTCTTGTTTCTAGTACAAATGTCTAAAAATTCTTGAATCAAGATGAGCAAAAAGACCAAAGAAAAATAGTATTGTTTTAAGAAAAAAAAGGCATTTCAGTGAATATTGGCTTAAAAGAAGCAAAAAAAATGTGCCGATGGGGTAAGAAAAATTATCTTGAATTTAGTGACTAAGAAACAGGTCAAACCAAATTCAAGATATTTTTTCTTACTCCATTTTTAAGCAAATATTCACAGAATTTTTTTAAGTCTTAAAACAAGACTTATTTTCTTAGGTCGTTTTGCTCATTGAGAATTTTTTTTTAGATTTGTACTGGAAAAACAAGACGAACAAGGTAAGTAAGACATTAAAGTAAGATATTAAAGAAATCTCATCTGTGATTATTAACTACCTAAAGCAGAATAAAACAAGGCTGTTGGATCACGATCACTTCACTTTTATACTGTAATACTTTATAAGCCCTTGAACATCATCTTTTGTTCCCCACCGAATGAACCAAGACATAGAAACACAAGACTGTGATCTCAAAAGATTTCACTGTTTAGTGTTTACTCTTTTCATGATTTTCTTATTCCCTCCATGATAATCCCTTAACTCAGTATTTCTCGATCATTTTAGTAATGCAATATTCTCTTCTGATCAGTTTATTGTTGAGGGAGAAACAATAATCCCTCAGTTACCAGCCCATTGAAAACACTCAAATCTGGTGATGGCGGTTTCTGCCCGCAGCTTAAACTCTTCTCACATCACAGTCAACCACAGTCGTACATGAGCGGTTAATACTGGAGGACTCCTGACCGACTTCATGTGTTTAATACTTGAGTGCTGACACAAGCTTACAGAAGTCAAATTCACTGCGGCCACGCTTGCATCCACCTTTAATCCTTAAGAGAAGTTTAAAACCATTAAAACTCAACACCTCTGTTTTGAGAGGCTTATAAGAAACCTTTTGTTATACACTAATATTTATAATCCTTTATAATATAATACAGTATCTACATGACTACTATCCTGACAGTCATTTAAAGAAGAGTGCAATACTTTACATTCTCCATAATAATGAATCTCACGTATCTTAAATAATTACAGTGATTCTCTTACGGTTAAGGAGACACGACACAATTTGTTGAATAAACAAATTGATACGTTCAGTAAATAATTAAGACTATTAAAAACACTTAACGATTTTCCTGCCAAGTCATAAAAAAGCATCACATTAACTTTGTGTTGCCAAGCAACAGGCGAATTGGCACATCATTACAGTAGGGTATTAAAAAAAGAAAAGTGAGATTGGATATTTCTTCAAACGAGGATAATAACACAATCATTCTCTCGCCTAAACAGCAATGAGGTTTAATTGAGATAATGTGGAGACATTTGCTTATTTGTCCTATTTCTCAGATTTTCTAATATACTTTATATAAGTCTCACTTTTACCTTAAGATTCAGATAACATTTCAACAACTTTCTCCTTTAAAAATCTGAGTTTTTTAAAAGAACTCAAATATTTCTCATCTAATTCTACCAAGATCAAATCTCGATATATAAAACAACCCTTACAAAAATAAATAATTGGTTTGGCGCGTGGATTACTTTGGCAAAACAATGTTTTTACTACATTAAATGTGAGATTACGTGAGAAACAGTGAGCAGTGTGACACAGCTCAGTCATGTCTCAAGGCGGCTCTGTTTATCTTTGAACTAGAACTGAATTAAAGCTTCAATATGTTGAAATTGCGTCGGATGAAAACAAAGAGTTCTCATTCTAGCAGCGAGATCAAGTGCAGCATATGTCTCGCAGCCACTCGAGAGATAAAAAATAAACAAGACCCCACACACGAGAAAGAAAACAGGCACGCTGCGAACGCTCACACATCAATCTCGCTGCGGAAATTGGCTCGAGACCTCATCCCAACACCCAATCACATGAGGCATGTTGATGAGTAGAAGCAAAGTCTATGTTTTACCAACAACTACACCTCAGGTCACCTAGGTTTCCATCACATCATTCCAGTTATTAAATAAATGTATTGTTCTGGTGTGTAATTTAAAAATGAGACATCAAAAATTGACCCCACAGTCTGTACTTTTTAACCCCGTCAGAGCCAGAAACCAAGTACTTTCTTCATTAAGGCAATAAAATAGGTCTGAATAAAGACATTGAAAACTCATAAAATATTTCCGACATTGTAAATCATAACTGGCCCTTTATATTTTTGAACAACTTCATAAAATCTAAATTGACCTTATATATTTCCATAAAGACCACAAAAAATCGAAACTGACCGTACATACTTTTTAACAATTTCATAACATCTAAATTGACCCTATATATTTCCATAAAGACCTTGTGAAATCAAAACTGACCCTATATACTTTTTTAAATACGTTATAAACTCTAAAAAGACCCTATATTTTCCATAAAGACCTTGTGAAATCAAAACTGACCCTTTATACTTTTTTAAATACGTTATAAACTCTAAAAAGACCCTATATTTTCCATAAAGACCACATAAAATCAAAACTGGCCCTATATACTGTTTAACTACTTCATAAAATCTAAATTGACCCTATATATTTCCATAAAGATATCATAAAATCAAAACTGATACTTTTAAACAACTTCATAAAATATAAATTGACCCTATATATTTCCATAAAGACCCTGTGAAATAAACACAGACTCTATATATTTTTTAACAACCGTATAAAATCTAAATTGACCCCATATATTTCCATAAAGACCTTGCAAAATCAAAACTGACCCTAAATACTTTTTTAAATACTTATAAACTCTAAATACACCCTATATATTTCCATAAAGCCCTCGTGAAATCAAAACGGACCCTATAAACTATATAAAAAAACTCTAAATAGACCCTGTATATTTTCATAACTCATAAAATCACAGTACACTGACCCTATTGACTTTTTTAGACTAGAATTTTAATCATATTATGATTTTTTAAAATATATTTATACAAAGTGAATTCTACAAAACTAGTTATTATAACAAAAAGCAATGAAGGTTCATCCCGATATGACCCCTAAACACAAATGCAGACTGTACATAATGTTCAGAACGGCCGCTAAATCATAAAAGAGTTTCAATGAGTTGCTTTGAGATTTGGGCTAGAAAACAACAGCAGACCACTTACTGTCTCTGTCAAGAGCACTCAAGGCATATTTAACCCTGAATATTCCTTTGAACTTGTTGTGAGCGTATCGTAACAGACACCAGGAGAGAAAAAGCTTTCGCCCCGAGCAGCTTTAATGAAGTCTCAAGGGTCATCAGCCCACACGGTCACGTCTCAGAGGGAGAACTTCATACACCCATACCAAAACTATACAAAGCACCTCAGCTTGAAATCCCCCACTGTATAATTAACCACTTCTGTACCCAAAAAAATCCACCCTGTTTTCATTGCAATAATACCTCTGGTACATACTGTGATTCTATAAATACACACACAGTACACAACTACATCACACTTTACTGCAAAATAAACTAAAACATTCAACACCAGCAGGTGTTAACTTTAACAGCTAAACTTTAAAATCACTGTCTTTTTTCTACATAACTTCAAGTTATGTTTTAAGTTATATCAATTCAATTGTAAGTTGGCAAAAATGTAAAATAGTAAGTTCTATAGTAATGGTATTTATACCATTAAAATGGAATATGTAAACAATTCTGAATCTTGTTACACAGTAATAAATCTCCATAAGATGAAGTTAAAGTTTGCACTTTGCAGTTGCTGAACTGGGGCCGGTTGCACGATGCAACAGTAAATTTTCAAATGTTCATTTTACGCCTGTCTAAGTACACGATATAACTACAGAAGAGTCAAGTTTTAAATACTTAAAAAAATATCAAAACTCTTTGGTCATTTTTGAATGCGATGCTTCTGGTCTGGTTGGATTCAATGATCTATGCTAAGCTATGCTAAAAGTGCTATCGCAAGACCCTGGAGATCGGCAGAATACATTCCAAAACGGTGAAACTCAAATTATTAACTCTTGGGGAGTTTTGGAAAATGAGCATTTTTCCAAAAAAGTGAAATGTTCATTTAAGAAAGAACTTATGAATGACTCGTGCAACCTTACCCAGGTCATCCATCCATCCATCCATTTTCTACCGCTTATCTGAACTACCTCGGGTCACGGGGAGCCTGCGCCTATCTCAGGAGTCATCGGGCATCAAGGCAGGATACACCCTGGATGGAGTGCCAACCCATCGCAGGGCACACACACTCACTCACTCATTCACTCACGCACTCACACCCTACGGACAATTTTTCCAGAGATGCCAATCAACCTACCATGCATGTCTTTGGACCAGGGGAGGAAACCGGAGTACCCGGAGGAAACCCCCGAGGCACGGGGAGAACATGCAAACTCCACACACACAAGTTGGAAGCGGGAATCGAACCCCCAACTCTGGAGGTGTGAGGCGAACGTGCTAACCACTAAGCCACCGTGCCCCCCTACCCAGGTCAACATTTCTTAAAAAATACAACACCATGGGACATCAATAAACAATGCTAAAGTCGTATAAATGATCTAATAAAATCCGCCACGCCATTTAACTCCACCTGCAGTCAATGCCACGATCAGCCACGAAATACCTTCCATACATTCTGTACATAGTGAAAATGCTCGCTCACCTTCATGTCAAATTGGCTAGCCGAATAAATCCAACCGGCGCTGCTCATAAACCCAACACACCATCAATCCTACAATCCCACTTGAGAGCGCCACAATCAGTTTCAATGAAAAGAGTTCAATCACTCAGCTTTGCTCAAAACATGCCCGTCACAAACACAAACTACTAAAATATACAAACCAGTCACTTTGCATACTCACAAAATCCAGTCAACAATTTGCAGTCATAATGTTTACAATATTATTTTTTTCATAAAACATCGACAAACGTTTATATCGAGGTTTAAACATTCAACGTTTCTTTGTTCTATATCTCTCTCTCTCACACACACAGGTGTGTTTGTGTGTCTGAAGGACTGTGGTGTGAGGATGACTGGCGTGTAATGGAGTTCCAGACAGCGGACTGGGCCGTGCAGGCATTCGAGCAGAGAGATGCGAGGATGAACGACGGGCTCTGAAAAAGCACATCGCTCTGGATGAACTTCTGAAGCATTGTTTTTTGACCCCGGGCTGACTGACTTGAAAATGCACTTGAGTTAAAGATGAATTCCTGTATAGCACAGCTACACTTTAACTCTCAAAGACAAAAAAAAGCATTTCATCAGATAAAGCACACAGATGTATTTTGTTTTTGTATCGGAATCACTAAGAAGCTAAACTACCAGTGATTGAAAATCACATGAAGACAATACATTGTGTTATATACTGTATAAATAACCCTAAATAAATGAGAGTGCTTTCTATTTGCATAAGTCACATTTAATATAAATGAAATCAAAATCAATCAACAGTTATTTATTATTATTATATTAAAGTATGAGAAGTTCTGGTGACACTTTTCAATAAGATCTTATAATTCGTCAAACTAATTTATTACTATTTAGTCAGATGATCTAAAAACGATTACTGCTTCTTCAGTAAATATATAACTCATGCTAAATTAAGAAAAAGACATAACAATAATATAACCTTGTTGATCGATATAATAATCATATGTTTTCTGTCAGTAAAGGAATCTAAACAGTTGATCACCTTTCTAATAAAACACATGCAACATGGTGTCCCACGGTAAAAAATCCAACTTACAAAATGTTCTCCCTACAAAGATAACTTGAACCTAGCATTTTTAAGTTAAAGTAGACAAATGATTGTTTTGCATATACTGAAGAAAATTTGTTTCTAACAAATATTATGTTGACTGTTTCTCAAGTTTTGGGTAAAATGCTTCAGAAAGTTTGCTTAACTGAACAAACAATATTGCAAGAGTTTGAAAGTTCCCACCATGCATTTCAGCATGTTCAATTCTGTGTTTCTTATTTGTTTTTCTTTTAAAGTAAATTTTGTTGGTTCTTGCTGGTTTCATTTATGCTTTAATATAGTTGTTAGTGTTTGTTATCTGTTGAGTTTAGAGTTCTTATAATGAATGACGGTTTTTGATTGTTACAATGGTTGAGATTTGTGTGTTAAATGTTGAGTTGTGAGTGCATGACACAACGGGGAAGCCGGTATATAAACACTCAACACAAACTGTTCAAACAGTTATTTGATCAAAGTTTGGGTCTGTTTGAGGTAGAAAACATTTATAATTGTAGTAAAAGACAAATACATTTGTTTATTTTTATATTTAACACTACTTAAACAGTACTTGGAATATTTCATTTTGCTAATATAACATGTTTCAGAAAAAGCCTGGCAGGCTTTCCATCTAGTGTTTTTGGTAACACGGATATGACGCCATTGACAGCCAGACCCGATTAATTTCACTGGTTAAAATGACAATTTTCTCACGATTTACAAATAGTTGGAAACATTTGTTATACACATATTGAGATAAGAACTCAACTGAACAAAATATATAACTCTGGCCTAGGGGTTTTGGGATATTTTACTGCAAAAAGTTACAAACTGCACCTTTAATAAGAGGATGCTTACCGTAAAGTCTTACTGAAAAGTATGTTATAGATTGTACATTTACATTACAGTTATGTATTTGGCACACACTTTTATTCACGTTTAACTGAAAGAAAATGGCGCTAAGATCACACATTAATAGGTCGCTCTGAATAAAAGTGTGTGCCAAATACATAACTGTAATGTAAATGTAAAATCTATAACATACTTTACGGAGTCACTCAGCTTGTCGTTTCAGGAGCAAAGGTGCTTTTCTAATGCTGTAAACAACCAGTGGCACATAGAAATTAAACAAGAAGTAATTCACAGCGTTATTAAAGCAGACACGGCCAGAGCCAGACTTACATCAAACCTCCATAAATGTGAGCTACAAAGTGTTGCTCGGACCAAATCGCACGTGAAAGTCAAACACGGCTACAAACCAACCTGACTCATTGTCTGGCTGTTCTTCAACATTTCAGCAACACAACGATCTTTGTTTTTTTACTGGTTACAACCACAAACGCTTCAGAAAGCAGCAGCACTTTCCTTAACAAGATTCACGGTTTGACAGCTCATTCAGCTCATGTGTTTCGGATAACACAACACAACTTTAATGCTACCTTGACATCAGCTATTTTAGGGACACCGGGGGGAGAGCGCAAGCAACGCTGGAATAATGTGCTGTTGGTTTTCTAGCCGCTCGGAGGGAAACAGCAAAGAAACGCTCTCAGCATCTCACCACTGACGGGGCAAAACAAAGCATTAGATTCTCACCTCACCCACGCTTCCAAACAACGCTACAGCTGGCAGCATCACTCAATTCCCATTATATTCATGCCTTTATTATCTTGTGTGAAGCGTGAAGCTTTCCAATCCAGCGTCTCACACGTTCCGTAGTTGAAAAAAAAGACCTGTGTAATTCTGTAATCGTTTATTCAAAATCTGTGTGCAAGTCTTTCTTCAGTGGAACACGAAAGAAGATATTTGAAGAAATGTCTCGGTGGTTTTGTTTTGATAAAAGTCAAAGGAGTTTGATTATCAACAGTCTTCAAAACATCTGAAGAGTTTGCTTCCAAAATGAGATAACTCTCTTTTTATTGTGTTAGTTAGCTGTATTTTTTGTTTGTTATTACGGCTTAACTCAAAACAAACCAACTGCAGTTTGAGTGATATTAATTGGACAATAAAAAACATGACTTCTTTTGTGTTGTGAAGAAGAAAGAAACTCAAAACGCTTTGATATGATCTGAGGATGAATAAATGACATTTCCCGAGAAATCACGTTAAATCATCACTGTTATTTCTCAATTCATCAACCCTTATTATTATCTTTAACGTTGAATTTCACGCACCCAGGAGGGTTTTTGCCGTGATGTTGTGTGTTGTTGAGTAGATAAATATTCCTTCCATCGTCTAATCCAGCGGCACCTGATGTGCTTGTGTTAGTATTTCTCATTAGCAGTAATTAAGTGGCTTCTACATCCCTTCTCCTCCGGGGCGGCTGCTGGTACCCCGTGTGTTTGTGCTCGGGATTATTTCGGAGATGTTAAGAAAAATCAATTACGCAAGACGTGGCTCGCGGTGAATTTGAATGGGAGTTCATTGCTGTGGCGAACGTCATATTTGTGCGCTTGAAAATCATTCCCTTCAAACGCTGGCGAAGATGAATAGATCAAAATCTTCCTGGTCACGAACTGCTGCGCTTGCTCCTTTTATTAAAGAATAATAATCATGTTTAACCTTCATTACAACGCTCAAACTGTTTTTCTTTGCTTATTTGTAGAAAAAACTATGGAGATTTAATGTGAGAAAACAATGCACATTGTTCTGGGGAAATAAAACCTTTAGATATGGTATAAATTTCAGACGTCCGCATCTATGTCAACACAAAGCTCTTCACGGTAATGAAAATGAACAGCCTTTGATACACATAAATCTATTTATCTATAAATAATTCATCCGTTTGTCTGGATCTTCCTTTTTCTTGCGGTATTACTGGAGGCGATGTAGGTGGATTTCCCAGAAGTCCTTACATGAAGAAACTGACAGACTCGGATTTTCTGCTACATTATACACCGGCCCCGAGCAAATATTATATTTCTCTGTTGCCACTGGAACAATAAAATAAAATAAAATGAAAACATATACCCTCTGAGCTGAGAGAAGTTCTGTAATGGTTATATAACTACGCGGCTCTTAAAGAGACAGTACACTCTTAAAAATAAAGGTGCCATAGAAGAACCTTTTTCGTCTAAATGGTTCCACACAGAACCTTTGACATCCGAAGAACCTTTTTGTTTCACAAAAAAATCTTTGTTATGAAAAAAGGGTTCTTCAGATTATAAAAAGGTTTAGTCTTCTTGACTAAATGGTTCTTGGTGGAACCAAAAATTACTTCAACACCTCATTCTGTTCCTCTTGCAATACTATCAAATTTATAAAAATACACTTTTTCTGGAGCTTAAAAACTTTGCTTACTTATTATACCAAAAAAAAGAGTGGTGAGAACAGTGACGTGCACAGGAATTTTAAGGGGCAGTTGCTCTGACCTGAAAAAAGGGCACCGGCCAAAAAAACTGAAAATAAACTTCCGGGCTATATGAAGGACTGAGAAAAACTCTGATTAATTAATCAATTCGCCTACACAGTGTCATGTCATCTTTATCACAGTGCAAAGTCTCTGTCTCACCTGCTGGTTGGCTTTTTCGCAGTCAACCCTGCAGTGATGTGCTACGACGGCGTTTTAGTGCCACGTAAAAAGAAGATTAAAGTCGAAATGTTACGAGAATAAAGTCGAAATGTTACGAGAATAAAGTCGAAATGTTACGAGAATAAAGTCGAAATGTTACGAGAATAAAGTCGAAATGTTACGAGATTAAAGTTGAAATGTTACGAGATTAAAGTCGAAATGTTACGAGATTAAAGTCGAAATGTTATGAGATTAAAGTCGAAATGTTACGAGAATAAAGTCGAAATGTTACGAGATTAAAATTGAAATGTTACGAGAATAAAGTCGAAATGTTACGAGAATAAAGTCGAAATGTTACGAGAATAAAGTCGAAATGTTACGAGATTAAAGTCGAAATGTTACGAGAATAAAGTTGAAATGTTACGAGATTAAAGTCGAAATGTTACGAGATTAAAGTCGAAATGTTACGAGCATAAAGTCGAAATGCATTTTTTTTTTACGTGGTACTAAAACGCCGTCGTATAGATGTGCTGCTCTTCGCTGCCTCCCTGAATTTTCTCTCCCTCTCCTGAATCCGCTTCTTTTCAGTGGGCATATTGGCTTCAAACAATTCCCAAAATAGTGATTGCATTTCGGCATTTAACCTTTTTGGATAAATAAATTGATGTGATGCATTACTTCCATCATTCATTCTTGCTAAAACGAAATGTGAGAATCTAACTATCAGCAAAAAAATAGTAGCCTATATCTGTCTTATTATTTAGGCTAAACGTGGCAAACTCAGCGTGGATTTATGAAGATTTTATTTAATTTCACAAAACTTGATGATGATGATCGTTCGTTTGTAATACATAACAAACTCACCTTTTCTGACAACGTAGAGTCGTCTCACCCGACAACCGCGACAATCTCCTTCTAGGACCGCTCATGCAGGCTCAGCTCAGGTGCCGGTCGCGTGCAGCGCTGCAGCCATGTAGACAGAGTTTGCCCTTCCCCTACTGACTTTCATTTTCGGTGACCGAATATGGAAGTGAATGAGGCTTTGCGTTGTTTTTTTATCTAGGCCTACATGAAATTCTGCATCCATTGTACGATTTATTTTTTAATTTTTTTCCTCCTCGGAGGGCAACGTGAGTCGAGAAGGGCATATGGGCAGTTGCCCAGGCAACCTGAGCAACCCCCCTGTGCACGTCCCTGGGTGAGAATATTCTAAAATCCAAGAGAGGAGAGAAAGTGACACTAGGGTGAGCTAATGATAGCTTTGTTTTAATAAACGTCTTAAATATAGCGTATAATTGTAGATAAATATTCCTCTGATGTACTCGGCTTTGGTACAGACGTCACCTTTCCAAGATAGCGGCGACCTTATTAATTGGTCCCACATAAATTTACATGATTCTCTCTCTGTACGTCCGTTCGCCTACTAACAGGCGTGATGTCTGCAAACCGCTCTCTGTTTGTGCGAAATAATGAATGCAAATGGATGTGGTTCAACACACCAGCGCTGGACAAATAAGGCGATGGCACGAGCGGCCTGATCAAAGCCTTCAGTCTTCAGGTGACGCCGACATTTAGATTTTCATTAAAGCCGGTGATTAGAAGACAGACGGCAAGAGAGAGAGACAGAAGTGAGGAGAGACGCGGAGACAGGTACAGACAGATTGAATCAACATACGGTGGAATGTGATATTAAACCCGGAGCGTGTCTTAGATCTCACCTTACGTGCGTGCAACACTTGTTGAAATGCCAAAGTGTGACAAAAAAAAGCAGACAT
Source organism: Triplophysa bombifrons (assembly GCA_029783895.1). Classification (NCBI taxonomy): domain Eukaryota; kingdom Metazoa; phylum Chordata; class Actinopteri; order Cypriniformes; family Nemacheilidae; genus Triplophysa; species Triplophysa bombifrons. The sequence goes on along the minus strand of CM056452.1, from coordinate 29,688,043 downwards.
CTACAGCATCCATCACATTCTGTTTAATCAAAAAATACCACCAGAGGTGACTGTGATCTTATACCATGATAGACGAAGTTCTACTTTACATCAAAACAGACGGTGTATAAAAATCGTAATATAAAAATGCTTTGTGTATTAAAACAATGGGTCTCATTCAGCAGAACCAATTTTTGTGTAGATCTTTCGTGAAGTCATTCTAACGAAAAAAATGTTCAATGTTCGTATTTTCAAAATGTTAGTTAGTACGAAAGAAATGTACACCTGCTCCATACCATAAATGGTGCGTAAAACTGCATGTGACGTGACTTCTGGGAAATCCACCTACACCCATAGTTTACTTCTGCAAAGTGACCTGCAAGTATCCAACAGAGATGGAGTAGAACAAGATGGTTCATTTGTCGGAGTTGTGCAAAAGCATACGATTACTTAACAAACATGGTATTGAACATATCCATCAATGGCATGAGAGCAGGTCAGACTAAAACATACCAACGAAGCTATACATATTCATTTCAATCGGCCAAGAATTCCAGATAAACATAAATGTTTTAGTGTCAAAGTTCACTTGTAAAAGGTATGCGGATAATGTCCGGTGTGTGTATTTATAATGCTAGTGTGAAGTCAAGTGTGTGTAACGCTTCCCTTGTGACCTGTGTTGTCAGGCACCGATTTGAAGGCTCATCACACAAACAAGAACCAACTGAGACCTGAAATGAGCTCATGAGAGAAGAAACAATCAAACATGGGATTAATGGAGCAGATGATTTATCAGAAGACAAAACCATCAGTACACGCGTGTGTGTGTAGACTTGGTTTTTATATGTTAGTGGGGACCCAAACCTGAATGCACACCAACTTATGTGGACCTGTGTCACAAAAGCTCATAAATTGTACAGATGATGATTTTTGAAAACCTTAAAATGTTCAATGTTTTCTACGATCTTTAGGTTTAGGGGTTGGGTTAGGGTATCAAATATACAGTTTGTACAGTATACAACTCATTAGGCTACGCCTATGGACTGTCCCCACGGAGATAGTTAACCAGACATGTGTGTGTGTGTGTGTGTCCTCCTGTATTTCACAATATACCAATACAGACAGAGAGAGATGTTTGTCTCTTTGGTCAGAGTCTGGAAATATAATGTCATGTTTTGGGAATGTCCTCACACATCCATGAATCTCTCCAGCGGGATGAAGAGACACTTTAAAATCTGATGCTCTTTACAATCACGTGTTCTGCATCTCTCTGACACACACACACTTATCTACTGCACACATCTAGGTTTGTACAGATTTATAAATCTTTGAATAACTTTATGCTGTTTTACAGTGTTTTTCAAATCAGAGTTTTAGGTCGCATGATGTTTACTGGAACACATAAATGTAACCATATCTAAAATGATGTAAGCTCCAAACATAAATGTTAATACACGTCAACAGAAGGCTGAATATCTCTTTAGTGAAGCGTATGATGTAATACCGTAGTCATTATATTCAGTTTATCCTCTACATTTATGATTTCACTGTCATTCCTGCTGTTTTCAATTATATTTCAGAGGTTCTTGTTTTCACGGTTCCTTCCTCTAAACATTGTTTCTAAAACAAACCCTCATTGAAAATGATACATATCATTTGCCAGGCGTTTCTACATTACACCAGTTCACATACAGTAAAAGTCCCCCGCAGAATACCGAATTAATGAAAAACAAATGAAGTTCTTGATCATAAAGCTGGAGTCGGGTTATTGCTGAAGACAAACACACTTCTATTAAACGTCATGCAAAACATCATTTAACTAACACACACACAACTGTTTCTATAATCAAATTATGAAAAGCTAACCCTCACACAAACTTGTTGCTGTTATTGAAATGAAAGCAATCAAAATTTCTCGATCTCTTTAAGAGACGCGTAAATAACAAAGAGCACTCTGGGAAAGCTTGCCCGAACTTGTATACACACACACACAAACCTGACAATCGTCACAAAATATCCTACAGCCAAATCAGAGGAAAATTGTGAAATGTCAGCATTGCAGGGGTATTACAACATAAACACACATCATGCATTAACACATCCAGTGTATATTCTCATGAGTCTCTCTCTAAAGCCAATGAAACTCACAGAGGACGCCTGAAACGGGATTCTCTGAAGAGTACGTTCATACGGTATAACACGAGGGAAAACTTAAAGAATCGTATTTAAGAAAAACAATGAGATGTGTACTCAGACGCACAGTTCAGGTTCACGCTTTACATTAAGTCACAGATACAGATTTGCTGCTTTAGATTCATCACCAAACATTCACAAACACTGAAACTTAAGAACCTGAGACTAAAAAACACGTTAGTTGTAGAACTAAACTCAACTTTAGTATACAATCATCATGTCTTTATACCACAATTATAAAACAGTTTGTATAAGCTGCATCTGCTATCGGTACAAGAAACAAAATGTCATTTAAAGCCGGATTCAATTGCTTTGTGGAATGAAACATTATTACAGCATGATCTCAGCTCTCTTCTCATGCATCATGTTCGTGCCATGATAATCTGCTTTTACCGGGTAAAACCCCTTAAATGTGATTACTTCACAAGAGATAATGCAAAAAAAATCTGTGCATAGTGTGTAGTCAACTCAACTCGACACTAAATGGTCTGCAGGACTTTATAAATCCAGTGTTAAACAGGCACTCCGGCTGAGTGAGTAGAGACACCTACTGGACTCTTTTATAGTACACTCACTCTCAGCTTTTTAATTGGATGCAGTCTGCCGATAAAAAACACTGTAAATCTCTAACAATGGGTCTAAAACTCACAAAAAGAGTTTATAGGAGTGGAGGACCGTAGTTTACTGAGCATCTCCGCTGTAACTCACACTTATCCTGTAATGTCTGTGTGACACTAAAAAAGAACCTTTAGTGACCTTTCTAGGTTTTTAACTAACACTAAAACTGCCCATAAAAATGAAGCGTTGTTAAATCTAAACACAGCTGCTGGTAGAAGTTTACCGTGCGTTACTGTCAGTTTCTCTCAAATAAAACATGCTCAGCGCGCAACAGTTGAACCAGATGTGACTCTACCTTTAATGTGCACTTTTAGAATTTGTGTAGATATGCACTTTGAGGCAGTCAAAATATCCATCTACTAAAAAGGAGGAGTCCCAAAAATTGCAAGTCACCTGAATTCCTTCTAAAGCCATTTACATTAAATGCGTTCTGCGTTCAGATCACATCGACCAAAACCACAACAGGTAACGTCCCACTTAGATCCACATTCATTTGGTTTTAAGTCACACAGACCTGTTCAACTTCAAACTTTCTGATACTTAAAGATGCAGAAATTGAACAGCCAAACTCGCACTAATATCACCCCAATGATCGCCGAACGCATTTCTTATGCTTCATCATGACGGGTGCTTTCTAAAGCTTACTGAAACATTGCCATTTATCACATGCAATGCGAGAGTTGACCCTCCTTGCACCATAATACACAGCACCACAAGGCGCAATGAAGCTAGTGATAAACAAGACGTTCTGCACGAGCACGACCTGCTCCCCACCAAATAGTTGCATTTAAAAAGACAAACGAGGGAAAATTCCTCCCGTGATCCCAGCAGGATAAATGGCAAACCCTCACCTGGTATCTCCTGGTGTGGCACATCATGTAGACTGAACCCCTTGACCGCGTACGCCTCGCGCACGTCGCCGCAGCTGCGCGATTTCACATCTCCGGCACATGACAGCGTAAAGAAGAGAAGACACAGAGAAGTGAAAATCACGACAGGTGTCCGCGACATCGCAACACTCCCGTGCGCAAAAATCCAGCCGATGCGTAAAGGCGCACGATCCGCGCGTACGATCCGTGGAGAGAAACGCGCTCGCCGCACCGGAATCTACAGCTGCAGGTTGAGAAATGTTTCAATCGCTCATTAATCACGCCTTCTTTCGCATCCACCACATAGCAGAAGTCCGATACGGATCCGCCTGAAATAAACGTGAAATAAAAAGTGAAAACCTCCAGATTCCAGTTGTTGAGAATGGAGCAGGAGCGGCGCGTCCTGAACTTCTGCTCTATACAGACGCGCTCTGTGTTTCTATCAACGGGGGAAAGTAGGAATCCTGACTCTCTCTCTCTCTCTCTCTCTCTCTCTCTCTCTCACACACACACACACTCACACACGCTGAAAAACCGCACAACCAGCAGACAAGTATGAGCCTCGGAAAAACCACGGACTGGATTTCTCAAGACTGGTGGACTTTGTGCCTCAGGAGATGCTACAGCAAATATACAATTAGTTTACAATCGATTATCATTTTAATCCAAAATATTAGAATAGATATTATTTAATGGTACAATATAAAATTACAAAACAGAATTTGAATAATTTATTTTTACTAGCGTTTATCAGTAAAATATAATCAATTTACAATCGATTATCACGTTAACCCAGAATATTATAATTGTTATTATTTAACGGTACAATATACAATTACAAAACATAATTTTGAACTTTTTTTTCTTTTTTACTAGCGATTATTGGTGTTAGAACTCTTTACGTTTGTTTTGTCACAACGTCCACATTCATAATAACAACACTGAGCTTTATTTTGCTTTAACACATTTGAATTTCTAGCAAACATATAATTATTTATATCTTAATATATTTCAAGGTTATGCTACAATTGTACTTGAATGATACCGAATCCAACATTTGATATTTACATTTACATTGAATCATTTAGCAGACGCTTTTATCCAAAGCGACTTACAAAGAGTTTAGGAGCAATAAGCGATAGTTCATACAGGAGCCATAATACATTAGATGCCAATACAAAGTTACTGGTTTCAACAAAAGCTAGACCTGTTGAGAGAAAGGGTTAGTGTATTTTTTTCTTTTTTTGTCAGGTATTCACAGAAGAGATGGGTTTTAAGAAGTTTTTTAAATGTTGTGAGAGATGTGGTTGAACGGACAGAGTTAGGAAGAACATATAATGATATAACATAAGACGACAAAAACGTAAAGAAAGGCTTTTAAACACACAAGTGCTTGAAAACCCGGACTGGATTACTAAATGCTGATCGAGTTTTGCTGGATCGGGAGTCATACTGTAGCATCTCGTCATCATGTCCGGCCGATTGAATTCAGGTTCAGACAAAAAAACGTACTTAAATAAGGAATCACATACTGTCAAATTTGCTGTAATTTCGCAGCAGGTTTGCCAGAAAATTACTGGAGATTTAATGTTCAATTTTGTTTAAAGCCTATTACCTAGCTTATATGTTTTTCTTTCATAAAGCAAGACTTAACATCTTGGGTCACTTTTCTTGTTCTGTAAATGTATCGTAATTTAAGAAGTTTTAAACAATTTTATAGAAAACAAGAGAAAAATGCTTAGGATGAATGTAATGTTTTGCAGTGTTGCTGTGCTAATGCCAGTCTCTTAATGCTCATTTTGAATCTCAAAAGTCAAAGTGTTTTAATTGTGGTTAAAGTGATTGAAAACAGTACTAATTGGAAAGTATATTAAGTAGTAATTAAATCTACAGTAATTTACTGGCAAACCTGCTGAAAAAACTACAGCAAAGTTTTTCTAATTTTTCTAATGCAGATTTTCTAAATGTCACCAACCATATGAACCTCGTCTCAATACATTCTGTATGTTGTCTTTTTCAAATGAAATCACAATATTGTTATCATGTGCACTGGGTTCCTGTGCTGTGCTTTCATTGTCATATTATTATTATTCTGCAGACATCACTCTTACTGTCACATGTGTATCTCTGCATCTCATACAGAATGAGAATCTCTGATGACCTGCCGTGCAGTCAATAAATATTCTATATTTACAGAGCATCCCTGTAATTTATGCAGTATACGACTGTGCTTTACATATTTCTGGTACACGCACACACACAGGCTGGAATTGATGTTGGAAATGTCACACAACAGCTGGGTACAGAATTCACACAATACACAACGTGCTAACACACCATACTGTGCAGCCACACATCACCATCTTCTTGGTGAAATGTAATCTCTGTTACATTCACTACATAAAGATTCTAATGAATATATAAAAATATTAAAGCATTTAATTCAAGTGTTGATGCATTATTGTGATTTATTTAAGGCTGATCTCAGTTATTTATGCAGATTCCTGATTCTTATTCATTCATACAGTGTGAATCAAATTAAAATTAAATTAAATAAAGCAATAGTGAATGCCCACCTTAAACTTATTTGACCTGCGAAAGAAGAACATATGAATTCGAATTAGCCTTGTGAAATTGTTCTGAACAGTGATGAGATTAAGTGACTTTTTCAAAAATGTCTCTGTGTTTCTTTCAGCAGATGGTGGTGTAGTGATTTTAGTTTCAAAGGGTTATTCAGTCTCTTTTTCACAGTCGCTCTGTTGTGTGACAACAGAAACAGAGAATATGTGATTGAGAACCGTTTAATCATTTTCATTTAGCAACCTTTCAAGTCTATCTTTCATAATATCGTAATATATTGATATCTTTCATGAAAAACACACTGACAGATGGCCTCAAAAACTGTGATTTCACAAAATGATTTTACGAGTTACTTTTTTGGGGATATTTTTTTACAGATTTTCCAATTAAAATATAAAAATGGGAATTGTACTGTTTTTAACATATTGTATCATGTAATTTTGAAATACGGCAAATTTACAAGATGAAAAACAGGAGAGTTGAATTTAATTTTACCAGGAAAACAGCTTCCAGAAAGTTTAGATTTTTTAAACAAGATTTCTTTTTTTACAGTTTATTTTTGGAAATACGGTCAAAAACTAAAAAATTACAGAACAAGACAACAAATTTACAACAAAAAACAATTTAATATATATCCTATACATTTACATGAACTTTTATGGTAATATTTTTTGTACAGATTTTTTTCAATGTACCATACTGGACCAAAACAAACCCTGGTGTTCTAATCTACAAAGTAAAAGAAACGTGTATTACAGAACGACACAAACACAAATATCAACATCTTGGACATGTACTCTTATTGTTCTTGTGATAATGCATTACAGTATACAGAATCACCGCGGAGGGTTTGCAAGCCGCGGGCCATGAGGAGCGCTTAGCATCCTGAAGACGGATTACTCTGTGGTTTTTCAGCACATGGAAGGTCAGTGGTTTTCCTCTGACTGCAGGTGCTGAGAGAGAGAGAGAGAGAGAGAGAGAGAGAGAGAGAGAGAGAGGCTGTTTCTGCCTGTTGTCTCAGCAACACGTGTCTCCTCTGAGGCTTCCTGAGTTTTTTACATTACGCTGCAACTTATTACTTTAAAAGCGTTGTGTCACGTCTGGTTTTATGGGCACTTTTCTGGTCTGATATTTACAGCCCATAATAAATAACTTCTTTATGCAATTATAACTTCAATCAGCCGGATAACTAAACACAAGGTTAAAGTGTGCTTTATTGAGCGCAAGGCAGCTCTTTAAGCTTTTACCACAGAAGTAGAATCACTTGTAGTTGATTTGCTGGTTTTGTTCTTACCGTAATGGTTTGAATAACACTCCTCTCTCAGTCCTCTTCTGCTTGATGTTTATTGAGTGGAGTTAATAAGTCCTGTCCCATCAGCAGGTTTATTAACCCGTGAGGTGGTGAGTGACTGAGGGACACAGTATATCGCTTTGACCGCCACATGTTCAGGAAGCTCCAGCAACAATAAAGCTCAAGTCCTGCAGGATAGAGTCGCTTCTGACGGATCGATAATCCTCCATGTGTGTGTTAGTGCTTCAATATTACTCTGTTCCTCTCCAGCCTCTTCCTGCTCTAACAAACAAACACACACACACTTACACGCACACTTACTGACACGCACACACTGAAACGCATACTCACTGACATACACGCGCACGCACAAACACACACACAGTGACACACGTACACTCTGAAACACACACACACACTGACTTGCATACACACTAAAACACACTGATATGCACGCACACTCACACGCACACTTACTGACACGCACACACTGAAACGCATACTCACTGACATGCACGGACGCACACACACACAAACACTGACATACACGCGCACGCACAAACACACAGTGACACACGTACACTCTGAAACACACACACACACTGACTTGCATTCACACTAAAACACATTGATATGCACGCACACTCACACACACTCACACTGACACACACCCTCTGACACACACACTCACACCGAAACACTCACACTGAAACAAACACACTGACAGACACACTGACACTCACACACTGACACTCACACAAACACACCCTCTGATACTCACACTGAAACACACACTGACACACACACTCACATTGACACACACACACTGACATGAATACACACATTACACTCACACTGACAAACACACAACAACACACACTTACACAGAATCTGACTCACACACTCACACTGACACACACACATATAGGAACAAACACACTGCACTTTTGATCCGGGGCCGTGACAAGTTCACTGTGTGTAAAAACTGTTGTGAAAGCTTCTGTTTGATGTTTTATTCATTTAACTGAGAAAGAAACAGAAATCCACTGTAAATCTCACCGGACACACTTGTCTGATATTTATCAGCTCGTCCTTTCAATTTATTTTTGTGTGTTGAGTCTCCTGTGAATCCAAAACTGCTTCAGAATGTTTCTATGCTATCCGTTTAACATCTTCCCAAGCCGCTGCTCAGAGCTTCACATCTACCAGAACTTCAGTATGAATTGATACTATTGATATTGAAATCAAAAATGTAATACTACTGTAGAAACGTGCATCTGTTTATCTCAGCACCAGTAATCTGTGACCTGTCAAACACAGTCAGACATGCAGAGTTTTGAATACTTCACAAATGTCTTAAATTGTGTCAAAATGCTCAGTGCACATTAATCCAAAGGGTGTAAAAATCACTTTTTTTTGCAGATAATCTAGTTGTATTTTCATAATAATAATAATGTATCAGATGCATATGATTGTTAATGAAAAAATGAATCATTCTATATTAACTTTAGCTTTATTCTGTCACACTACAGACACAGTTGAGATTATATCAAGTGCACACTGTTCGATTTTTTGACAAATTTTGAGAATCCTAAAAGAGTCCTATGATCCTACTGTATATTGGCCAAAATCAGTAGTCTTCAAAGATTGATTGACAGCTGATCATGATGACATTTTCCTCCGATACGACCTCAAAACACAGCACTGTGATAAGTGTACTTTACTCTACATCACTTTGAATCAAAGCTTCACATGAACCACTGAACCCGAGATGAAGAAATCAAACACGTCAGCGTTGGTGTGATCTCCAGGAATCAAACAGCATGAAGAGTTTGGAGAAGACTAGGATTGAACCCCGAGGAGCATCTTTTACTCCGTTAGCCTGTAAAGAAATAAATCACATAACAGGATCAGCGGGACGGGGCCGGTGTACACGCACAGGCGGTCCATGCATACAAATGCTGTATCCCAACGGCGAAGACTATGAACGAGTACTAATGACGCCTTTCAAAGCCTCTGAAGAATAAAGATAAAAGAAATGAGACACAAAGGTAGCATGTAGTACACTTTGATGTGCACTTATTTGCTATTGGCCCCCAGGAATGTTTAGACGAGGTCGATTCTTGTTGTTCTTTTTATTTCGGGACATAAACAGGGTTTTTCTCGGCTTCTCTTTGCAAAACTAAACATGGTTCGTGGAGATAAGAAACTAAGCGCGGTATCTTGTGCTCCAGATATTTATGAGGCGATCTGAATAAACGCTCAGCCCTGGGTCATATAGAGGAAATCTGATGATTATTATTCTCTGTGTAACGCTGAGGGCATTGTTAGAGCTCATGGAGCAAAATAATCACAATCTGTTCTTATTAATCAAGTCACCCGGACACAAGAGCCGTGTGGATCACCCTTTGGGTAGGTTTCATACCTGAACGTGTGTATGCACATTATTATACTTTTTCAGTGTAAATCTTAAAATGGTGTATGCACCGTACTTGATCACTGTGAGGTTTATGATAAAACTATGGAAATACAAATATTGATCAATGTATCAAAAAACATTGGTTACTGTGGTTTGACCATAAAAAAAATGCTATTTTTTGACTATAGTCAAATTACTTAAAAATATGGCTATTTTGGGCTGATGGTTGATGACGAAAATTATAATCATAATTATTTTGGCTGATATTGCCATCACAATTAGTTAACATGATTAATTGCTGACTTCTGAAACAACGTAAAAAAATGATGTAAGTCACTTTGCATAAAACCGTCTGCTAAATGCCTAAATATAAATATATTTTTAAATTTAATTCAACAAAAAATTGTTTATAGTATTTATAAAAAGCTGCACACTATACATCCTTGCTACATGGAATATTGCGTAATAATCAATTTAACTTTAGTTTTTGTTTCTATATTCACTGGAAGCCCAAACTGACAATTACGATAAATTACAATTACTTTCAGAGCTCTACTGTAATTCATCATTTTCAAGAAAAAGGATTAGTAAAATCTTTGTAAGGAAAGTTCTATTGATGGAAGCACACGTGACACCCTCACGTAAATGTGACAGCTTGCACCGACCTGTTTTACCTTAAAAGGATAGTTCACCCAAAAATGAAAATTCTGTAAAAATGATGTATGTAACTTGGCATAAAAGCGTCTGCTAAATGCCTAAATATAAATTAATTTTTACATTTAATTCAACCAAATTTTTTATAATATTTGTAAAAAGCTGCACATTATAGATCCCGGGAAAAATGGAATATCGCGCAATAATCAATTTAACTTTATTTATTTTTTCTGTATTCACTGGAAGCCCAAACTGACAATTACGAAAAGTTAGGAAGATATTTAGAAGAACGTCAGTAACCTAACAAATCTCATACCTCATTGACTCTCGTAGCAGGGAAATTAAAAACTATGGGAGTCAATGGTGGATGAGATCTGTTTGGTTACCTGGACCATATCTAAAATGATGACAGAATTTAATTTTGGGGTGAACTATCCCTTTGACAAAAAGTTAAAAACACTTTGCATAAAAATGACTTATAAACATATATACGAACAACAAATTATTAAAACTATTCGAATGAATGTTTTCTTTCAAATAAATATCTTACAGTATTCCCAAATGTTTCTCCTGTCAGCTACCGTAAAGTCTCAGCTAGAATGCTATGCTTTATTGAAAATATTGACTGTATGTTTGACTTTTTTAATGAATTGACCTTTCTGCTCAAATTTGAGTAACCATTACTGCGGTCCGTCTGAGAGAAGTCGCTCTTAAGATGTTGTGGAGAAGTGCTCATCCACAGTGCCCGTATGCCGCACAAGGACAAAAAAAATGTTGTTAATTTAGCACTACAGGGCTGGAAAAGGTTTCTTCGCTCGCATTAGCGCTGAGAGTAAGCCTTTGTATTATTAATGAGCTTTTCATAATTGATGACTTCTAAAGACAAATATGGGCAATTATTGTAATCTTGTGAGAGACGAATCGTGGATCTTAATTCCGCCACATCAGGCGCTGTAATGTTGTTTTCTGCTTCCACTGTTAAGGGAAAATGAGCTTTTAGAGTACAGAAGAATAATATCGACATTATTATGATTATAATTCGTGGTGGTGGTGGTGAAAACTGTTGCTCTTACCACAGGTCGGGGATTGGAACGAGCCCCTCATCCCAAATATTGCGCTGTCGCTTTAAGATTTAAGGTCATTTGAATCTCAGCTCTCATCTGGTGGAAGATCAAACTCGTGCAACTAATAATAAAAAAGATACAACAAATACAAAAATCAATGTCTGCAGTAAAAACTATTTACACGGAAACACTGGCTGTGTCTGAAAGGATTTCGAGGACTTCACAGGGTCACAACAAACGTTTTAAATATGATATTTGAAATCTAAATAAAGAGTGTGATGACAATAAACAAACAAATGTTTAAAAACCACAATACTTATTGATCTGTCATTTATCATAAAATATGAAAATAAAACTTAGATTTAAAAAAATGCTCTTAAAGTCCCGGTGAAAAAAAATGACAATGCCAATTTTTTCATGAAAATTGCAGCGTTTATTGTAAATAGTTGATCAATGTGTAGATTGTAAAGGAAAAATAATGTGGATTTGAGTAAATGTGATGAGAAATGTTTGAGTTCATATTGAGATCTTCAATAATATTGACTTTTGATTGCAGACTTGACAAATCTGAGCTCAGTTTGACACATTGTTGACATCCTTGTCAGATTTTGGACTCTTTCTCTCAGGAGAAATATCTGATGAATGAGACTTAAGAAACATATTGTTGACTCAAAGTCTCAAATTAATCTCAATTATGTTTATAAAGTAAGTGCACAACATTTCTTATGGGCTTTTACCTTTGAATGTGTTTATATGATGTAGAGTGACCACATTCACACATTTTGTTATACAAAGCAATTTACTGTTTAAGAAGAAAAAGGTGGTCACAGGAAAGAAAAACAGACAAAATACAAACATTTGCTAAATATTTTGCAAAAAAAAGATCAAATATACTTCAAAATAATAGTCTACTACTTCTGAATGAAACTGTGACATGATACCTGAAAGAGGAAACAAAATAAAAGCTCATAAAATAACATATTAAAACGCAAAGAAAATGTAAATATTAAAACTAGTGTGGTGAACTCTAGTCTTCTCAAAAGATCTGTCTCTAACCTGCATTTCACTCAATGATAGACTATGTTAGTTAAAACCCGTTGTTCCCAAAAACTAGCTGAAAACTTTTTGTGAATTCTATCCTCAAACTAAAACTCCAACAGCAACTTATTTCGTCTGTGTTCAATGAAGTGTGACTTTCTTTTTGGGCCAAAAACACTGAAATGTGGATTGCATATGTGTAGTATGGTATACACAGATTTTTTTTTAAATAAACCATCCCCAGAGAAACATATTCACAGGAGTATAAGATGACAGCCCGAGTCACGCATATCACACAGAAATCATCTGTTATAGCTGTATCAAAGATATTAAAATGAACAAAATGAGCCACTGCCGCTACAATGAATGGAAAGGAATGCAACGGTAAATATGGTAAATAAAACGAGCCAATCGTCAACCAGTGAAGGCGGAGGATTCTATGGGGTGGGGTTCACGTGAGGCGCTTGCCAGCCAGAGTGTGGGGAAAGTAGATTAGGTAACCTCGAAAATGGTGATATTTTGCGCAATTTAACCAAAATTATGACACGGTTCATGTCATGTTTAATTATTGATCGGAAATATGCTGTATAAATTTTTCCAGCGATATTAGAAATATCTGCCTTCCCCCATTCAAGTACATAGGACTGTGGACTTGACTTAAATAGCTGCCCAGAAGCGTTGCAAACATGGCCGCTGAGGGCACGGCTTCCGTAATATTTAAGCATTACATATATGAGGTGATCTGCTCCATCAGAACATTTCAACTCATAACTTAATAATGAAAGATCACAATCACATATTCTGTGCCACTACTTTCAAAATAACAGAAGAATCTGATTCTGTATGATATAACTGCACTTCAGTGTCACGGGTTACAACAGTTCACGTAAAGAAATATAATTACGGTTCAATGGATTTCGTAGTCTACCATCATAAAGTTAAATGACTCATTTTGTGCTCAATACTTGGCAAAAGTGTCTGTGATGCTCCCCGTTCTGAGTTATTCATGAGGTGCTCATGAATATTCAGAAGAGCAGCAGTCATTAGAAACACCCCTGCATTATATCCTCAACCTCAATGAAATATTAAACTCCTGAACATGAACGAGAAGACTAAAGCTAGAGAAAGTTTCTCTTCGGTAAAAAATGGGTGTAAAAGTGTGTTTTCGTAAAATGAAATCATGTATGTGTGGCTATAACGAAAGGTTTTTTGGCCAAATAGTCCAAAACGTAATGCAGAAGGGCTTATAAGCGGCGGTCACACTTGTATTTGCACATGTTAAATTCATTCGGACGGTGCTACAAAAATGGGCGGCCACAGGTGATCAAGTACATACACGCACAATCACATACAATTACACGTTTCACTTTTTAAACTTTACCATCTGCTCCTGTTTCTATTGGCATCGCAAACCAAGCCGCTTCTCTTATTACTTGGTTTTTGTAACGTTTTAGAGTTGTGTTTGACAAAACGCGATGATGCGACACTGCTACAATGAGGTCACACTATGCCGTTTTGATCTTCTATTGGTCTCACTCACCAAATTTGAACTTTGCTACGCAGTAAAATGCGAAATATTTCCGCACGGGCTTTGCGTTTCCGGGCCGGCGCCAAGGGAGTGCACACGCGGTCCATGCCCCCCCACAGGGTTGCTGTGCCCCCCCACATGACACATTTTTTAAATTCATGTAATACTGAAAATAATGAACACTAAGTTATAACGTTTAAAGAATTTTAAACAAAGTAGAAATCAAAATGGGAGCCTTTGTGTTTACTTTGTAAAAAAGATTAATCTAGTCCGGTTGTTGTGATGAATGTCGGCGTCAGTATCTACAAAGATAGGCAAGACTTTCATTTACACATTTTCCCAAACATGTTTTATCTGAAATGCATAATGTTTGTCTCTCATCCTCATAAAATTCCAGGTGATTTTAGTAATTATCTTTACATGTTCTCAAGTGAAACAACGTCAAACTGATGCGTTTGTGTAAAATCGCGCTCAACAGCTCAAATAAGAAATCAATATTATAATCTTACTGTTGTGAAATAAGGTGAGGAAACCGTATTTATCACAGAGAATACAGAGAACACGCTTCTGTGTATAATTTTAACAACAACATAAAAAGAAAAGTTGCGAAAATGACCGACAACTAAAAACAATCCGATAATTTCCACAAACTTCTCTATTCTGTGTGAACATGTTTGTTTTGTATTTTCTGGAGTTCTGTGACCTCGTTTAGCTTTGCCCCAAAGGAACGAGGGTTTCATTTGTTTACTCCTTCACTTGGTTTCTTTTAAAGTCTTTAAATGACAGCCCTATTTAAATACGGTTTGCATTTTCTCCATTTAATTTGCGACACACCTACGGCAGAAGCCAATCCCATCAGTACACGCTGGGAGCAACAATTACATTTTAAAAGTGTGTTTTTAAAGTCCATTGTGCACGTCCGTGTGCCCCAAAATCAATATTGTCAAAGCTCCTTGTGCCCACGAGGCACCTTCACCGTTAAAATAATTCATTGTCGGCCCCGCCGCCGGAACATTATTCATAAGCCCGAGGATACCCGCGATGCCCGCGGTGTGGACCGGAGGGGCCGTATCCAATCGGAGAGCCTCGGGAAAGATGAAAGAGCTCGAAACATTTACGCTTTGTTAGCGGCCCTCAATGGAGACCATTTCTAGTGCCGTTGGCAGCCAAGAGTCTGTCGGGTACAGCCGAGCACATTGTTTCCTGGAGATTAAATTGATTCGAGGAGAAATGATTAAGAAAGTGGAAAATGGCTGTCAGCGGGGAGAAAGCCGAACCTCTGGAGAAGGTTAAGTGATTATGTCAGGTTGTGATTCATATTGCACTAAAAACAAATCGCAAAACACTTAATATCTCCAAGGCCAAAAAGAGCTAAAGAGCAGAAATGAGCCCAGATTGCTCAGAAAACATCGCTTAAGAGGAACGGTCAGTACCAAAGGTGTCATAAACGATCACTGTATTATACATGCACCTTGACAAAACTCCCAAACTTAACATACCAAACTTATTTTTTGATAAATGTTTTAGTAAGAATAAATTCACACAATATATACCATACTACACAATTTGTACATTATAACACAACCAGTCTTCTACGATCTGATCTTGTCAGTGACGTATAGGTTGAGGGGCGGGGCTTCTTTGTTTTTTTAAGTAATAATTTTTTATGATTTATTTTAGGGGTGCCACAATAACCATGATATTATTATTGATATCGTGTTCATTCTACATGTGATAATATCATAAATAGTTCAGCAGGAGAGTATTATAGTTTTGATTTTAGTTTTATTTCGTTATTATTCATATTTTCGATGAGTTTCATTTTTAGATTTTTTGTTCATTTTAATTGTCAAATATTTAGCAACTTTGCTTTATATGCTTTTTTCATTTTATTACTTATGTTTATTTATTGTATGTTGCTATGTAAGATTAATTCATTTCCATTTTAGTTTTGTTTTGATTATTACCATTTTAGTGCTTTAAATTTATTGCTGGGGCTACATTAAAAATAAAATCCAATGAATTTTAGGCAAATATTTTATTTGATTTCAATAAGCCAAAACGCTTTCCGTTTTATTTTAGTAAACAAAAATAACCTTGTTCCTTCCCTTTTAATTAAACAAAATTATGAATTTGACTGATATCATTACTTATATATATATTTTGGAATGGAAATGTATCCCATGATAATACTTTCATACTTTGGATCATGATAACCGTGATGTGAAGATCAGATTTTCTGACAGTCCAAATTCTTATTTTATATGTTTATAAAAAACAAAATCTCAGTTCAGCCAATACGGATCCATAATTGTATGACCTCATTCTGCAACTCAGCCTAACATCAGATGCAGGCTTTGAGGTGAACTAAACACTATTGGCTACCTTAAAAGGGGAGGAGCCACTCGATATATCCAGTCCTTACATCCTTTTTTCAGTTGAAATGACGTTAATGCGTCAAACAAAGCTTCACATTTAAAGGCACTTCAGCGAGTTCTGCATTAGCAACAGTTAAATTGATCCTGACCGACATTACTGACTGTGTTTTTAGCTTCATTATTGCTCTTATCGATGTAAAGTTCTCAAGCAAGATTCAATAACATTGAACGTCTATTGTGGAAATATCCAGCATCTTTCTTTACCTGTGAGGCTATCGTTTATCTGGTCCGAGTCGTATCGGCTGTCGTCTCCTGCACTAAAGATCCGGGTCGATAAGTAGCGTGTTGTCTAAATGCTACATCACAGTATGTCTTGGTTTAATCCCTTTTCACATCACCTATGAAATGCCACACAAGCTCGACATTGATCTCCTGACGCTCAGCTGGCTGTTAACATGAACTATAGAATTAGTAGGTAAAACACAATCACAACACTTATTCTGACCTTTCAAAAGACAATTTATTGATAATATGAACATGTGTAGAAGATCATCAGCCTTTTAGTAGTCTTCTTTACATCTTTCCCACACAATCGTGGACAAGTTCCCTTTCCCAAACAAAGAGATGAACTCAACATTAACGAAAACATAGCCTTTCTAAAACGTGTTAGTTTTGCTCTTTTCTGTACATGTCTTACTACAGATTTACACATAATTAAAAAAATGGTTACATCACAATTTCTTCCTCATGTATGAGGTGACAGAGGCTTCCTGTGGTACTTTGTGTTGAGATGATGTAATTATTCCCTGTGGCTGTAGAGGTTGAATCATGCTGGCAACATATTTAATTAAGAGACGAAGCCGATTCTCACGGGAGCGACGAATCCCCAAATTATGCATTAATGTGTTGGGAAAAGGAAAAGCGGGCCGTTTGTGCTGAAGGTGGTCCGGGACGCAGAGGGGCTTTACCACCACATCTCAACTATCATCTCTATCAAGATTCATTGTGAAGTCAGACGCAGACGGAGTTAGAATTTTTCCAGCCCGGGGTGACATGTGGATTTCTCAAGACCTCTGAGAGCTTCACTTATGCATTTTTAATATTCGGTAATGATTTCATTTGCAATTTGAGATCTGTATTGTACCTATTTGGGACCCCCGACTCCAGATTTCAGCACAGAAATATCCCAAGAGCAGATTCACGACTCGACTCATATTTGAAGCTCCTCGACTGCTGAACATGACTGATGACTTCATAAGCTGGAAATGAAAGAAGATTCAACGAAACACGGAAATCAAGCTTTGATAAAAGAAAAATAAGTGAATAAAATGACCTACCCAAATGACATTCTGTGGTGGAACACAAGAACTAAAACTCAAAACTTTACAATAAAGCAAACATCACGTTACACACACACAGACATTAACTTGCAATGCATGTATCAACATTCTCATAAGAAAGTATCACAGATGAGATCTCATTAATATTTCAATTATTTCAATTTCAACTTTGTCTCAAGTCTCATCAGCGTCTCAGTAGAGATGTCAACAATTTGTCAAACTGAGCTCAGATTTGTCTCGTTTGCAATCAAAAGTCAATATTAGTCAAGATCTCAATGTTAACTCAAACATTTCTCATTAAATTAACCCAAATCCAGATTATGTGACCTCAATAATTTACATTAATTTTATATCTCCATGCTCTTGTGTTTCAACAATCACACTCTCATTTGATTCTCTCTCTTCAACGTAACTTTAAGAGTATGGGGTCAGATTTGTTTCATTATTCTGAATAAATAAACTACGATTCGCAAATAAATACAGAGAGTTTCACAAACATTTTTTAAATCCACAAATGCACAAAAAGCAAACCATAAATATATGTTAGACGTTCCACAAAAATAAATGGAATTCACAAATAAATACAACGATATTTGCAAATAAAAATTATTTACAAATGTATTTTATTGATATATATTTGTGGATCGCTTTCTTCACATTTGTGGATCGCTTTCTGCGCATTTGTGGATCGCTTTCTGCGCATTTGTGGATCGCTTTCTGTGCATTTGTGAATCGCTGCACGCATTTGTGGATCAGTGCACGCATTTGTGGATCAGTGCACGCATTTGTGGATCAGTGCACGCATTTGTGGATCAGTGCACGCATTTGTGGATTGCTCTCTGTGCATTTGTGGATTGCTCTCTGTGCATTTGTGGATTTTGAAACATTCCTAACGTCAAGACGTGCGCACAATCCACAAATTGGTGGACTCCGCCCACTATCTACGCAAGCCAATCGGTTAACTTCCAATTTTGTTGTCCAATAGGCCACGTTCTAACTTCAGCCAATCACGTTTTGCTATGCACTAAGATTCAGGGAGCTAACATGGCGACTAGTGGCGGTCTAAAATCTGTGTTATACTAAGAAATGATAATGGCCTCTTCTTTATACTATGTTATGATCGCTTGTGTTCTTATACATTGTCCGTATTGTTACATATATGCTGTATTTAAACGTGTATGACTTGATAACAGCGTGCACGGACTGGAGTGGAAAATCCCGGTGACTAGGGAGTCAGGACTGATTTGGTCTGCTAGCCTTTTTATTGTGTTTATGTACCAAAGTGCTAAATTCCGATTTTTTGCAACTGTCGGTGTACTACCAGTATAACGATGGCAGAATTAACCTGAGGGGAATCATCAGCATTGTGAATTTCTATGTCGTTCATAATTCAAAATAAAACGTAATTTCTACAGTCATCTCGGTTTATCCCATTCCTGAATCATCTCTGCTGCTATCGCTACACTGTTCTGTTTACTAACTCTTTGCCATGACAAAACCATATGATACCTGTTATATACATTAACAATAGCAAGCGTAGTCTTTAGTGGCAGCAGCGTAAGTAGGCTATATTGCAAGATTATCATGTTTGACAAGTCATCCACAATTCCCCACATAGAAATACTGTAGTAGTATAATACATTTACTAAACAGCTCACATAAAGTGACAAGACACAGGTTACATCCATCCATCCATTTTCTACCGCTTATCCGAACTACCTCGGGTCACGGGGAGCCTGCGCCTATCTCAGGAGTCATCGGGCATCAAGGCAGGATACATCCTGGATGGAGTGCCAACCCATCGCAGGGCACACACACTCACTCATTCACTCACACACTCACACCCTACGGACAATTTTTCCAGAGATGCCAATCAACCTACCATGCATGTCTTTGGACCAGGGGGAGGAAACACAGGTTACAAAATAATAAAAATGAATATGTAATAGACAATACACATATGAAAAACAATACATGTCAAAAGAGAACCGGATGCCATATTTTATGCATGTGCCATATATACAAGTTATTAGGTGCTATAAAAATGGTGTAAGGTAATGGGATAGCTATATTATATATTAAATCAGTAACATATGTATAATAAATAAATATAAGTGTGAGTGAGTAGTTTAGTATTGCACATATGTATTGCACAGTGAACATTTAACTGCTCAACTGTTCATGGGGTAGATGGCCTGAGGAAAGAAACTTGTCCTATGTTTGGCTGTTTTGGTGCTCGGTGCTCTGTAGCGCTGACCAGACGGCAGCAGTTCAAAGAGGTAGAGTGCTGGGTGTGAGGGGTCCAGAGAGATTTTGTGAGCCATTTTACTCGCTCACTCTGGATGAGTAAAGTTCTTGCAGTGATAGCAGTAGTAGTCTACCAGTGATTCGCTCAGAAGTCCGAAATATCCGCTTTAGTATTCGGAGTTTGTATGTGTCCCGAGCATGTTCACTGAAATTGAGAGAGAATAGGCTATGTCGCCTCTAAATGCAGCAAGTTTTAAATGACTTCATCGATCAACACAAAATTACAACGCTAGAGCACTTCAATTAACTTGAACGTTTAGCAATCTTTAAAAGTACGTCTCTTGATGTACACGAAGCGGAAGAGCCATTTTTTGTTAACAGACTGATTCGAGCCTACCTGAGCATGCTTGTTTTTTCTCAACAAAAACAAGTAAAACTAAATAATTGCCTTTTAATTGCAGGTCACTGGCATTGTAAACCAATATCAACCGATCCCGTCATCCCGGGACACCTTCCGCATATTTTCGGGGATCTCTGTATGAAAATGGCTTTACTGAAATGCCCAGTAATGTCCAGTGCCTTTTGAGCGTTTGTATGGAGAACTCATTCATTTGTACAATTGGCTTCAATTCATTTTTATTTGGCAGTTTCATATTTTGCTTCATACTTTTTTCATCGAAGAAAAAGTTGTGTTGCCTCCCTTGCATTCTTAATGCCCCCGTTGTGCTTTTATTTGCCATTAAATAATGGAAATAAACAGTATTTTAAAGCTGTCCTATATGTCATTTAAAAGGCAACAATATAAACATAATTATAACCCAAAAATAATTATTTATTTAGCACCAGGTAAAATGGAGACGTTTATCGTTTAACACGCTACTGAGAGCACTGCCACATCCATTATTATTATCTACAGTAAATTGATTATCTGCAGTTGTAGCCTATACCAATATTTACTATGGTAAGGTTCGAAAACACAAATTGTATAGGTTTACATCATTTACTTTTGGGGTTGAATTTAAGAATATATTGTGTGCACAAGATCATTTGGATCGAAATAACTGCTTAACCATGCAGTAATAGATCATATTTGATCGAATGACAAAATCGGAATTTAGCACTTTGGTACATAAACACAATAAAAAGGCTGGCAGACCAAATCAGTCCTGACTCCACAGTCACCGGGATTTTCCACTCCAGTCCGTGCACGCTGTTGTCAAGTCATACACGTTTAAATACAGCATATATGTAACAATACGGACAATGTATAAGAACACAAGCGATCATTACATAGTATAAAGAAGAGGCCATTATCATTTCTTAGTATAACACAGATTTTAGACCGCCACTAGTCGCCATGTTAGCTCCCTGAATCTTAGTGCATAGCAAAACGTGATTGGCTGAAGTTAGAACGTGGCCTATTGGACAACAAAATTGGAAGTTAACCGATTGGCTTGCGTAGATAGTGGGCGGAGTCCACCAATTTGTGGATTGTGCGCACGTCTTGACGTTAGGAATGTTTCAAAATCCACAAATGCACAGAGAGCAATCCACAAATGCGTGCACTGATCCACAAATGCGTGCAGCGATTCACAAATGCGTGCACTGATCCACAAATGCGTGCAATGATCCACAAATGCGTGCAATGATCCACAAATGCGTGCAATGATCCACAAATGCGTGCAGCGATTCACAAATGCGTGCACTGATCCACAAATGCGTGCACTGATCCACAAATGCGTGCAATGATCCACAAATGCGTGCACTGATCCACAAATGCGTGCAATGATCCACAAATGCGTGCAGCGATTCACAAATGCACAGAAAGCGATCCACAAATGTGAAGAAAGCGATCCACAAATATATATCAATAAAATACATTTGTAAATAATTTTTATTTGCAAATGTCGTTGTATTTATTTGTGAATTCCATTTATTTTTGTGGAACGTCTAACATATATTTATGGTTTGCTTTTTGTGCATTTGTGGATTTAAAAAATGTTTGTGAAACTCTCTGTATTTATTTGCGAATCGTAGTTTATTTATTCAGAATAATGAAACAAATCTGACCCCATATAAGAGAAACATCTGAAACTCAAAGGCGCAGTTTTTGATTTACAGCGTCCACTAGTGTTGTATTATAGATTTGCAAAGAATTGCTTAGTCCAAACACGACGGTGGCCACCACAGTACAAAAAGATGTCGTTCTCATGTTGATGCAGGGAAGAGGTCATGCGGGCATTAGAAAGACTGTAGGAAGAGCGATGTCTTAATAATTACATAAAATAAAAGGTCTGTTGATTTTAAGTATAAAAGGAAGAATAAGAGTCAGGCAGGAGCTACGACCCGCAGTACTAAGGCTTTTTGCAGAGATACTCACAGTTTTTTCTGTTTGTTAGAACCAAGATATGTTATTGTTTTTGTTGTAATATTAGCTGTGTGACGGAGCAGTTTTACGACTGTTTAAATGAAATATATGACATTAAATTCCAAGTAATCACTTTGGTAATCTAAATGACTTTTTGGACGTAACTGTAAATTTATTACCACCAATTTAAAGGTAACTGTATGAAATTCAGTTATTAACATAATTGTTTTAAATATGTAAAAGCACGGACTTCATTTAAGTTTGTCAAATAAATGTTCAATTTTAAGCCAAATATGAGTTAATGTTGTTTATAAACTAAATATGTGATAGTATAAATCATGATTGTCATGTTGTCTTATTGTATTTTTATCTTAATTTGTGCCACTCTTAAAATGTTCAATTGATCCAATTCATGTTAAGTAAAATTAATTAAATGCTGAAAAAACTCTTTAGTATTGTATGCAATTGACCAATATCAGTATCCGAATCGAACGATAGAATCTGTATCGGCCAAACATCCTAAAGGTGCATCCCTACCATGAGCACTAATGTTAATCTCCGCGCTCAATAAAAATAATGAAGATGATTAAGTAAAAGACCTGTTTCAGTCTGGCTGTAAGTGCACACTAGCCAGGAAAATCTGCAGTCTGAGCATGTTTACAGCTTCTGTAAGAACAAATCCTTAATGCAAACAAAGAAGAGTAAAAAAGACAGTTTCCAGGACAGAGCAAACAAAACTCACACACAGCATCAGCACAAAGTTATAAACTGTGTGCAAAATCTAGCACAGAATATATATACAGTCCTTAAAGTGATACTTAAGGCATGAATCAAAAATTTCCTGTTTAACTTAACCTCGAGGCATCCTATAAGTAAATGTGAATTTCTTCTTGAAGAATAATGCAGTCGGAGTTATTATTATTATTATTTACACTGTTATTATTGCATATTGTTTAATGCACATTGAGGTTCAAAAAGTTATCTTACTACTTTTTCTATATAATCCAAAGAAAATACAGCTATTATATACAGCCATTGATATTCAAAATATCTATAATTTTATGTGTCTATTCCCTCATATCGATTGAAAACATTATTTCTGTTTTTGTTTTAATACAGTTACTGTTACAATGACAAACAAGTGTCTCATGACATCATGGAGGTCAAGTGTCACGAGTGTAATGTTACGGGTTGAATTCTATATTCTGTCGGCGTGCAGCATGCAGTTGTGTTTAATCGCGTGATTTATTATATGTTGTTATTTATATGGTTTATTACGGGTTGATGTTAGTTTGGTTAATTTCATTCAACAGATTGTGCTTTGGCTATAGGCATACATATAACATGCGTTTATGTGTTTGTTTTCCTTCTTTATTCTCGGGAACAGCTAATTTTTGCCTCCGTTGTTCAAAAACATTAAACTAAGTGGCTTGCCCATGACACAGAAATAACTTCTGCCCTGGTAAAAAAAAAAATACACAGCACCGCCTGCTCAAAAACGAAAACTTGAGAAACGTAAACGAAAGCGGAAAAAAAATCTAGCAGCGGATTCAAAAACGGTTATTTGCAAAAAAATCTTAGAAAATTGTTTATTTGGAAATCATGTCATATTCTTGCCATTGTGTTTATTCTTTTCCTTGTCAAAGTTTTTTTTTTCTTTCTCATAGTATAGTTTTGTTCGTTTTTTAAAGTTTGCGTTCGATTTTATTGGCACCAAAATGATCCCATAGTTGATGGGGGGCAAGATCTGTTTGGTTACAAGCATTCTTCCATCTTCGTCAGAAAAAAGACATTTATACAGATTTGGAACAACTCTATGGTGAGTAAATGATGACAGAATTTTAATTATTGGGCTAAGCATCCCTTTAACCACCTGGACAGTTCAAAGAACACGCTCTGCCTTTTACTACAGTACAGGCTATTCATGGTAAAAGTAACACAGAATCATTGGCTTTCAAATCGCAAATTTTTTATAAATCTTGGATAAATCTGTGGCATTTTTAAGTGAAGCATCAGTCTTCACCTGCAGATAAATCACTACCTTACACTAATACTGCCACAGAGCTTTTATAAGAGAGCAGATGAATGGATGACCCTGAAATATTGTCTTGAAAACGCATCTGTGCTGTCTGCCATGTCAAAGGCGCTCCGAGACTGAATATGGTACATAATAGCACAGGATAATGAATGAAAAAGCACTCAAGATATATCTGGAGCACTGCAGGTGATG
This sequence comes from Triplophysa bombifrons, assembly GCA_029783895.1. Classification (NCBI taxonomy): domain Eukaryota; kingdom Metazoa; phylum Chordata; class Actinopteri; order Cypriniformes; family Nemacheilidae; genus Triplophysa; species Triplophysa bombifrons. Next base: position 29,663,247 of record CM056452.1, on the reverse strand, counting down.
AGACGGATGATAATACAGCGCTAAAAACTATCCAGTGATGCCCTGACACCTCCACATACCCAATTTCTCAGCTGCTGCGAATCAAGAACTGTTCATGCTGTTCCACAGGCAGACATTTATTCCATTCAACATGGAATAACATCGACATTCGAAACCATTAGACATGACTTTCACTTTCTACATCACACCACAATGTCCCACGGAGCCGAAGTCTGTGTTCATCGTTTACACAAAATCACGATGTACTGCTTCATTTCTGCAGTGAAACACTAAATGAGAATCAGTGACACGTCTCTCTGTCAGTCAGTCGCACCGTAACTACATAAACAACTCAGCAACCATCACAGCAATGCCTTAGTAACCCCCTAGCAACACCCTGGAAACCTTTGTAACTGCTTCAAACGATTCTCAAATGCAGGTAGAAACCACCGTTCTCAGCATGCATGTGAATATGCGATCGCATGGGTTGACTGGTCTCAGATCTGTGAACGGGTCATCGCGGATGAATGTGCTGAAATCTCTCTGTTGAGATGGTGGAGATGTGAAGCACAACAGCAGGCAGATGCAGGCACTTAAACGCTGAGGGAGGGAGCACAGCATGAGACTCAAATATTGATGAAGTCCTTTTCCACACACTCACACCTCTGAGAAAAGCAAATGACTCGAGAAGACATGATGATGCTTTAGAGAGAGACAGAGAGAGAGAAGCAAACACACATTTGAACGATCTTTACATGTTGCATATGTGAGGGTTTTGTGTCAGATGGAGAACATTTTTATTTATAAACCAGTGAAAAGAGTTTTCCTGATCTGAGATCAGATAAAGTCTGATGTAAAAACACTAATGTCCATGCACATAACGGGAGACGGTTTCATCAGATGTGTGCGCCTGGCCCAAGGTTAGCTTCCGGTCTGGTTATTATAGTTTATAATAGTAATATCATTTATTTTATATTTAATTTATATGCGTATTCATTTATTTTAATGTGTTGGTGTATATTAATTGTATAAAATAAATTAAAACTATGCAAAATTTATTGATTCTATGCGGAGGTCTGCCGGAAGTAAAGATTGGGCCACATGACGTTTGTTTATGTTGTTGCCGCTGAAACTATAAAAAAATAATTAAATTTAGCGTAAATATGTGTACACTGTTGACATTTTAAGTATACAATTTAATCATGCGGCCGCTGGAGATTACTTATCAGGTTAGTAAAAGAAAACCCTGTAGAAATTATATTGAATTAAAAATAAGAATCCTATTTCAAGACATTTTATGGAATATTTTTTTTTTTACATTTTAGTCATTTGGCAGACGCTTTTATCCAAAGCGACTTACAGTGCACTTATTACAGGGACAGTCCCCCTGGAGCATCATGGAGTAAAGTGTCTTGCTCAAGGACACACTGGTGGAGGATGCTGGGATCGAACCAGCAACCTTTGATTTACCAGTTCAGTGGTTTAACCCCCTAGACCACAGTGGTTTAACCCCCTAGACCACCATCTCCACTACAGAATAATTAGAATAATTCTATCTAAAATACATTTTTATGAATGAAAAAATATATATACATTTAACCACACATTATAAAATGATTTTCATATAAATACATATTATTATATAAATTATAAAAATATATGAAGAGTTTGATTTCAAAATGAGATAACTCATTCCAATAACTAACACAATAAAAAAAGGATATCAAAATAATTGATTTTTTTAAATCTCATTTTGGAACAAAACTCTTCATATATCGTTATTTTATTATTTATATAATAATATGTATTTATATCTCTTCATATATACACACGATTCCTATACGGTACTGCATTCCAATAATCTTTTTTAGAAAGAAAAATCTGAGAATAAAGAGGATGAAACAGTGACACAAAGAATGTAAATTATGTAAAACACTTCATAGAGAGATTACTGCACCTTTAACTTTATCGCAGAAGGTCAGCTTTCATTTAGTCCGATAACAAAAACCTTTTGGCAGCTTTTTCCAAAAACACTGCTGGAACACAAACCTCCATCTCTCCATCTGTCGCACGCTCTTTCTCTCTCTTTCTCATCTGTGACGTGATTGGATCACGTCCAGCTCTTTGACATAAGCAAGGCTGAGGGTCTTAACCTCTCCGTCTCCCTGGAGCTCATCCAAAGCCGCTTTAACGCCACAGGGCAGCAGAAAATCTGCAGGTTCGGGCCCTTTAGCTGGGCTGTATGTATCATGTTTTGTGAATTCGGTCATCCATCATTCCAAACTAATCCATCTTAACCTCTTCTTCGTTTTATACATTACGTGTCAACACGCTGACCTTGACCAGGCTCGCAGCACCTCCAGTGCCAATTTGGAATCAGACGGATGGTAACAGCTTTGAGCCAAACTCAACGAGAGCAGCTGGAGTGAGTCATTTAACGCTGATCTAGGAACAGCTTTATCCACGCAAGCTCTTAATGTAAGTGCTTATGATGGACAGAGCAGGTCTCCGAGGAGAAGAAACCGATAAACTGTGATGAAGAGCACGAGTTTCAATCCAAAGAAAAATAAATATTTCTCTCTTTATCTTACATAAATATGAAGTTCTTGCTTTGCAAGCACCTTTTAAATAAAGTGACTTAAAGTGATATATGTATAAATGTCTTTGTCCAGATGAATACAGTGAAAGATATTTGGAAGAATGCTATTAACCAGACAGATCTTGCCCTCCATTGACTCCATTAGTAGGAAAAAATACAATGGTAGTCAAAGTGCCCCAGAACTGTTTTCTGTCATACATTCTTCAAAATATCTTCTTTTGTGTTCAACAGAACAAAACAATGATAAAGTAATTTCTCCTACTACGGGAGTCAAGGGGTGTTGAGATCTGTTTGGTTATACACATTCTTCCAAACATCTTTCTCTGTGTTCATCAGAAGTTGATAGATTTGGAACAACTTGAAGGCAAGTAAATAATATGAGAAATTTCATTTTTGGGTGAACTATCCCTTTAATAATGCATTCAAATTTAATGTCTGTGTTTTATGACTTTAGTGCTGCTAACACACCTCGACAGAAAACCTAAACCACACAAAACCCGCCGCAATCTTACAAGCACAACACATGCAATCAAACTCAAATGAGTACAGCGGAAGCGTTCTCTTCACACACAGACGGTATTAATAATAAAAATGAAGTGATATGCTCATCAGGAAACAATTGCTACTGTTGAAAATTACTAATAAAACACTCTGAGATTTATTTAGTCTTACCGTATGAAATGAAAGTCATTTCCGGAGAGCTTTTCTTCTAAATCATTTCCCTTAATACCTGTTCATGGACATTCATTGGCTTGGGATACAGACGGCGTCAGGGATTTTTCTAGGTGAACAGTCACCGTTATTAAACGCGTTCGGTTTCATTATAAAGACTTGTGAGGGATTTTCACATATAAAAAAAGTGGAATACATAATATCAGTTTTCTGCAGCGCATTAAGTTTTTCTCATTCATTCTCTGAACGGATTTCTCCGAAGAAACTAAACAGATAATCATGTGGTGTTAGGATGGCAAAGCAAGCTAAATCAACTATTAAAGCTCATATCCTTTGTTATTGATGTCAAAGTCTAATGAAAAACCAACTCTACGGCGCTGCACGTTTATCTTTTTACAATTGTGTCAGAGTTGTTTTAGATCTGAGTTTTGTTTCATATCACACAAGCTGTTCATGTTGGCATCGTTTGGTTTCAACCAAGAACACCTGCCAAAACACCTCAGAGACAGGACCAATTTCAACATCAACAGCAAAACAAAACTAGGTGATTTTAGGCCGAAAATCATATTTGTTTCACCACCTTAACTATGAAGGATTGATGAATAAACTCTTTGCTGCTGTTCGGAAACTTATCAGAACACAGCCTCAACAAATTTTAGGTCACGGGTGTCTTACCAAGAATCAAGACTCATTAAAACGAGTCAGACGTGTATTGTTCTCTGTATGAAACACTGGTTTTGACTTCAATTAGACCGTCTGGCAGTGAATCCTCTGTAGGCCGGCGTGTCTGGTGGTGTGTACGGTTTAATGGGTGAGAATCGACTAACACACGTGACAGACGGAGAAAAAGTTCTTTCCTTGAAAACAGTCGTGACGAGGTGAATCAAATCCTGACAATGATAATAAGATCGTTTCTCAGGTGCTAAAACAGTCTCTGTTTTTTTACTTGCAAAGTGTAACTTTCTCTTTCTCTCGAGGTTTGAGAAAACTTTCATCATTGTCAGAAATTTGTGTTTGGAAATGTGAAAAAACGGCGTGTGTGTGCGGCACAAAGGGAAAAAGAAAATGAGATGCACTCATGGTTTTGAGGAACGTGTGTCTGTGTGTGTGTGGGAGGAAAAACATCTACTTATCTATACATATCTAAATCAGCTAGCTTCACTTGTACTTTTCTATGAAATATCACATTCAAACTTTCAAGGTTTCAATACACCGAATGAACTTCAAAGACAACAAAATAAAAGCATCCTGTGATGTCACATCAGAACATTGATCTGAGGTTTTAAACGTCTTCTCACTCGACCTCTCATGTTCTTGCTCACCGCAGTCACATCTGAAGCAGATGAAAGTGTGACGGGGCTGATGGATGGAAGATATTATCATCACATTGATGTGACACGTCACTTTACAGCCCAACGAAGATAGCCAACATCTTTACTTTTATAGACATATAATATACTATCCTATATTTTAATCTTTTGAGATTGATTTGAGAGATAATTCATAAATAAAGATAATAGGCTATGAATGTGGTCCTGGATATTATCTAGTATATCTGAATTCATAACAATCCACCTGAAAATACAGCGGGGACGGGAGTGTTTCGGGTTTAAATGTCAGGAGTTCCTGTCGGGACGAAAGTTACACTTGTTAATTTCGTCCCTTTGCTCACGTAATTAGATTACGCTGATTTAATTTCATTTAATTTTCATATTGCTCATAGTGTTAAAACATTTTATAAAATGTATTGACATTCTCAATCATAAAATATTAGAAACAATTAAAGTTAGCACTATCGGGTTATTTTTTTAAACGTGTGATAAAACTGAAATTTTAAATGAAATGTTATTTAATATTTTTTTGCAAAGATAAAAGATAATGTGTTTGCAGTTACATACTAGCAAGGTCATAGTCAGTTAAATCACAAAAAACAAGAGTAACACCATTTTTTTTTACTTATATTGGTGTGTTACTTGACCCTACGGATGGGGTGGAAGGTAACAATGTGCATCTTCTCTTCAAAGTGAAATTATACAAAGGCATTAAAAATTTTAACAAAAAATCACCTGGTATTGCTATACAACACTTGTGAGTTACGGACCACAGCAAAATATATCTCTTTCTGAAAAATGATCTTTGTAAAAATTGTACTTTCATCCCCGCTCTCCCATAGTACACTCAACTGTTAATTGTTGTAAATTGTAATATACTGTAGTATTAATGACTGCACTTTGTTAATGTATTATTACTTATTATGTATGGTAAGCTGTATTAAACTGTAGTATATTTTGCTTTAGTGTACTTTCATTTTTTCTGCGTTAAAGTTCAAAACTCTTGAGTCTCTAGGAATTTAACTACACTAACTACAGCGTTTTTACATGCCCACGTGGGTTTGGAAGAACACGAGGTAGACTGAGTAATTACAGAAACATTTCGTACGGAAAACACATTTGTGGCCAATCGTTTAGTGAGAATAACAACTGTGTGTATTTCATAGATATGAAGAGCTTTCAATAAGGAAAAGAATGTGAAGTTCAGCATGAGAGAATGGAGAAGTGCAGTAATAAGACAGAAGATTCGTGCAAAATTAAATAAACAACTCCGTTTACCCATCCAAAACAGGTGAAAAGTATTGAGAATAAAAAATTCTGGCTGTTATTTCCCAATGGCTGCACTCAACACTTAGACATGTAATGAGAGATAAATGAAAAACATTTCTCCTGTTTATGAGAGCGCATCTCGACACACATTACATTTACATTACAGCACTTCACAAAACAACTCAACAGACTCTTCGAAAAACACACGCACGCTATCAGACCACATGCTTTTAGAAATAAGAGAAAAGCTGTTTGTTAACAATTGCCTGATGCCGATTGCCGGATAAAAGTCTAATTCATCATTTATTCTGGAAATGCTCAAAACAGAAACTATCAAATAAGACCTCTTGATCAACCAGATAACCCCTCATTCATTTACTTTTACAGTATGTACTAAATACTGTATGCTGTTGACAAATATAGGTCATTAGAAAAAAACCAACACAACAAATTTGTTGTCAACTACCTGAAATCTTTATTCAGTGCAGCATCACTGAACTCCTCCCTCTCGCTGTGAATTGTGGGTAATATTAGCCTTTTGAGTGTTCATGGATCCTCACTTCCAAATCTCCTCTGTGTACTTTAAGTGTACTAAGTTATACATACGTTGATTTGGAACGGTCATTCGTATTTAAGATGGACATTATGCAGGACGCAAGACAATTCAAGACATCAGTTAACAAAAACATCCAAGATGGCACCTGGATTATTCAAAAAATGCATGCATGCATAGCAAATACTACAACGATCATCAGTTTCAATGCTTTGGCACATCACAGCGTCAATCCACAGAATTGACCTAATCTCGTGTAAACAGAATTTCAACACAATTCAACAGCATGAGCCTGTTTCATTGAATTCAACGAGATCATCTAGAAATGAATACTCTCATTCACTTCTCATTGACTCATCCCATCACTGCAAATCTGAGCACAATTTGAGAGATTATTAAAGTCTCAATAGCAACTGGAGCCAGATTGAGTTCTTCATTCAATCTCACCTCTGTCTCGAAGAACTCACTGAGACATGTAATCCTGTACATGACATGTAATGATGCTGAATGAGCCGTGTTCACAAGACCATGAGATGTCATGAATTTCTCATTGCCCGATGACGTCTAACGCCCCCACCAAAAGAAGTAGTCGCTTTTAGCAACTTGTTAGCAACCGCCATTTTTAAGACATTATAAAACTTTCAAAGATCACGAGCGGGTCCTAATTGGTGTGTTTTGTGTCATAGAATAAAATGAGAAGATATTTAGAGGTTTTGTTCATCACAGACCTTATTTCAGGCAAACTAACAAAAACCCATTCAAAAAACCCGTAGACTTTTGGGCGATGGAACCGGAAGTCCTAAAATGCCAACTCGCTACCGGGATCGGCATATAAAAAAACGTCATCTCTAAGACACTCAATTAAAATGAACCGCATGCAGAGAAGGTTTTGTGGAATGATAGACTGTTGGCTTTTTCTTCCGTGCAGAGTCCCCGGAGCCCTGAACATTTCTTCTTCAATTCATTTCCAGCAGCATCTCTGAACGAGATCATAAACTCAAAGCACTTCATGTCATACCTCTCTCTCTCACTGCTGATGGATTCTCTGCATTATTTATTAAACGTATTATTCACATAAACAGAGTAATACATCAACATGCCACAAAATATACAATATGAAACATTTACAGTGATATTACCACGGTTAAGTGGTCTTGTAAGAGAGACACAGCAAGGAGGTGTTGGTATAAATCACTGCGATGCTTAACCTTAAGTGCTTTAAGACTTAACAACACCAGCAATCATCATGTAATGTAAGACATCAACTCTGCTTTGAAAACGGCGCTGGACATTCTGTACTCGTCCTCATGTCGCTCGGAACGCTCAATGATTTTGCAATGTTCAGAATTAAATACAATTGTATATAGAACAGATAAAAATCAGTAATTTCTGCTTCTCAAAGCACCTGGTGATTTTTTGGATAACACTTTACAACACTTTACAATAATATTGCATTTGTAAACATTACTTACTTTAGTTTTTATGAAGTTGTTAATATCCGCATGAATACAATCTACTACAGAAGTGTTTTTGGAGTGCATTGGTTGTCTTATCTGTGGCTTAAGAGATAAAACTCTTGAGTTCATTTTCGGAGTTGAATTGATAACGCTTCTCACATGCCGCCCTGCCCGCAACCTTATTAAGAGTTACGGCATCTTTTTATCCCAATTACTTTCCAGAAGTCCCTACACAATTTTAAACAAATTTCAGACATCGCTTAATGCCAGTGGAGTGATTCCTAAGTCCCAAAGCAACAGATAAAATGCATCTCATCAGACTCCACCACAAAGAGCTGAAGATCAATGAAAGCCAATTAAAGAACTCTTCTTTATTTAAAAGCCCTGCATCTCCAGCATGACACCGACTGACTCATTTCTCACTCAACTACACACTGTTCTGAGGATAACCTGACGATATAGTACACTGAAACTAAATGAACATTTCTACTTTATGTGCGGGCAAGGCGATACGTTTGAGAACCTGGATCTATCAATTGAGTGCTATGTAGAGTGCAAGTGGAGGCGATGTTGAATATTAACTCTAAACAATCTATTCTATTAAATTTCATTTGATCAATCTGAAAACTTGCAAAATCAATTAAGTTCAATTGAGTTTTATTTATATAGCGCATTTCACACTGTTTCATTGTTTCAAAGCAGCCTTACAGAGACAAAAACAAACAAAAGTTTGTATTAATATAACATTGAAGCTGCAGTTGATTTACTTATAAACAAGAGATGTATGCATCATACTGTATGTATGCGTTGCTGAAAATATGCATTTTTAATCTAGATTTAGATTGGGAGAGTGTCTCTGACCCTCGAATAGTATGAGGAAGGCTATTCCAGAGTTTACATGCCCTTTGATGGATTTAGTTATTCTAGGTACTATCAGAAGTCTGGAGTTTTATGTTCGTAAAGAGAGGGATGGGTTGTAGCGTGATAGAAGTTCTGTTAGATAACCGGGAGCTAAACAGTCTAATGCTTTATAAGTGATTAGAAGTACTTTATAGTCTGTTGGGAGCCAGTGTATCGATGATAACGTTGGTGTTATGTGGTCCAATTTTCTATAAGAACTCTAGCAGCTGCCTTTTTAACTAACTGTAATTTATTTAATGATTATGCAAGACCAGTACTATGTAGTGAATTACAACGATCAAGTCTTAAACGCATTAAATTCTTTTTCTGCATCAGAAATCACAGAATATTCCCCCGTTTGACAATGTTGGAAAGATGGAAGAAGGCTGGTTTTGTGACGTTTGAGATGAGGACAGGTTGCTGTCCAATGTAGCGGCAAGGTCTTTAACTATATTTGCTGAGGTGACAGTGCATCCTTCTATTTGCAATTTGTAATCTGTATTATTCTGCTTACAGGTATTTGGTGCGATAAGTAATATCTCTGTCTTATCTGAATTTAGCGGAAGAAAATTACCTGTCATCCACTGTTTTATGTCCTGAACGCACTCTTCCAGTTTTCTGAATTTTGTTTAATCCATTGTTAACTGGCATTTGATTTGATGATTTCCCATTTAAATGAACAAACTGATATTGGTCGGATGAATATGATCTAAGGCTCGTTCCTGAATACCAATATAATTCTGTAAGCGATCTAGCAGTGTGGAATGATCCACGGTATCGAATGCGGCACTAAGGTCGAGTAAACTAGTAGTGCAAAGTAGTTGGCCTTAGTCTGATGCTAGGAGTAGGTCATTTGTAATTTTGTTTCCGTACTATGATGTGGCCTAAATAACGTCTGATACTTTTCGTTTAGGTCCTTTTTTTGTAGGAAAGAGCACTGATACACAGCTGATATTGGTTCAGACTAAAAGGTTAAGCATTTAGTATCTCTTCTTTAGTGTTTTCAATTTTCTCTGTGAAATATAGCACGAAATCATTACTTCTTAGCTGAGCTGGAATATTCCGATCAGGTGGTGTCTGGTTATTTGTTAGGGTAGCCACCATTCTAAACAAATACCTTGGAGGTTCCTGAGGTGCCGATTTCATTGCCTTTTTGTAACAGGACATACTGTCTTAACATAATTCTAAAAACCTCTAGTTTTGTTCATCTCCATTGCATCTTATTTGCATGTTTATCTCTTCAGGGCATGTGTGGTGCTATTATACCTAGGTGCTACGTTTTTCTCTCTAACCTGTTTAAATTTGATGGGTGCCACAGTATCTAATGTATGTAAGAATATGATGCTCATAGTACAAGTAACTTCTTTGAGATCACGTGTGTTTAAAGGTGCACTAAGTAGTTGGGCCAGGTCAGGCAGGTTCTCACTAAATCTTTTTTTAGGAGTTGGGATAATTGTTCTGCCCTGTCGATAACGCAGAGCGATGCGGCATTCAATTCTAATATGCATTTTACACGACACTAGGTAGAGTTCGGAGACATTATTACTGAGATGAGGTAGGATATCATTAAGATCAGTTCCATGTGATATAACTAGTCTACGATAAAAGCAATGGGTGGGTTTGTTAATGTTTTGCTTGAACCCAAATGAGTTCAATATATCTATGAATGAAATTCTATAAAATCCGAAGGCATCACTTGTGTTATCAACATGAATGTTGAAATCTCCAGCAATTATTGCTTTGTCAGCATAAACCAATAGGTTTGACATAAAGCCTGCAAACTATTTTAGAAAGTCAGCGTAGCGGCCTGGGGGTCTGTACACAGGTGCCAAAACGAGAGATAGTAATGTTTTTTTTCTTATATCTGGAAGCGGGACATTAAGAACAAGCGTTCCAAATGACTTAAACCTCCATCCTGTGGATTGATTATCATTAAGAATATTTGTATAGATTGTGGCAACACCACATCCATGACCAACAGAACAGAGTTCATGCTTATAATGAGATATTAGATAGCTAGTGAGAACTACACTGAACAGACAACAGATCACAATACAATATATACAGTATACGATAGATGAGCCCTTACATGGAAAGAATAGTTCATCGGAAATCTCAATACAGGTCATGGGCACTGCTCTAGTACAGTATAAAAAGGTCATATAAGCATGAGAAATGTGAAGACGTGGCCCTGAACACACCCGACAGTTTCTTCAGGTTTGGTGTGTGTTCGCCACAATCTATAGTATATCAGAAAGATCCACACACTTCACTGATGTTTCACAGAAAAACAGCCAGAAGTCATTTAAGATCAAATTATTTTTCAAAGCCCACAACCCTGAATCTTACATCCCATTCCTGTAGCTCAATTCACAGAATATTGTGTTAGCAACATGAAGGTCACGAGTTCAATCCTTAACAACACACAGAATGATCAAATAAAAAATGTTTAGACCGAATGCTCCATAAAACAGTTTGAATATAAAATGGTATATAAATGTAAAGGATGATATGTAGAAGATCTTAACATAAGAGGTTTCTCAATATTCCTTTCTTTGTTAACAATATTCTTTTGCTCTGCACGTCTGGGGATTGAATGTTTATTTATTTTGAATGTTTTTTAGTGCACACAAATTCCTCTGGACAGTTTACTTATTTCCGGTGAAATATTCACTGTGTGATTCACTGAATACTTACAGAAACATTGACTGACTGACTGACTAAGACCTCTTCAAGTTTAAACCACACTATGGAACGTTTGCTCACGGTTCCCCCATGTGGTTGATATGTGCAATTGTCTGTTACCAGTGTCGTTAATCATGTTGCTTTATATAAGCTTCCCCGTGGGCAGCGCAATACACATGAATTTGTTAACTAAACTGATGAAACCGGCGAATGCAAAAAGCGTCATTTGGAATCCATGTGGCACTCTTCCGCAGGCAGGGGATGGGCGGGGCTGTGTGTACCGACCCTAACACACAACTTACAGAGTGTGATTTGAGCCGCTATGAGGCTGCTCGGGCAGCACCGAGAGAAGAATTCAGCGGATTAAAAGCTGTCCTACCACTGGAATCATTTTAGAGCCATTATTTTAAAGTTGAAAAACTGCAATGTGTTGCTTTAATGCAGGAGAAATGTATAAACCGCTTCTGTGTGTTTTGCTTTAAGTATAGAAATCTCTGTATCAAAGCAAAGCAGACATATATTTAGGGTTTAAGGCCTGGATCAACCACTAAACTTAGATCATTCTGTCCAAAAAACCACAGTTACTACAGTTTTACTATAGTAAAACCAAGGTTAATTTGATTCCCCTTTGGTTCTGAGGAATGAGTCACAATTTATTAAAGTCATATTCTATAACATAGTGTCTTAGGACTGTATTTGTTTTGTGTTGAACACACATAAAAAGCTTGACTGCTTGTTTATATTATTGGATGGATCAACACGGTGAATTAATTGCTTACCGACCTGTCTGTGCAGTTACATTTGATCCGGATGAAACGGTAAACATCTCTCCTATAGCCACCGGGAGGGTTTAATTGAGGAGTTTGTGATGACGCCTGTGGGCTTGACCGGAAGAATCAGTTTGAGAAGTAAACAGGCTCTGAACGGGGAATATGATCTCATCAGGTGCTTAATAACTAATCACATATTCTGAGCTCATCATCGTTGCTGCTGGAAGCTCTCTGAGGGTCTCAAGAGGGGCGTGTACAGCGTTATAACTTCTCAAGTGATCGAAGTGATGAACGGCAGATGACATTCACATTTGTCTCAAATCTTTGCTCAAGACTAGCAAAAGCTCTCTGGATCGCCTGATTTCTTCACTTGCGGTTTTCATACGTGGTTGAGCGGTGAAAGATGCTCCCGTCTGTCTGACAGCGCTGCCCTCCACATGGTAAACTGCGGCCTGACAATCTACACTGGGTAATTGGGTTCAACCGCCGGCTTTTCTTTATCCATTCTGATGCCTTTTCCGGATTAATGGACCATGTAAAAAACTCTGCAGCCAAATGCTCAGCTTGTAAACTCCAGAGGGATTCCAACACAACGGTGTGTCCATTAAAACACAGGAAAGTAAAATACAGTCGTGATTTTATAGGCAGTACTTTAACATATGTCGACACAGTCACAAACCAACAGATTCGTACAACGCAGAATCACTGTGATGTGAAACTATTGTTCAAGGTGGTGAATTTGTATTCATTTATATGATGTCATCTGATTTTATGCAGGTGATGATTAGGTTTGCGGGCTTCATTATTTCTTTTTTGTACAAATGGATCTAAATAAGCCACATTTGAAAAATCAGGCTGGATCGTGTCATAAATGTTATCTGATATAAATAAATTCTAAGGGTTTGTATTAAGGAAAAGTTTCTGGTGTGGATTTTGGAAACTGATAGATGTAGCCGTCCCAGCGCTAAAAGATGCCGCTCATGAACCCCACGAGGTAAGTCAAACTAAGTCATATGTCTGTCTTTTGTTGGTTATCGACATGTACATGCATAAATTACACAACATTTTTATAATGAATCAACAGTTAGGCAGTGATCATGCGACGATGTGTTGTGTGCTTGTACTGTAGTTCCGCCCCCCCTGAACGTTTATGGCTCACCTGTTTTCGGAACTAATCATAAAGCTGTATCTGTCATTTGTAAATGTGATCAAACAAAATACTGAAGATACGAAGTATGCAATACTACTCTATAGGTACTCAAGATTAATATGAGATATGAGGGAGAAAATGTGTGTGTTAGCTGTGTAACCTGTGTAAGTGTAAAAATAAGGGAAGCAACTGACTGTGGAATTACGCTTCGAGCGACAAGAGTACAAGTCACAGCTCGTGGTCCTTCCCTGAATCTGCAGCCCTCTGTCCTCCCCATCACTTCCTGTCTGTCTTTCCTGTCCTGTCAAACAGAAAGCCCCAAAAATTGACTCCAAATGAGTATCTGTGGAACCCAGAATCCATCTGTCATTAGTACAAACTAATTGATGTTTTAAACTATCCGAGCATTTATTAATCAGACAAAACTGTGTGTGCTGGGTTGTGCTTGTTAAGTATCCAACATCTATATTAACCGCAATATCGCTGATGGCCACAATTAAAATAATAACCATCTGAAAGAAACTCTTGAGACCAACAAAACATTTTATAACACAATCAAACCATAACACCCTTCATCACCCTGAAATAAAGTCAGAGTTCTGTAGCTTCAGTCCATGTTTGCTGGCGTTAAACTGATCTATATGCTATGTTTGATGCCGACAAAATTATCTTTTATCAAATATTCCAAACCAGACTGATCTCAAAGGAATTTCTAACCATTTTATGAGATGGCTAATTCTTACGATTTAAATCGCACAAAACACACAATCATTTAAAAATAGGCCATAATGAAACCTCATCCTCTAAACTTACTGTCACTGCCGGAGGCTAAAGCAAATCAAACTAATGAGATCATACAAATTCAGATGAAATAACCTCATAAAATACTTGGGATTGGCACAGACTACCTCATTTAAAAACCTGAAACACTGACAAAATACAGGCATAGAGCAAAAAGACTTTATAGCGAATGAAATATATATTATTATAAAATATGTTTCATTATACTTTATAGGCTGTTACTAATCGGTGTTTGGTTATAATATAGAAGAAATATTACATTAACATTAAATATGTTCATATTTTATTGTATATTAATTGTATACAAATTTAGTTATAGATTATTTTCGAAGGTCTACCAGAAGTCTCGTTTTGTTCACGTAACTTTTGTTTTTGTTGTTGCTGCTGAAACCGTCTATATCAGCATTATAATTTGGGTTGTTGTATATATTTAAAGGGACAAAAAGAAAAATAGATTAGATGATAATGGAACAATAATGGGACAGTTTGGAGCTGATTATAGAGGTTCTTTACTTAACGATGCTTCACAATTCATTTACACAGTGGTATTCAAACTAGGGGCTGTGGCCCCCTGGGGGGAGCATCGAGATGGGACCAGGGGGGCCACCGATTTGGTGGCATTTTTTGAAGTAAAGCAATTGATCATACATTTTGGGCAATCAAACATCATCAAAATTATGTTTGTTTTCTGCATTGTATAATTGATTGTCTTTGGTTTCATTTAAATTCAGAAGTCTTTTTTAGGGAGGCACTAAGCAATGCAACCCACGAAAGGGGGGCCTTACAACCCAAAGGTTGAGAACCACTGCTTTAACATCATTACGTTTCCACCTACACCCACAAACTTAACTGCAAAACATATATAACGAAGTCACAGTCTCACATCTCCCCACCACTCAACATCTTTTTTATCCATCTGCTGAATTTTAAAAGTGACAATTTCAATGTTTTCTGCTTACTTTGGTCTGAACACAATGACTCCATTGGAAAGTGAATGTTTCTGCTTTTCCAACAAAAACAGAAGTGCAAGAAAATGAAGAGCTAATCTTCAGCCCTGATTCTTTAACAGAATGCAAAATTTCCTACCGTGCAGCGTGTGATTACATTTACATTGATGCATTTGTACGCTTTCATCAAAAGATACTAAGTGCAGTCAATCTACATCTGATCAGTTTGTGTGTTCTGTGAATCAAACCCCTGACCTTTGTGCCGCTTACACATCGCTCACCCATTGAGCTACAGAAACACTAGAATTACACCAATGCTCTGCGGAGACGTTCACGAGCACTCATCATGCAAATTCAACCCTTCACATCTGAAAACAACTTATGTGTGAGTGCTTTCTTTGTGTCAATACAGGAGCAGAAATGTCGCAGAACAGCTCTCGTGTAAGCTTTAGCATTCTGAAGAGATCTCAAGAAACTTCGGTCTGTGACCTGCTTCTCTCTTCAGATGATTCACTGACCGTGGATCTGCTTCAATAAAGATCATTATCATTCATCTTCATCTGGTGGAGATGCAACATCATGATTTCAGGAAGATCTGGAGCGTTTCTTGAACAAGCACATCACACGACCTTCTTCACGTTCTCTTCTGCTCACATCTGAAATACTACTTGTTGCCAAATGGCATTTCTTAATAGCCATGTTTTCTAAATTAGTATTTGCTCACGGGAGGATATTGTCAACAAGCAGATGTCCTCTGTACATATTTACATGCATAATGGGATCTACAGAAGTCTTGATTCATGATTCTCTCATCTCATCTTTATTCATCAGGAGTCCCTATTCTTTCATTAAAGCCTTTTCACACCAAGGACAATAATTAAAACTACTGAAGAAAAATGTCAAAACCTATTCTTTTCTCTTTTCTTTTCTATGCTTTTCTTTACTATTATATTCTTTTCTATTCTTTTCTATTCTTTACTGTTCTTTGCTTTTCATTTCTGTTCTGTTGTGTTCTGTTCTATTCTTCACTATTCTACTCTTTACTCTTTACTATTCTATTCTATTCCTTATTATTCTATTCTATTATTTACTATAACATTATATAATATTCTTTACTTTACTCTTCTATTCTATTATTTTCTATTCGTTACTATTCTATTCTATTCTGTTCTATTGTATTCTATTCTTTACTTTTCTATTGTATTGTATTGTATTTTATTCATTACTAATCTATTCTTTACCATTATAATTTTTCCTATTATATTCTAATCTTTACCTTTATATTCCTTAATATTCTATTCTTCACTATTCTAAGCTATTTGTTTCTTTACAAAATCTAATCTATTCTACATTTTTCTATTCTTTACTGTTCTATTCTATTCTATTCTATTCTATTCTATACTGTAATATTCTATTCTGTAATATCAAATCTTTAGAGTCATAACTATTATTTTCTGTTCTGTTCTGTTCTGTTCTATTCTATTCAGAATCTACTTTCAGAGTATTTTTTTATGAAACACTCCACCATAAAACAATGACAGCCAATCAAAATCGATTGAATTGAAAGATCGCACACATGTAAAATGTAAAACTTAATTTAGACCTTACGCATTTCTCCATGCTATGGCTACTGGCAGCATCACGTCTTCATCAATCTCTTCTGTTTATATTAGACTCTAGCGCAGTGTTTAAGATGTTTAGCAGTTGATCTGTGAGAGATCACCTTCAGACTCCATTACACCAGAAGAACGGGAGGAGGATGCTGGGTAATTTTCTCTGCAGACAGGCTGTTAATTAATAAAGCGGCTCTCCTTGACGACTCTGTATTGTGTGAAAGTGACGGCCAGCATCTCTCCAACTCCAGCTTTCTTACACTCATGTCTACTGCAATAGCCAACATCCAAACCGAAGACTTTATATTCTCAAACGGTTCCTTTTTTCATTCTGTTAAAACAAAACGAAACAGTTTAAAACGGACCCTTAGTAAACCAATTTGTCTATTCTGACAGGGAAAGTGGCTTTAAATCATGTCAAAAGACATTTCATAGCGGTCAAGACTCAGTGTAGCAGAGCAGTAAATTCTGTTGTGCTTCATGTGAAATCATGCTTTTTTTTTGCATTGACGAAAACCAGAGAGACTACATTAACATGACTGAAGTGAACTTGGAATCTTACTTAAAAACAATATGTAAAGTATATAAGTACTTATGAAGAGGTCATACCCTCAGTGATTTCATTTGTTAGGTTTATATTCCTTTGTATCCATGTTTGATTCATTTTGTGGAGATGATTTTCGTTACTTTTCTTATGGTCTTAGATACACATTAGATTCAAAGAAAGTTCCATCCATCCATCCATTTTCTTCCACTTATCCGGGGCCGGGTCGCAGGGGCAGCAGTCTGAGCAGGGATGCCCAGACTTCCCTCTCCCTAGACACTTCCTCCAGCTCTTCCGGGGGGACACCGAGGCGTTCCCAGGCCAGCCGGGAGACATAGTCCCTCCAGCGTGTCCTAGGTCTTCCCCGGGGTCTCCTCCCGGTGGGACATGCCCGGAACACCTTCCCGGGAAGGTGTCCAGGGGGCATCCGGAAAAGATGCCCGAGCCACCTCAGCTGGCCCCTCTCGATGTGGAGGAGCAGCGGATCTACACTGAGCTCCTCCCGAGTGACCGAGCTTCTCACCTTATCTCTAAGGGATCGCCCGGCCACCCTGCGGAGAAAGCTCAATTCAGCCGCCTGTATCCGGGATCTTGTCCTTTCGGTCATGACCCACAGCTCCTGACCATAGGTGAGAGTAGGAACGTAGATTGACCGGTAAATCGAGAGCTTCGCCTTGCGGCTCAGCTCCTTCTTCACCATGACAGACCGGTACAGCGACTGCATTACTGCAGAAGCTGCACCGATCCGTCTGTCAATCTCCCGTTCCATCCTTCCCTCACTCGTGAACAAGACCCCCAGATACTTGAACTCCTCCACTTGAGGCAGGAACTCTCCACCTACCTGAAGTGAGCAAGCCACCCTTTTCCGACTGAGAACCATGGCCTCAGATTTGGAGGTGCTGATTCTCATCCCAGCGGCTTCACACTCGGCTGCAAACCGTCCCAGTGCATGCTGGAGGTCCTGGACTGATGGGGCCAGCATGACGACATCATCCGCAAAGAGCAGAAATGAAATCATGTGGTCCCCAAACCCGACACCCTCCGGCCCCTGGCTGCGCCTAGAAATTCTGTCCATAAAAATTATGAACAGAACCGGCGACAAAGGGCAGCCCTGCCGGAGTCCAACATGCACCGGGAACAAGTCTGACTTACTGCCGGCAATGCGAACCAAGCTCCTGCTCTGGTCGTACAGGGACCGGATAGCCCTTAGCCAAGGGTCTCGAATCCAATACTCCCAGAGCACCCTCCACAAGATGCCCTGAGGGACACAGTCGAATGCCTTCTCCAAATCCACAAAACACATGTGGATTGGTTGGGCAAACTCCCATGAACCCTCCAGCAAAAGAAAGTTGCGAAGAGTTATTTTCTTTCTTTCCTTTATTCAGAATTTGAAACATTTTCATTTTCTTACCTTCTGTCTCCGTGCTCATGACCCTTTTTATTCCTTCCAAAGAGATTATGGGTAGTGTAGGCATAGTTTTTCTATTGTGTGGGTATGGGAGGGTCGTTGTTATCCTTTGTTTGTTGATGAAAATTTTGTGATTGTTTTTCTTTATTGTTCTTGATTTTCTGGTTATTTATCATTATTTTTTTATGTTAGAAATACACTTTAAAATTGAGTGTTAATTATGTTGATTTATGTGTTTATGTATATGATATTCATCCCCCCCTATGTATTTGAATGGTTTGTTCCTTTGGGTAGAAAATGGTTGCTTCTCAATATGCCTCCTCATTCCCTCGCTCCTCCGTCCTCCATCCTCCATCCTATGACCCGGAAACCGATTTAGCTCAGCAATTTAGAGGACATCTCAATTTTCTAATTGCACCGGGCGGAGGCGAGGATCGAGGAGGCTTTCCGAGGAGTCATGAGGGAGGATACACAGACAGGTGTTTACTTTGTGGAAGTGTTTTATCGACTAAACCTGACGCGCATATTTTCTCCCCCACCCCTGCACATCGTCGTATCTTTAGATAATAGCTGAAACATGCATAAACGTGATAATTAAGCATTACATTATTGGAAATTTAGACCTATTTCAGACAGTATAGTTAATATGCATATAGAAAATATATATATATATTTATAATTTATTGGACATATATTTAATATACATTTCTGACATCTTTTAATCATGTTTATAAATTTATTCTATTTTAGTGGTGATTATATAATCTGCCTAATGGTTGTACTTAACCACTTTTTTTTCAATGTGTACAGTCATCGCATTATTGTCTGTGTGTGTAAATATTGTTGATGAGTTATTCATGAATGTAAGACCCGTCTTGGAGAAGCTTACTTAGATTTCAGAGACAACAGGCCATATCAAACCTTTCTTTGATTTCTTCTTCAAGAAGAGCAAATCTTTCTTAAACGTGATCCGACTTTCTTCAAAGCTCATAGCGAATTCAACCTGATCCTTTTCTTGCTAACAAGATGCTGCTTCTGCTGTCACAATTCTACCGTTTATCGATTTCTCTTGAGTGCGAACTCGTCAAAGAGGTTTAATTCTGGGAGTGGAGTTCATGAAGCTGGTTTCCAATAGCAACGGCGTTATTGTTCGGCTGCCTGGCAGTTAATTTGCTTTTGGGAGGAAAGCAATGCTGTCACGATTCACGTTGAACACATCCATTCTTTTCTTCACAGCCGAGAGGCTAGGAGAGAAATAATAGTAAGATCATTATTGTTTATGCTTCTCTCGTGCCCCTTGTCTATCCAGAAACGGAAAAAGTCCACCGGAGTGAAATTCAGCTCGTACAGTTAGAAAACAGAACGGGACGCCCGATTTGATATCTTTTATATAACACAAAACTTTCACATTCAAGAAAAAGAGAGAGAGAGAGAGAGAGAAAGAGGAAGAGAGAGAAAGAGGAAGAGAGAGAGAGAGAGAGAGAGAAAGAGGAAGAGAGAGAAAGAGGAAGAGAGAGAGAGAGAGAGAGAGAGAGAGAGAGAGAGAGAGAGAGAGAGAGAGAGAGAGAGAGAGAGAGAAAGAGAAAGAGAGAGAAAGAGGAAGAGAGAGAGAGAGAGAGAGAGAGCCAGAGGCGATGAACCTAATTATCCAAGAGAAAAATCGAAGTCATCTTTTCACCGTTGTTCTGATAATAATTAAAGTGTGTGGGTCACAATGAAAGGGCGATTAAAGACGAGCTGAGATGTTTAATAATAATAAGACATCAATCATTCACATAATGCCTTCAAGAGAAACACAACATGAGCGACAGAGTAAAACTTCCCCACTGTGCAGTCTGACGTTGACGCGACAGATTAAAAAAGAAACGTTCACCCAAAATTTAAACATCTACTCCCTCTGAGGAAAACTTGCTTTAAAAGCTTTTCTCAACAAGCGACACAATTTCATGCATCATTCATGTCAAACAGATTTATAACCCAAAGTTTCAAGGAGGCATGAATTAAAATCCAAATTTTAACCCGAGCGTTTGTTATATATGACCAAATCATATTCACTCGAACATCATGTAAGTGTCAGAACTGAAAATGCCCTTATTACTTAGATTACATCTGTTTTTGACCCAAGGCCCAACGAATGCCCGGTTTTGGTATGCAGCTATCTATAACGACATTGATAGGTTGAAAATATCAACGACTACTTCTCTAGCCCCGCCCACTGGTTTCGGCATGACAGAACTGAAGTAACACAGGTGGCGCGGAACCAGATAGATCGATGAAGCAATAAACATTTTTCATTTTTGTTTATTTTTCATGGAAACGTCTACTTAAAAATTCGCCCATTAACACCGAGCGTTTGCAGAGCTGGCCTCAAAATCTGGGTAGAAAATAGCCTATTACTTACTGGTTTTGATATTTTTGGATGTAAAAACCATGCAAACGTCATAAGTAGACCTCACATAACAGTATAAAACAATAGAAAAGAAGTTCATCAGACCTATAAAACCTAATGATTTGGTCAAACCCTCTAACAACAGTGTTTGCTTTAGCAAAAATAATTGATGATTCTTCCACCGCTGTACACAGATCTATCTATCGGAGAAATCTGAAGAGACTGTGAGAAAACTAATATCTCACTCATGAGAAACGCTGGGTTTTTGTTTCAGTGAGAGTGAACTGCACACATTATCTGTCTCTTTTGAGTAAAGAAACTTTGGTTAATTGTGCAGAAGTGAATGCTTTGAAATATCATCATTACTTCATGGCTGCACGAAGCTGAGTTTGTTTATGAATCAGAGAATATATATTGTACTGTATGCACATGAATTCAAGCGGATAACACTACAAACCTTCAGAGGAACTGGAAATAGCGCTGGTTGCTTTGTTTCCTCCTTTGCCGTGAGGATTAACACATCTTCCTTTAAAAGAAACACACACACACTTAGGCCATGTTCACACTTGACTTCTTTTTTGAAGCTGCCAGTGTATGTTTAATATTATAGACCTATGGAGAGAACCAGTATTTTACAAAAAGTCTGGATCGCTTTTTTAAACGCCAGCGCCAGCGCCTTTTTCTGCAGCTCACTGCAGAGTTTTTCACAGCTGACTAATGACAGAGACCTGTTGTTTCCATAACAACATGCGAGGAAGTGGATTTATTCAAGAAGGCTCAAAGTCGAAAAAACGAAATGGTGGCCGAAACACACATTGGAGAACAGTTTTGTATAAATATAGGTTTAATTTTCCCTTTCAATAACTTTTGAATGCAGTTCTAGAGAGAAATGAGTATTATAGTTTTTATATATGTGATTGGTTACTGCTGTTTATAATTCAAATCGACCTATGTTATGTTGCCTATGAAGCCTGTCTCTCTTAAGCTGCCTTTTTTTACAAAAAAAGTGCACCTGTCAAAAAAGAAGTCAAATGTGAACACAGCCTTAGAATTGCAAGACTATGTTTCATGTACTTCTACATTTCCTTCCCATTTCATTTGCATTGTTGAACTTAAATGTTTCTACCTGTTTAAAATGTATAATTATTTTGCAAACAAAAAAGAATGTCTAAAATCAAACAACACTGAACCCCATTGACTTCCATTTTAAGAATACAAAACCACTGAGACATTTCTCAAAATATCTTCTTTTGTGTTCCAAAGAAGGAATATTTAAAATAAATGTTGACAGAATTTTGATTTTTGAGTGAATTTTCCCTTGAAGCCATTATTAACAAATACAGTACCTTTTAAATTTCTGATGGACTGAAGGTCAGTCTCCGGCCTGTGCTGGTCCTCTGCTTCTGTTTGAAAGGACAAATCTAACACAAAGAAACTCAAACATACAGCATCTCATCAAATATTTAAAATGCAGCACTCAAAGAAAGTTATCGTTACCATTACAGACATTATCTCATCTCAAATGTACTTTTACTGATTCAATTACCATTTTTCAGCTTTAAAACAAACAATTAGTGACATTTTCATTCCAGCGCTCTGCGATGTTTCCAGTAAATTATCAGATTATATTACAAACTAAGAGGCTTAGATGACTGGAGGGAATTGAGTTTTCTAGGCGGGGTGCATTTGTGTTAAATATGATGTAACCGGATGTACCTGCACATCTGTGGTGAGACGAGCAGCGTACTGCAAATGTAAAGCGACGGATGACACCGATTCTGGAAACCACTAGAAACAGAGAGACTGTGATGTAATGCGTCTCCACCTGGAAAGACACAGTTTGATATTTACAATAAAATGTCTCAGGAGAGATAAAAAGAGAATCAAATGTGTAAATGAGATCTGTTGATCTGGATTTGAGTAAATGTGATGAGAAATGTTTGAGTTCATAATGACATCTTCAATAATATTGACTTTTGATTGTAAATTTGAGCTGAGTTTGACACATGGTGGACATCACTATTTTCGTCCTCTTTTTCACGGAAGGAATATCTGAGACTTAGATGAGACAAAAGCATCCGTTTGATCTTCATGTAATTTAATGTATGTCTAGTAGAAATAACTGAGATATTAATGAGATTTCATCTGTGATTTGTCTTATGAGAACACCTCTCATCCACGCACCACTGAGTGATGGGACCTAATGTCAGCAAGCAATGAAAGCATCAGGTCATGATTATAAGAGAGAGAGAGAGACAGAGAAATACAGAGAGAGAGAGAGACAGAGAGAGAGAAATACAGAGAGAGAAAGAAAGAGAGAGAGAGAGAGAGAGAGAGAGAGAGAGAGAGAGAGTCTTGTCTGTGTAATTATGGGGTAAATAATTACTTGAGGACAATGAGCTGGATAAATGGTGTCTTTGATCTGAAAGGTCTTAGGACGGCACTCAAAGAAAAATATGTTCGTCCATGTCTATACCCATGCATCAGATGAGATCTTTAAAGAAGAGTATCTGTCATGTTTATTACTTGGATTCATGATAACCCTTACAGAAAAGACACATGAATTTCTGTACAACATGTGTTTAACAAAACGTGTGTGCAAAACATTGTGTTTACTGACACGAATTTCCCCCTTTTTGTGTCAGTCAACACGACTTTCAATCAAATATTTAAATAATGTAAATATCAATCGATATTTAAATAATGGATATCTTTCTTATGTATAAATATATAACAATTTTATCTGATGGGAATTTATACCTATTTTTCAAGGTGCCTCATTCCTGTGAATTCCTATTTCCTACGATCTCATTGGTATGTTTTGTTTTTGTTTGGTTAGAGTAGGGTAGCCATTTATAGTTGTTTCGCCACTTTGTGAAACTCGCGTTTTTAGCTAAATTAGCTGTGATTTTAGGGTTTTGAGTGAAGTAAGGTGTTGGTTAGCCACATCCTAAAATATGTCTGACTTCTTTTGATATCAGGTTATGAATAAATAATTGTACACACACATGCAAGTCTGGGTGTTGAAAGTCGTACTGAGTCACACGAAAAGACATTTGTGCTGACTGAGAGTAAAAAAAGTTGTGCTCACTGACACGAAGAAATAGAGATATTCGTGTCCATAAACATCAATTTATAGATTCCAAATTCTGTGTCTATGACACGAACTGCCGTGAGACTGGGTTGAGAGGTTTAAATATATTTTCCATAAGTGTAAAAATGTGTCATTTAATGCCGAGTGTCTGTCATATTTATTACTTGGATTTATGATAAAGGATGTGGATAGATTTCGTTTATATGCGGTTAAGTATTATAAGTCAGTCACGTTAGCATTTCGGCTGACATTGCTTTACTGTGCTGTGTTAACTGTTTACCTGTGGGTCCTTACGCTTACATAAGTGTCATTATAACACAAATCAATGTCATTTTTGTAACCTTTTATGTAAATATCTCTGTGTGTACTAATAATCTTTGTGTTAGTTTATAATAATCCTCCTTGAGCTGAAATGTAGTTGTGAGTCTATGAGGAAAGAACAATCACAACAGATTGGGGAAGCATACCAAAGGGAGGGATTTAGAGAAACTTTGTCTTAGAAAAGCTTCTTTGAGAAATGGTGTAATATTAAATGCATTTTTTGAAAACATTACAGCGTTTTTTGACCTTGTGTGCATTTTAACCTGTTGCTGGGGACCCAAATACAATAGTAGGACACTTAAAATTAAAACATAATGGGCACTTTAAGTCAATGATGCTATGAAAATGTAAAGCAAAATGCTGTCAAAATATCTCCAACAAAAATCTGTCAAACTGCTGTAATTGTAACCTTTAGTTCCCAATTATTGTATTATTCTATATTCAAGATGTTTTCCAAAACCTAGCAATCCACCCACCACTATGTTTTATGGCATCTTAAGCACGTTTCATATATCCACAGGGGGTTTGAAAAGTTAGGCAGGGACTTTTATATCCTAATTTGAATAACTTTAAAGGCAGAACTACATGTAACTTTGACACAGACAGCAATCCCAGAATGCATTAGCACTATAAAAATACTAATGAATGATAACCCAAGTGTCACTCCATCCAGGGTGTATCCCTGCCTTGATGCCCGATGACTCCTGAGATAGGCGCAGGCTCCCCGTGACCCGAGGTAGTTCGGATAAAGCGGTAGAAAATGGATGGATGGATAACCCAAGTGTAAGTACCCCACATATTTACATGCAGCGGTGGAACAAAATTTACAGATCACTATAAAGAATTTCGTTTTTCTAAATGTACTATTTATAGCACGGTGTTTAAATAAAATGATTGTTTCGGTTTCCATCTGTGAACTGTTAACAACATGTCACCCAAATTCCAAATAAAAAATATTTATTTTATTCACATTTATTTGCAGTGAACTGCAAATAGACAAACTCTTTAAAATAACAAAAAAGAGGAAATGTTTCAGAAGTTTATATTAATGTTTGAAAATCACAACTAATGTTTGTCCATTTGTTTTAGGATCAGTTCATAATTTAATATACTATATATTTAATATTATTTAATATTATTTTTTTTATTAATTAATTTAATATAATATATCACAAAAAAGTGTTTTTTTAAAGCATCAAAACGCATTAAAATGATACAAATACAGAATTTTTACATGTCTACAAAATAATTAAATATATAACACCTTACATGGAGGCTTTGGAGTCCACTGTGCTGATATCAGAGAAATATCTGAATAAATAAACGTATAAATGTAAACATGGTAAAACTTGTTAAATGAAGCTGACAATGCTCGCTGAAAGCGCAATGAAATTACCTTAAATATTTAATAACACGGTGCATGCAGTGTGCGTGACTTTGTGAATGCTGATTACTCTCAGAAAATATGTTTGTCTTTTCTCCATATTACATGAGTTGATGACAGACAGAAGAGTAAAGCATCCTCAGCTGATCTGTACAGTATGAGATGATAATCACACATAATTATCCTGATTATTTCTGTCCTCTCAGTTCATATAAAACATCCCACACCTGCAGCGGTTAACACAGAAACGTATCAAGATAGATTATTGCAGGTGACAATAACAGCACCTGAGATAACACACCAGTCATCACTTAAAAGAACAGCGGATATCAGTCTGTCAGTGAAGCAGATTCTGTCCGTCTGTTGTTTTAAAGGTAAGAATGCATCAGAACAACAAAAGACAGATTCTACTTCGCAAAATATACTTTTATATTTTTCACAACGTTTAATATCTGTTTTAATGTTATCATTCTTACTTTATCACCTGGGCACTTTATGTTCAATGCCTGAGACTCACAATGACATCATCGGAATATGAACAACCCTGCAGAGAATTTATCTTTCTAATCACAAACAAACGTAAAAAGAATGCAGTAATACAAACACTCATCTGTGCTCGATGTTCATGCCTGAACGACACAAACACATGCCAAGTGCTAGTTCACAGCAAAATTGTTTCACTTATTCACTCTCATCTTGTTACTTAAAGCTGCTATCCATAACTTTTTTTGGTTAAAAATAGAAATCAGGTCAAGACAGTGCTGAAAACTGTAAATTCTGTCAGCACTTATCATCCTCGTGTCATTTCAAGACAGTGTGACTATCTTTCACTGACACATTTCTCAAAATATCTTCTTCTGTGTTCCACAGATGAAAGGAAACATTTACAAACATGGGAGAATACATGACAGAATTTGGGATGAATTTGAAGGTGAATCACTGATCTATATAAATGACTAACGGCAGGAGGTGAATCCATCTAAAAAAAACAGTTTTTCTGCTTATTAGGTACGCTTTTAGTTCATGTTTGGTTGAATTAATTGTTACTTCTGATGTTTTTTTCAATGTTTATGTTGGGCAGAATAGCGATGTGTAGAAATCAATTTATAGAAAGTGAGTGTGTATTCCACACTGTTGTAATGGCACATGGTTAGAAATAATAATGTTTAGAAATAAAGCTTCATGACTTAAAGAACATATCCAAAACGAGATACGTCAGTTAAAAAAAATGTACTTGTTTTTTATGTGCATTCCAATTAATATCAATCAAACTGCAGTTGGTTTGTTTTGATTTAAGCCATAATAACTCAAAAAATGGCGGCACTGTAGCTTCAGTGTAATGATGTCATGAGGAATCCAGTCATTTTTATCGATCAGTTTTGTGAATAGTGACTTTCAGACAAAAGCTCATCTGAAATAGCTAAACTGTAAGTAACTGAAGAGAGAGCTGTCATTTTTAGATGAACTTTCCCTTCGATCCTTCCCGGATCTATCATCATCAGTATTTGGTCTGTGGAGTAAAAGGTCATAAGGTGTCACCGTAGCCTCTGTAAGCAAGAAAACATCCAGAACATCAATCTGAATCCTGAGTACAGAACAACGTCCTGATGATATTCATTGATGTGTGCTTTATGTTCTTTACGATGTACGGCACATATTAAAAACTTTTGGGAACGATTTTCCACGCGTCCCTTCACATCGGATGGTTGTTGAAATCCACGTTGATATCTGTTGAAAGATGACTTATTTATAACGCACATCCAGAGATGAGAAAGCGAAAGAAACTGTGGCGTAAATCACATTTCAACCGTTGAATGGAATGTAAACGTTTGATTTAAGGCATGAATATTTAATGCAGGATAAATACAGAGGACGACTCGAAAGCACAGACAGCAAGTTGAGAGATGGGAAATTGGCGATATTTTTCACCCTTCTTTGCGGTGACAGCGTCTGACAAACAATTAATCTTACACGTCGCTCATCCAAATATGGATTTCCAATTTGCACAGTTCAGCCTGTGTTTTGTCATAGAGCGGCGGTTCATTCGCGACTCAAGATGAGGCCACTCCACTATTTATATCTGGAGCAAAAAGGGCTGGCATGACTAGAATTAGGAGTGGAATCGATGGTCCAATGGGGCGTAGGGGACGGTCATCTTTATTCAAATGGGAATAATTGATTGGTCACCCTTTTGATTTCCATATAAATGAAACCTTTTATCAGTCTGCCCACCTGTTTGAAGCTCATCATGCGGCGATTGGCTTTGAGAGATGATACGAGGTGCCGGGCCTCATTCGCACATCAGTGAGGGCTCCGTGGACTCGGGTTCTGACACCCCAAAGCTCTTTGTATTCGGCTGCCGTCTCCAAATCAGAAATGAGACGTTCTACGACTCGGTCGCAATTGAAACATCCACCCGTAAGAGGGGGGTGAACAAAAGTTGCCATTAAGGTCACATTCAAATTGAATATTTTACTCTTTATTTTGCTTTTCAGCGAGGGAAGAGATCGTCAACAATAATGAATTTTTCTATTGATAAAAATCATTTCCGTCATTTATAGTAGATGTGTTTTTTCACTTTAAATAAGATGATGAGTTCTACTCAGAAGAAAGAGAAATCAGAGGTGAGATCCCTTTCACTTCTCAATTATTTCTCGAGATTAAACGAGATTTAAAGGAGAGCCAACGGAAACTTTTGCTGGTGTCTCGGATATTTCTCCTGAGAAAAGAGTCAGAAATCTCACAAATGAGTTTGAGAAGAGATGCCAGAAATGTGTCAAACCGAGCACAGATTTGTCAAGTCTGTAATAAAAAATGTATATTATTGAAGATTTCGATATCAACTCAAACATTTCTCATCAAATCCAGATATAAAAATATTTTCCTCCTCTCTTCACAGTATTACAAGGACATCACAATAAAGTTTTCACTTTGTCGGTCTAAAAATAAAACTTCCAAAGAAGTGTTTTTTAATCACAGAATAAACCTGACTACGCTAGTTAAATACAAGAGTCATTTTTGGGTTATTATGACAAGAAATAGTGACTGAGTGAAGTTGTGTTACGGCGTATGCAAACAAGACTTCATTAACTTTATCAGCGAGCGCTTTATCAGGAGTGACACCGCTCTCCTTTGCTCTTTTATGCATCTTATTTAGGTCATGAAACCTCATTTAATTGTCATTTGGTTATGCAATGAGCCGTGACTTGTGTCGATTGTGAGCTCGGCGGGAGTTACAGGTGATGAGGTTAATCACTTTTACATAATTACTGCACACACACGCAGTCAGGAATCATATCATCTTCTAGCCTAAATAACCTTAAAACTCCATTCGCTAGAATATTAGACTCTCGGTTCTCTTCGTGATGAGTTCAATACCATCTCAAGGCAATTGCAAACTATTTTATAAGGCGATTGAATCGTAAAAATGTGTACAACCTCTCTTGACTACCTATCTTTCTAGTACAAGAAACTCTATAGAGTTAAACGCATATATAAATGCGAGTTCCTATTTATACAAATGACAGCCCAGAGGACTATAATTCACACATGGTGACTAAAGACAGCCGTGTGGATGTGTGATACAGGAGTGACAGATCACAGATGGTGTGAACTAGACATCAGTGCCAGCACAGAGGTCAACAGAGATGACCTCGACCGCCGCTCGGGCTGCTGGGAACTCCTGCAGTACAACACTGCAGAAAGATGAAGATCACACTCAACGTATTCAAACCCTTTCAGACGTCAGCGGTCTCGTGGAAAATACAGGAGAATTACAGATTTATCGCTACACCACGATCAAGTGATGGAAGGAAAAACAGGACTTATTTTGTTTTCAAGGTTGTCAAAAACACAAACACGTAACCGCACACATACAGTGAAAGATACTTTCATTACACAACTAAAGTTTACTTTAAAGTCTCAGTGAAATAAAATATTACAAGCTTATTTTCCCATTAAATATTGCAACGTTTATTGTAAATAGTTGATCAATGTGGGTCATTCTCTTTGTAAAATTTGTGTGCCCTCATAATCTGCAGTTAAAATCTCCTTCCTGTAATGACTATACATTTTAGATGACGTATATTAGATGGCTTGGGCGGAGCATCCGTTAACTCCTCCACTTCAAGTGTCAGTCTGCTGCCAGTTCCATTTCAAAATGCAACGGCTGTTTTTATACATCCAATCAAATAGCAGGGAAAGACGAAAGCCACAATATTCCATTTCACTCAGAAATACGTCAAAATATGGAAGTAAAAAAAACATAATATGTAAGGGATAATCCACAGCTAGCCGTGCGTTAAAGGGTTTTAATGCATGACGTGGAGGCCAAGATCCACCCTACGTGAAGATGAGCAATGGCTAGCTGGGGATTATCCTGCTTATGCTATGGTCCTTTGCCAAGTTAAATGTTTTATTGATGTATTCAGTGAAATTTTAGATCAAACAGGTGAAAATGACAGTGATATTGTCAGATAAATTTCAAATGTAATCACACTTACTGGAGCTACCTGTGCGTTAAAGAGTTTTAATGCACACCTTCCAGCCAATCAGAATAGAGTATTCAAACAGAACATTGCATGATCTAAATGAATTAATAAGTGACTCTAAACTTCCCCACACTTGATTGTCTACCAAAATAATAACATTTAAGCATACACCTTCAGTCACAATCGAGGGGGAAAAGGCATAAAAACTGAAAAAGGTTTTCCAAACAGTTTCCTTACTGTTTGTTTGTTTATTTTATTCGCAGAACTGAAAACACACACATAAACACACAGAACAACGGTTAATTCTGTCTGCTGTATTCACGTCACAGGAGATTTAAAACTCACCAAAAGCAATTTTTGTCTCAGTAATAAATCTAATGAGACAACACGTTCACCTGTCTGTACATTTATTAATTTAAAAGAGATGTTCAAGTCACTTCTGCTATATTTAACTAATATGGTTTTCGAAACAATTACTTTGAGTCCACTTCAAAAACATCTCAGTCCACAATGAAAGCTTTTCACGCTGGACGTATCATTCTGATGTTCTGTTAAACCCTTTAAGAAGGGTGTCACCGAACTCACCCTGCCCTCTATTCAACCTGCTCCGAGGGCGGACCCCTGAGGGACACCCCCTTCCTCCTCGCTGCAGTTACAGAGAGGTTTTACACTGATCCTCCCAGAAACTCATCCGATAGATGTTCTTCAGTTTATCAATGACTTGATCGATCGCTGGGGCCTACTCCTCCACTTTCGACTTCTGAGCACATCCGTTTAAATCCCCCCGCAGACCGCTCACTATGTGTAGCTGTGAAAGAAGAAGAGAGGGAAATGGATGGGTCGAGAGGATCACTTGAGATAAGCAACTCGATAGACTTGAGATATCTTCATACCCCTTTACTGTAAATATCTAGAGCTATCCTTACTCCTAAGAGATGCAAACTATTTACTAAAGGCATCAATTTAAAATGTGTTTGAATCAGAAAAAGAAGCAGTAAAAAGATTCTTAAATAAAAAAATGTAAGTGCAGTACACAGGTTTACAGTATGGAAATAACAAAATTCTCTTATTTATGTACTGGTTTGTCATGCTGTATGTAAATAATCAATGCAATGCAACATAAACATAAAATCATCAGTGAAACTTTTCAAATAAAACTTGAAGAGATAAAGTGAGATAAAACAAATCTAAGTTAATGAGGTAAATCATGTTTCTCCATGAAGCAATCGTAACATTAAATGTACATTAGCAAACTGAAATTAATTCTTCAACCACATCTTCCGATTCTCTTTTCTATATTATCAAAACAAACTTATATTCATGACATCTTTGGTATAAAACTATTATTCTTTTACAGTTGGCTGATAATCTTTAGCTCATCGACATATCTGTCTCTCTATAAACCACCATACGGATGAGAGAGGTGTGGATTTTATTCCTTTAGAATCTGACGCTCCTTTTTCATTTGTGGATGATGCTTATCAGAAGGAGTCTATTTTACGTCAGAGCGCTCATATGATCATTGTATTTAGATTTGTAGAAGAAGTCTCTGCAGGAGTCGATGGGTTGGTGAATCACTGGACTTAATTATCTGCAGAACAAAGAAGACAAGACGTCCATTGACTTCAGTTAAAGCACTGGAGGTGAGCTTGTCTCCATTTCTGGAGATCGACATGGTCGGCCAAAGCAATTATCCAGGGTGTTATCGGGGCTGCTTTATAATTGCAAAACCTGCCACCATGATGTTAAAGTCTTGTAAGTCTAGTTTTTAGTGCTGCTGTGCAGTTCTGTGTGGATTTAATGCATTGAGGGTGCTCACAGTGGGTGCCAGGTACTTGCCTATTGTTCCAAAGAATGGATGGCTCAAAAGCTCCCCTCAAATCGAGTTAGTCGGATTTTTTGCCGTTTCATTGTCCACCAGACAAACATAAGGCTGATTACACAGAATTGTAAAATCATGAAAGTTATGAAAAATATCCAAAACACCAATTGCAACATGCTAAAACTACTCAGAATACAGCAACAGCATGGTAACACCATAGCAACCACCTGAAACACCCTAGTAATCACATAACAGTGTTAATTAGTCATAAGAACATATCAAAGTTCTGGAAATCACTTTAACCAAGTAAGCAGCACTCAATATCTAGTTTATGACAACACTTTGAAGTTTAACCAGAACATATAAGCTTTGATGCAAAATACAGTTAATATTTTCAGAAGAAATCAGAAGAAGCGATTTGATCACAGACACAACCGATTTGATTGCATTTAATTTGTCTTTTGAACAGGAGGTTAAAACATTTAATTAAAGCTGTAAACTGTATCGTTTGGTGGAAAAAAATGTTATTGAGGGAATACCTCGAATTTCAGAAAGCCTACACAATAATCGTCAGTTGAGCTCTCAGTTGGATTTAATTGTTTTTCAACACGCGTAAAAATAAATATTCTAGGTGGATGCTAGTATGCCGTGTTTTGTTCAGATGAAGCGCATAATGACAAACCTAGTGCCTTTTTGGATAAACCTCAACTTTCATTCAATGGAAAAATGTCACCAGTTCTGCCTCTCGAGGCGCAGACATGAGATTTCGCTTTCCCAAGAACAGGGTTTGTCTCGCTCACAGTGTGAGTCTATGCAGTGAGCAGAAGCGAGAAGCAGCACATTCAATTCACCGTACACTGGCCGATTTGCGAAAAAAAGAATGAA
Source organism: Triplophysa bombifrons (assembly GCA_029783895.1). Taxonomy (NCBI): domain Eukaryota; kingdom Metazoa; phylum Chordata; class Actinopteri; order Cypriniformes; family Nemacheilidae; genus Triplophysa; species Triplophysa bombifrons. The sequence goes on along the minus strand of CM056452.1, from coordinate 29,630,184 downwards.
AAATGCCGTTTCCAAACATCTGTCATTGTTAATGTTGAATGTTTGGATATATAAGCATGAACACAGTTCGTATGTAAATTAGCACATGATTACATAGATACAGGCTACGTGCTGAAGCCAATATCACTGATCTTTCACGTGTGTGGTGAATTTGTCAAACGATAACTGAATCAGAAGATATGTAAATAAGAACGGCGTTTTGGGGCAACAAGCTTTATTAAAATACAGAATGTTCAGAGAATAGAAGCAAAAGGAGTCTGAAATGGCAACGCAAAAACCATGAATGTCAATGGCGTCGCGAATATGTTAATTAGCGTGTGGCATCATCATACACCAAAGTTCCACAAATTCCTAGCAGAAAGTTGCGTGCATTTGCATTTTTACATCCGTCTCCCTGGCCCAAGCGTCTATTCCAGCCCCATACGTTCCGGTACTCCAGATTGCCAGTCTGCCCCTGGTCACGGCCGTCCTGGATTTTGACAGTATCTCCTAATGTCTATGTTCATTTAAGTTTATTTTCAAGCAGTTTTGTTATGTTTTTGTCATTTCATCAATTTTAAATACTGCTAGTTATGTTTAAATTATTTTTATCTCAGTACTAGTTTTAGTTTATATTTCCAGTTTCAAATACAAGTTTATTGGCAAGGCTACATAAAAAAATCCAGATAATATTTTGCCCTACGTTTTTTGTTTTGTTTCATAAAAAACCCATGTCCAAATATGGCATGAAAACGTTCATATTTTTATTTTATAGAAAGTAGATCTTAATATATAATGAGTCTATGGCAGTGCATGCAGACACACACACAAACATACACACAAACAAATACACTTAAAGACTGACTCCAATTTTGTCTCAAATCAGTCTCATCTCTCACTGTTCTACTCATTTTTCATGCTCATGTAATAAAGAGCCACACAGGGCCCGCATAGACACGGAATAACTTCCTAAACGCTGTTCGATGATGAAAAGCCCCTAACACGTGGAAACGTTCATCATAATGTTGGGTGTAATGGCCCCTCTAAAGCCTCGAAAGAAACCACAATAAGACAAATAAATCAAAACTGCATTTACATGGTACAGTCCAACTAAACTATTTCCTGCGAAGGAAACTTACGACCTATATTTGATCAGTTCGTTACTGCGGAATGCAGGGCTGAATTTGCATATTTGCAACCATGTGTTTTCATTTATTCCCATTAAAAAGTGAAAGTGAGGCACAGTTAGCAAACTACTTACTATATTCTCATAAAAATTTTATGCGTAATCAAAGGAGTAATGGTAGTCTGAATATCATACACACTTCTGAAACCCACTGAAAACAATTGATGACATGGGCTACATTATAATAGAGTATACAATAAATTTACAATACGTGTGAGGACGAATTTGTGTGTGTCAGGAGGTGGAGGTTTTAAATATGAAGTGATTGAATAACCTTCAATTTTCTATAATACTTGTGGAGTAAAAGCTGTGGTTATTCCACAATGTCTAATCTTTGGTGTGTGTATAGGGACACAAACACAACAAAGTGAACTTTCGAAATATAAGGCGCTCAAAATGACAATACATACCGAAATTCATAGACACATCCATTAATGTCGCTTCAAATGTGCACCTTCCCACTAAAAGTTTCGTAAACTGGCAAGTGCATCGTGACACAATGTTATTTCATGTGTGACGTTTGATTTTGCATAGGGCAGAAAGTTCACATCACAAAACAGTGGTAAAGTATTGAACCAGTAGTGTTACGTATGCCATAAATAAGGTAAATGCACTACATGTAAACAAACCTCGAGGCAGAACATGACACCGTGTCTAAACTGGACCCGATGCAACATAAGTCAATAGAATGCAGAACCCATAATAATTTAACTTTTTGTTCACACTGGATGTGGCGCAGTACGACGTGACAATCCCTTTAAAACAAGTTGCTTGTCGTATCATGTCGCGCCATGTTTGGTGTAGACATGGTGTAAATCCAACAGAAATCAAATGACGCCGCTTACAACACAGAATACAGCGCACTAGCAACTTCCAAAATAGCCTTTAACTATGGTAAAATTACGTTTACTATAGTAAACTACTCGGGTCAGTTTGTTTGACAGTTGTTTATATGTGTGAGCTCAGAGAGAGATAAACAGAAGGATTTTTATTGTCTTGTCAATACTGACTGAATAAATATTACATTTTCAAACTTGTCTGAAATGTTCAGATATTGTCAGATGTGGATGATTACATGATGAGCATTAAAACGTGCTCAAGCTGTTGTGATTTGTGAAGAGAGGGGAATTTATCTGCGGTCGAGAAGACACGGTAACTATAAACATGTAATTTACTGTCATTTGTATTGTGTGTTATGTGTTATGGAGACAGTATGAATAATGCATTTACCTTGATGACATAAGCAGTTAAAGGTTGTATCAGGTGGTTTATCTGTGGCCTTTGCCATGCCTCAGATTTGTGATGAGTAATCTCTGCTGAGGATGCTGAATAAAGAGGCGTCTGATTCATTTGTTTCTGAAAAGAAACTCTTTAACTGATGAGTGAGGAACAACACAATACTATAGCAGAAAATGCAGATCAGTGTTTGTCTAAAAAAAAGTCTAAATACAGCCAGCAGAAGTTACACTTAACCTGTAACTACATAGAACGAGGGGGTTAAAAAGTCTCACTTTATTTTACAGCCCGCAGATGTTATACTTAACCTGTAATTTCATAGAAAAGGGGGTAAAAGTCCACATATAAATTACGGCCCGCAGTAGTTATACTTAACCTGTAACTACATAGAACAAGGGGGTTAAAAATGCTCACTTCATTTTATGTCCCTCAGATGTTTAACTAAACCTGTCGCTACATAGAACAAGGGGTATATTAACTTACGGAGAAAAATGTTTTTTGTTTTTTTTTGTTTTAATGGTTGAAAAAATGTCCAAACTAAATTAGCTGCAGTTTAGTTTCATGATTTCATTATACATTATGCACTGAAATGATTTTTACTTAAGAATCTCAAAATTGTATTTGGTGACATGATTTGCAGCGGAGATCAACCTTATGCAAATATATGTATATATATACGTAAAATAAAACAGAGCAGAACTCATAATTTTCCCATATTTCCAGTGTTGTTATTAATATCCATCATGTGGGCTGTAATAATTAAAATACCCCAAAATACCCCTAGTAGCTTATTTATGGGTGCATTGTTATTACAAAAATGTACACAGTGTATGTTAGCGCTAAACTCTCTCCCAATCATAAGATTGTTATCTAGAATAATAGGTCAAGCACAGCATGTAATTTTGAAATAGTCACACTCTAGTTTTAAAATACATACAGAAAACATGTTTTTTTATTTTTCCCTTATTATCACCCTTTGTTCCCCAAACTTTGTATATTGTTCCACTTTACTTACATGTATGTAGAGGTACACAATTATCACAATTATTAAACTGTGAATTCTGTTCGATCATACGGCACATTGCGGGTCGTAATCTAAAGCGTTCCCGCACTTTGTAATGTAGTGTAGACTGCCTTGAGTTGATGGATCTATGAAACTGTTTCTCAACCACATACTGTACCTGCATGCCATGCATAGAGAATGCTTCTGACCTAAGACACAGCTGCTGGTTATTCACATTTCAAAACTAAATGAAAAGCAATTATCATTACTCTTACGAAATCATTTTATTCACTGCTTCTGGTCATCTGGCTTTTCTCAATCATTTGAGTATTCCAGCAATACAGTAGATCTTTTACTCATTCCAGTCGGCCCTTAACGACTTTAACCGGCCTCGGGTTGACTGGTCTATTGTAGGTCTCAGAGCAGTTTGAGGTTTTATGCTCTCGTCAGGTCTGGTTGTTTTTCTCAGGGTAGTGAATGTTGACAGCTGTGTTGTGTCGAGGGCACTATAGGTGAGATGACACCGACCCTGTGGAGTATATACTTGCACACTCAGCATCTCTGTGTGATGAAACAAGACTGTTATCACCTGGCCCACACAACACTGGTGATAACTAGATCTGGGCTTTTTTTATGCGGTCGATATAATATAGATTCTCATGAATCGATTCTTTTCTTTTATATTTCCACAAGCGTAAGAAACGTAACGTAATTACTTATGGTTACTACTAGTCTTCTCCACTAGATGTCACTTTTGTTTTTCCCACGGGGATGTTACAACCGCGATCCTATCGTTAATTCATTGCTTAATTAACATGGTGGATGCTAGTATGCCGTGTTTTGTTCAGATGAAGCGCATAATGACAAACCTAGTGCCTTTTTGGATAAACCTCAACTTTCATTCAATGGAAAAATGTCACCAGTTCTGCCTCTCGAGGCGCGGACATGAGATTTTGTTTTCCCAAGAACAGGGTTCGTCTCGCTCACAGTGTGAGTCTATGCAGTGAGCAGAAGCGAGAAGCAGCACATTCAATTCACCGTACACTGGCCGATTTGCGAAAAAAAGAATGAAAAATGCCGTTTCCAAACATCTGTCATTGTTAATGTCGAATGTTTGGATATATAAGCATGAACACAGTTCGTATGTAAATTAGCACATGATTACATAGATACAGGCTACGTGCTGAAGCCAATATCACTGATCTTTCACGTGTGTGGTGAATTTGTCAAACGATAACTGAATGAAGATATGTAAATAAGAACGGCGTTTTGGGGCAACAAGCTTTATTAAAATACAGAATGTTCAGAGAATAGAAGCAAAAGGAGTCTGAAATGGCAACGCAAAAACCATGAATGTCAATGGCGTCGCGAATATGTTAATTAGCGTGTGGCATCATCATACACCAAAGTTCCACAAATTCCTAGCAGAAAGTTTTCATTTTGTTTTTATTAATTCACCATTGTAATCTGATGTTTACAGATGTCTTTTTATATCTATATGATTTTTGTCTGTATGCATGCATTGAACTTAATCGAGAATCTAATCGAGAGCTTAAGAATCTAAATCAATCGGAACATCTGAATCGATACCCAGCCCTAGTGCTAACACACATATACAGTACGTGTACACACAAAGATAGAGTATACAGTAGAAACCAAATATACCTTCATCAAGATTTGGAACAAACCTACAATCTCTGTGTCAAGAGTCCCTAAAGTCTAGAGTTATATATGTGTGTGTGTTTAAATTTATATATATATATATATATATATATATATAGACGGACTAAGACGGACTATTTGTCTTATCAATGCTGAAGTTACAATATTTGGTATTAAATGCTAAACTTAAATCACATGTCACCAGTTTGAGTGCAGCTATGACACGTCAGAGGGGATCTGGCCCTCCCAGCTGAGCCTGGTTTTCTCCCGAGGTTTTTTTTCTCCATTAATTAATCATTGGAGTTTTGGGTTCCTCGCCACAGCAGGACAGTGTTGGCCTGCTCACCGGGAGACTGCATTCATTCATTTATTTATTTATTTAGAAATTAGCTATTATTTATTAGTATGATCTTACTCGTTGTATGAATACCATGCACTGTGCTGTGTTTTAACTTTTCTGTTTTTCCTGTTTGCCCCTGTAAAGCTGCTTTGAAACAATACACATTGTGAAAAGCGCTATATAAATAAACTTGAATTGAATTGAATTGAATATATATATACACACATATTTATGATGAGTTCATTTGTAAAAATAGAAAACTTCTTTCTAAAAAATGTTTTTTTAGTAATACCAATTAAACTGCTTAGGATATTTTGTTTAAGTAATAATATCTCAAAAGAATACAGCTAACTTACTCAATAAAACACAATTAACATGATAACATAAAAAAGTGGAATTGTCTACAGGCTTGTGATTAAACTTATTCTTTAAACATTTTAATTCAAAATAAATGAAAACATTTTTTCTTAAATAGTGTGTAGTGTACTTTCTAAATAGGCATATGTAGTTCAAAAGTATTTTTATCTGCTTAAAGTTACTTTAAACAAGAATGATTTTAAAGTCTGTGCCAGGTTCAATAGTTTATAACACAGAACTATTTTTATTCTGAAGGAATGGAAAATGGACACAAGTGACTCGTATGCGTTAGTGTGATAGATAGCAACCCATAGTCCACTTTTATTTTGTTTTGCCTTGAGGGAACTTAACTTTAATTAAATCTCTGATTATATATCTTTCTTTCTTTTAAATACCAAGCCCTTTGTAGAAATCAATACTACTCAGTAATCTGAATTTACAATGAAAAGCGTAAAACAAAGAGCTCGTTCAAGCTTCTGCACAGAAAGGTTTCCTCCCAGTTTAGATTTCAATCAAATGATCATCTCATCACTTACCAAACTCGTATGAAAAACAAATTATTTACAGGAAAACACCCTCATTGACACTACACGACTGATCTGTGAATGACCGATGTGATTCTCGCCAATCTGTATCAAACACAGATGTCATGGTAAAGACGATGTTGAACCGTATCAAGTGTCTTGGATATTGTGCTTTAAATGTATGTAGTTTGAGTTGAAATGACATGTATGTGTAGTCATTGTAGTCACGTTGTGTAACACAGCCCAGCAGTGTTCAATATTATTTTAGTGTTGAAGATAATGGTGATGGTGTAATGTAATGGTGAAAGATCAGACGCTCAGATCCTGATTCATCATCGTGTGTTTTATCAAAGCAAAGCGTTTAATCCTCAGACCGCCCACAGTCTGTTCAATGACCGTCTGATGCTTAATGCACACAAAACCAGCAAGAGTTCTCTCAATCTGTCATGATCTGAAATGAGAATAAAGTTGAGTTTATCACACTGATATAATAAGAGTGTTTGAGGATCAACTAAGCACTGCAGATTTGCCAATGTTTGTCAGATTAGTGATATTAAATCTTTGAAAGATATTCAGGGTTTAGTATAAGACACTTGAAAGTCAAATAGATTTCTGCTGTGTGTTCTGCTTTGTTCTGTGAATTACGTGTGGGAAATGTTTAGTTCTTATTACTTTAGCAAAGACAGGGATTATGATTCCAAACTGACATCTTTCTGTATTTCTCAGACTTTTTTCTCTAAAGTCTATAACTGATACCTCGTCTACGCTTCTTTAATATTGACAGATTAAAAGGTCATAAAAGGCACTGCTCTGATGGAAAGGCTCTACTTTTGATTTTACAGGATTTTTGTCATGTAGAGATCAGCAGACCTGTGACATCACCAGTGTTGGGTGTAACTAGTTACTAAGTTATTAGTTACTTTAATTTAACTACTTTTCTATTGAAAAAGTAAAGTAAGGGATTACTCTGTATTAATATAATTAGTTACTTCTGATGTTATTGAGCTAAATACTGTGTAATATAATTTGGATGTAATTTCCACTATTGTATTTAAGTTTAGCTTTTGGTCAGTTAATAAGAATAATTTATATTGCTATTTATTATTTATTTTAATGCAGTCAATTGTAATCAAGGTTGATAAAGTATATAGAAAGTAATTAGTAACTAGTAACTAACCCAACACTTGAAATCACACACAAGACATAAATGGTATATTATATATATTATATTATATGTAAGGGTATAGATATATGGGTAAGTGGGACTGGAACAGATGTTATTGAATGCTTAAAGGGATACTTCGACAAAATTTGTCATCATATTCTCAACTTCGAGTTGTTCCAAATCTGTTTACATTTCTTTTTTCTGATGAACACAGAGAAAGATATTTGGAAGAATGCATATGAACAGACAGATATTGCCCCCCATTGACTCCCATAGTAGGATAAACCCCAAAGAAGACATTTTGAAGAATGTAGGACTGGTAAAATCTGTCTGGTTATGAGCATTCTTCCAAATATCTTTCTCTGTGTTCACCAGAACAAAGACATTTATACAGATTTGGAACAACTCGAAGGCGAGTAAATGATGACAGAAGTTTCATTTTTGGGTGAAGTATCAATTTTAAAGATTTGTGTCCTCACTAAAGTCAAAAGTGATTTGCTAAAATGTTTTGAATAGACGGTTATATGTAGCACATTTGCTTTTCCATGCGTCCAATGAGCACACGCTACACAAGTGCATGTGTGTTCGATAATGAACAATAATGAAAATCCAATGTGAAATGGAAAAAATCTAATGTTAAAAACCCTTTAATTATTTTCAGTTTCTGCCACTGCTGTTGTGGAAATGGCCTGATCCTACAAGCTTTATAACAAAAGAAAATGTAAAGCGCACAGCTTGAGCTCGAAGTAGGTTACCTGCCGAGAACTGTAGGGGATTTTTCTTTTTAATAGTTTTGCATTTTCACAACGACTTCGGTTTCCTCGCAACACATTTGCATTCTGTTGCAATAGTTTTGCATACTTTAGTTATTTTCTAAAAGAATGCAAAACTTTTTCAAAAAATGAATTTGCCTTCCGGTGCAAAAGGGTGTCTGTGGTTAACACTAGTATTAAATAAAATCAAAAAATCATGTCATCTGGAAAACTCAGCACATTGATGAAATAAAAGGGCATTCTGGTGGTGCTCAGTTGTAATGATGGTGGAACTGTTGACCATTACATTTGTACATCGAAACTGATAATGGTTGGGTATTTCCTTTTAAAATTTCTGGTGAATTCAACCAAAATGATGGTTTAGAAATATGCATAAGCAGCCTATCTAGACAGCATTGTATGTGTATGTGCACTGGTGAGCGCTAATAAGCATTATATGGGATTCTTTATTTTGGCCAGATTCGGGGTTTATCTTCTAAGATAGCATACAAAGTGAGAGAAATGTTATTTTTATTCGATCAGAGTCAGCATGATAGTATGGGTAAGAAAAATTCAAATTATTTGGTTCTTTTAAGCCCTATTTCTCTGAATTTAATTATTTTTTTGTCTAAAAACAAGACAGGTAATTTTGCTCATCAAGAAAATGCCTCTTGATTCAATAATTTTTAGACATTTATCCTGGGAAACAAGACTAAATTACAAAGTATGAAAGTAATTTCTTGCAGTGTGGTATATAAACTTGTGTTTTGAGCAGTTGGGATGTGAATTCTGTTGTTCTCTTAAAGGTATATGCTTATGTAGTGTGTAGACAGCGAGGCAGGAGAACCCGAGCTGCTGTATAATGTTGATGCTGAAATGCTGTCAAAACAAGAGCCAGCAATAGTTGCATAACCTTGAAACTATAGCGCTGAGTTCACCTTTGCATTCTAATTGAATTCCTCAACAGCGTACAAAGCGATGTCACAGCACTACATTAACTCTATAAAACACACACCCATGTTAACATGACGTCTGACAGCTGCTCAAACGATGAAATCTTGACGCGTTGTTAGTATTTAAACGCTTCCTCAAGGATATCATGTTCGCTCAAAAGTTACAAGACTTTACAGGACAACACAGCCCGTGGCACAACATTAACAAGAAATTAAAGCTCTGTCATTCATGTTCCAATCAGTGGAAACACGTGAGGCATGAAGGAGCTTCTATTGATTTATGCCGGGGCACAAGACGTGACATTAGCCAGTGGCTCCAAAAAGTTCACTCGCTAAAACATGACTTGAAAAAGTTTGAAAAGTTAAAGTAATTGCTCCATATAGTGAATTCTACACAACACAAGAGTGCGTAGAGCTTTGATTTCCAAGGAACACACAAGTCTATCATTTTGGATAACTTTGGATAAAAGTGTCTGCCAATTGCATAAGGTACATTTTTTATTTGAAAAAAGTACCTGACTATATACTGTATACATGCAAAATGTCAAAATATATATCGTACTGCTTGTTAAGTCTGACTTCACTGTGAGTATATAAAAGTTAGATGTGTGATATGAAGAAATAGTGCTCGTAAACAGATTTAGATTTAAGTCAATTTGAAACGAGTGAAGACTTGGACTCAGAAACGACTCGCATAATGACATAAGCAGTTATTGTGTGTCATTGTGAGGATTTTTTCTTTTAATGGTGAATATTTTCCTCTGAACTTAACCATTTATAGTTGTATATGCATTACATAAGAATTGATTAATTTATATTTTGTTCAGAAGATACACTAAGATGGACTCTTTCTGTTTGTTCACAGGATAGATAATGGATAACAATACTTGCCCAACAGAAGAAGACTTATAGAATAAATCGCAGATAGCGTCCTTATGAAGTAAGCAACATAAAAACAATATACTGACTCCTTATTTTTATAGATTTGTTTGATGTCATTTTCATTTCCAAACCTGGGTAATGTTGGTCAGTATTATTTTAAGAAAGAATATTTTATGTTCAGGAAAAACAAACAAGGTAAAATAAAATTGTCTGTTGTGTTTTTATAATAACAGCGCTTCTGCTACCAACCCTGACAAATCTGAAGCTTTATCATAAACCTAAAACACAGATGAGAAATCAGCATAAAGCGTTCTGACAGAATAATTGCTTGTGACAACACACGAAATGAAACCTTGAGCGACGAGAAAAGCCGGAGGAGATGGTGTGAGACATATAGTTGATAACAGATGAAGCTTCAGTTGAATGAACGACCTGAGTGAGGTACTGAAAGTCATGTGCATTAATTTCACCTGTGTGCACCTGTGAGTCTGTCAGTGCTCTTTATAATGAATCACAATCACACACCAGTCACCTGTATTGAAAGGTTTCTTCATTGATTTATTTGTTCTTCATCGCTCTGCTGTACTGTCGGACTAAAAGAGATGTACAGTTGGGGACTGGTGGTTTTACAATCACTGCAAAAAAGGGATTTCTTTTTTAATTTCGATCTAAACATCAAAATATTTAACTGTGAAAGTAAAATGACTTAAACACACTAAAACACACACAAATTGAATCTCTTTTATTATTTTTTTCACTCTCATGTGGTTGTTAATCTTAATGTGACTCCTTCTTCAGTGGAACACAAAAGAAGATTTTGAGAATGGAAGTCATGCGAGTTCAATGTTGTTTGATTGTTAACATTTGTCCAAATATCTTCTTTTGTGTTCTGACAAAGAAATAAACTCATGCAGGTTTGGATTTTAATGGCATTAAATTCCCCTGTAAATGTTCTTTTTTTACTTTAATATAAAATTTTATTACAATGTCGGTACTATAGTAAACAAGTTGTTTTTATCCCTGAAGATGCCATTGCTTCAAAACTTTAATTCCTTTTTTCTTCCTTTTTTTCCAAATCAAATAAAATTGTCATTTATATACAGAATGCGCCACCACAATGTTTTCAGGCCTTTGCAGTTTAGTATGATATTTTTATGGGGGGGTTCATTTACATAGAGTATCATCTGTCTCCTTTAATGTAAGTCTATGTGTCCTGTCCAAAATCGTATCTGCACATTACTTGACAGTGTAGAGTCAAACTACCAATGGCTTGGTTATAGCCTCACCATAAATTGAGATAAAATATTGATAAAATCTTTTTATTGTGTTTTTCATATTGTATCAATGTAAGGCTGTACATACTGTTTTATGTCGCTATGAAAAAAACGGTCTGTGAAAAAATTTGGGTCTGTTTGGCAGTGCATTAGACAGAGCCGCTTGTTTGTGTGAAGTGCGTTTGTCGTTGTGCTTGTTCGTGTGTGAGGCTATCAAATGGAGTACCACTATTTATTTTCATTTATATATAGTTTTTGCGATTAAAACTTGTTAAGCAGCTGCATTAAGTCCGTTGATCTAGAGCACTGTGATTTGCGCGATGTGGAAAAAACGTGGAAGGACTTAAAAATGTCCTCTGCTTGTTCTGCGTGTGCGAGTAAATAAGTTGCACAGTTAACCATGTTACAAGCGTGACAGTCGTGGATTTGTCAGTACCTCACTAAACACACAAACTTCATACATAGAGCTGTTCTTAGTTTATTAAACCAGCGTTTCACTGTGGCTCTAATTTAACCTTCTGTATGCAACATTAATGTCCTTTGTCATTAACCGGCCAATCTGTGTGATGAACCGCACTTTTTATACTTGTGATACAACTATTTGGCCTGTGTTACAAAACTTTAAACCTCTGTAGCACTGGTGCTATGGAAATAAAAAAAAGTAAAGAAATTCTCGTCAATCAACGGAGCTCCTAGTCTGCACTGAACCACGATTGAAGATTTTGAAAATTCATATTGACATTCTGCACCAATAATATCCTTATATGTTCAGGTGTTGTATTGAAGAAACTATCTAGAAACAGTTTACAAACTTCACTTGTATTATTTTTACATAAAAGTAGATTACTAGTTATTTACTTTAGGACATCAGTGAGGGGTATAAGATCTCCCCACAACATTACATCCAAAAACAATGAGTGTTTGGGTGAAGATAAGAGTCACATGACTTATCTCAAAAGACACGCAGATATCATGTCATCAAGATTGTGTTCATTCTTCTGTCATCTTCAGCCAATTTTCTTCTGCGTGTGTTGGAAACCACACAACCCTGCCACAAGCGGTTGTGTGTTTCAGATGAAAATAGACCAGAAGAAAGAGACGTCTCTCCACCGCCCCTCACTCATTGACTTCTGGCAAATCTCTCCCAATCGCATTGAAAGAGTTTTCTGATTTTATCTAAAGACTAAATAAGCTTCATACAGTAATGTTGAGTGTCCTGAAAAAGCTGTAACAGAAATCAAAATCTCCTTACAGTTTCTTCTTACTCTTTATAGGTTCACAATTGACCCTGTTTGTTTCTGCTATTGTTCACATTTTATCAGTTCACATTATTTCTTGGTCATTTTGGGCAAACTAAATAATTTGGTGTTTGGTCTTTATTGTGAAAGACTCTTGTATCTGAGGATAGTTTGAGACATCGTGGAGATCTTTTCTGGATGAGACGCGTTAGAAATATTTAATCTTTCAAGAGAAGCAAGGGCAAAGTCTGCTCTCCATCTCATGTCAGTGCCGTCTAGAAAAAACAATTGAGCAGATTTCATGCAGTGTAAGAAGAACGCCTGTGTATAATTTTGTTATATATTCTGGTTTCACAGGGGTCATTAAAGGGTGACCTGGACAGATTGGAGGTCTTAAGCACCGCAGGCTGTGATTGGCTGTTGGCTGAACTCCAGACGGTGGAGAGATCTGGTGTCATATGGACTGCGGAGGGACCGTAATTCAACAGGAGCTCCAACCTCCTCGGCCATTTCATCTAAATACTGCTTGAATCAGGAATGAGCTCACTGCCGGACATTAATCCACAGCCACAGGTGTTTTACAAGTGAAAAGTTTTCAGATTTCAGTTAAATTGAAATCAACAGTTTTCGAGAGCTAATGCATTTCTTGGCTTGCAGGAGCAACGACGGTTTGTCATATCATTTAACTACTGCATGTGATGGATGATTATATAGCATTGACCAGTCAAGCTCTAAAAATCTTAAAGCTTACCAGTCCATATGATATAAACAGAAACGGAAGTGAGATTGTCATGTCTTCAATAATTGGCCTCGAGAGAAATGTTTTCAAAATTGACATTTGGAGCAAGTTCAAAGATAACAATCCGCTTCTGACAATTAAGAGAACATTTGCTTGCTAACAAGTCTGTGTTAACTTTGCATTCAACATTTGGCATTTGCATGTTTTGCCGTGAGGTTTTGTAGACGTGTAGAGCTTCATTAATTCAAAGGATGATGCCATGATAGTTGCCGCTCAAGATATTGTGCTAATGGCGACGGATCAGTCTTGTGTTGTGATGTTTGGCCTTCACTCCAAAGCAGCTACACGTCCAATAAACAGACGAACATGTCCAGAGCAACGCTAACAAGACCGTCCTGTCAGTTTATATCTCATCGCACAACAGCTTTCCAGCATGAAGCAAAACTACAAAAGACAGATTACATTACTACAAGGTCGTCTTGAATCAGTCTGAGATTGTTGTGTTGTCGACACGTTTTACTCGGGCTTCTGTGGGAATTGAAAAGCTCATAATGAGGCTCTTGCACTAAATGAAAACTAGATTTTCACATTTGATGGGGAAAAATGTGGCAGTTATGATGCTAGTTCTCAATGGAATCTTAAATGAGATTCAGTATGACACGTGTCGATCAATAGTGCTTGGATAAAAAGCCACGCGTCTGCGCTTTTTCATGCTTTTTGGAAAGAGCCAATAACCCCATCCATCATTCATGGTGGAATAAAAGCAAATCTCCTAAATAGAATTTCCATATCAATCAAACGCTTCTTAAGTGCTTGCCAGAGAAATGTCTGATGTTTAATCACTTTAAAGGTAATTAAAGTAGTTAAGAATGTGTCTGTGAGTGATAATGAGTCACAGAACAGAACCGTTCTGAATAAAGGGAAGATTGTTCATTCAGACGAGATTCATTACATCTTCATGGACTTTTCTGTTTAACCCCGGCAACGGTAACTAAGCAGAACTCAAACAATTAAAGAGGTGAATCCCATAATTAAATGCTGCTTTCGATTTTTCTTCAGGACTGAGCAAAATCTGGATCAGAAAATATGTCAATTTGTTAAAGAGAAGACAACCTAAGGGGCCGATCAGAATGCGTTTTTTACTTTCAGACGTGCCTTTTCGGTTGGCAGGGAGAGTTTTACGGCCTGCTTATGGGTGCCGTGGGCGCCTCGCATTTTTAGCAGAGCGCTCTAATTAAATCAACTCTGAGAGGAAAAGCGGTTGACGTCATGCACCTTTTCCAATCAAATGAATGGGGAGGCGGGGCTTCCGTTGTGGTGACAGAACTTTACAGTTTGCTTGAAATGACGGAAGTCTGCAATGATGGAGGAGAAACTTGTGCTAGCTGACGCAGGTTAACTGAGGTCCTTTAGAGGCCCGCTTTATACAAGCATTGTTACAATTATCATTTTTTTTCTTTGAAAAGGTTTCTGACAAAAGCAGAAGATACAGAAGATCACAGTTGACATGAGTATCTTAAGAATTGTAAGAATTCACGTTAGCGCACATGATTCATCTGTTCATTTGGATTCTTAGAGTTCTTTTTGAAATATTAATATAATTTTGCATGCAGTCAGGTGCTTTTAAAATGTAAAAAATGCTTCATTCATTCAGGCTTCACTTCACTCAAAAATCTGAAACGATACACGCGCTGAGTGCATCCACAAAATTGCATTTATATTCACGCATTTGCCAGACTTTTTAAAGTGATACTTCGAATGATGAATAATGCAACATAGGTAAAAATCAACAAAAAAAGAGGATGGAGTTTTGTGAACAAAATAGCTCCTTAAGAGTTTTTGAAAAGCGTGACAATAATGCCATGCAGTGGCTTTTAATATTTTTAGATTTTATTTAGGCTTCAAAAATTATAAAAGTTGTCATTACCTTGACAGACAAAATATGGAAGCATCATAAACTCTTGTTAATCACAGAACACAGAATATACTTTTTGTAAAATAGAAAATATTGAATCCCGTTGACTTGTTCTTGAGAGATCCAGTGTGATGTTAACTTCAAGCTGTCCTTTAAAAATCCAAAAAAAAACACACATTCTCATTCTGCAAAGAATTTGATTAGACAGAAGATGTTAGAAAGAGAGTTTGAAGTGTATATGTTTGAAGTCAACACTAAAACATATACGGTCAAAGCTAACAGTTTAAAAACCCTGAAGTTCTCATTTATGTGGGGTCTCGTGGGATCCTTAAGGCTTTGACGTGGATGAGATTATGGATAGGATGAGATTTAAAAAATAACTATTTTAACTCTTCTTCTCTCATCCTGATTCTGAAGTTAAATTGAAATGAGCCGTGTGTATTATTTCAAAGAGCCGGTCTGAAAGTCAAAGAGCAGCTTGGTGTGTAAAATGAGCCATGGCTATCCATTTATTGTAGCACTTAACAATTTTCTGTTAAAAGCAAATACGCTCAACCCATAACCGTCCTTAAATCTCATTTTCTGCGGCTTCCCGTTGTTAATGACTTCATCTGTGAGCCTGCCGTATTAAATATGTATCAAATGAACTGAAGCCAACAGGATAGTGCTGGACAATTGAGCGCTCGCTCTCCAGAGACGGCCGTGACTGTTGGATTGTGTGTCAGATGTGAAAAGATTGTTGTAGAGAAGCAGTGTTCTGGCCTCAGATAATTGCAAAGATTAGTCATTGGACTTCATTCATAATGAATCTGTGTTGTTGAATTATGTATGTTTGTTCTGTGCGGTTTGTGTGAACGTATTGTTTGCATTGAGCATGTGCCGTATGATGGATGTGCATAATTGTAGCGGCATGCTGCTTTACTGTACATGCTTCTTCTAATAAGTTATATAAAAGACTCCAATTTAAAATCCAGATTTGAATAGTCTCCAGCGGTTCTACAGTAGCCTATATAGCACCTCAGTCATCCCAAAGAGCCGCTGAAGCACCAAAATATGGTTCTATAGAGCAGGGGTTTTCAAACTTTATGATGCCAAGGACCCCCAAACATGACTAAGCTTTTGCTAGGTACCCCCTTTTCTAAAACATATATCAATCTATATTTTTTCTGTGTAAAGAAGCGTTTAAAATAAAAAGGATATTATAAAGACAACATGATGTTTCTAAACCCAAATAGTCAGCAAAAATGTCACTTTGGGTCCCTAAAAAGAAACTATAGTGATGAAAACTCACTATAAAGATTCAAATGTAAACAATTCTGGAATTGCAAAAAAGCAGATGAACACTGTGGACTTTTATCATTTTTCTAGGGGACCCCTCGCAACCTTCTGGAGGCCCCCTGGGGGTCCTGACCCCAGTTTGAAACCCCCTGCAATAGAGCACTAAAAGTCGTTCCCTAATGATTACGACCCAAGAATGTATTTAGCACTGTTTTTTTGTGACAGTAACAAAGCAAGAACATGTTAACACGCTTCTTTAAGTGCATCAATATACTGTAGAAAAACACAACACTTATTTGTCTGAATTTTAGATGCGAAATCTTTTGAAGATGTTCTGCCAATAGGATGTTGTTTACAGCAGAGAAGTGTTTAGTAGATAAAATCAATATCACTAGTCCCTTCAGTAATACAGATCGACATTGTGAAGTGGCATTTAGAGAGACGTACAATAAACCGTATAAACAGTTAAATAAATTAAGCAATTTTAATTAGCATTTTTACTTTTGTTAAATAATATTCTGGTTTGTTTTTAACCCGTGGTAAATTCAAATATCACACTTGTTTTTTTTTAAGATTGTTAGGGACATTCTACCGAAAATGTACATTGCCTGTACTCGAACTGTTCCAGTGAATATTTCATCCCGAAAATATCTAAAACCGACTGACGTTTGATTTCTGTGAGTTGTTCTGTTTTGCAACATGTCATTCATTAGGATCTCAGATATTTTTTCTTTATTAAAAACACTTTTGAAAATCAAGAATCCTGTCCTTGTCCTTAGCCAAATTGGATCTACAGCCTTCACAGTTTTGCCATGCTAAAAATGTTATTTAGACCAAAAAACTCCATCAACAGCAAGTTTAAGTCGTTGGCATTCATATCAATTGATTAAAACCATGAAATTATAATCTGTGAAACCTTACATTAAGGTACCCTTTATAAAGCATTTATAAATGTGTTTCTTAATGATTAATAAGTCGTTTACAAATACATTATGAAGCAGTTATAACTGCATGAATAAAATGAGGGAATCTAACAAAATACCGATCAAATAGTGAGCCATTTAACTAACAAGTTATAAATGCTAAATAAATGTATTTATTCATTATCTATTTGACTCGAAAGCAGATTCATTATTATCTTGATGTTGTTTGCAAGATAGTCTGTCAGACTGGATACTGTAGGGTGTTGTTCATCTTATACCTGCTCACTATTTGCCATGTATTTCGTTAGAATCCTTTTTTTCATGCAGTTATAACTGCTTTATGATGCATTACTAAATAACTTATTAATCATTAATGAACACATTTATAAATGCTTTATAAAGGTTACCTTAATGTAAAGTGTTACCATAAATTCTACAAATAAATACTATTCGACAACAGTCCCCATGTTTTTGGTCAGTCCTGTCGCGTTTACATAAAACTCAACATAAAATGTGTGCAATAAGGCAGAAAAAATGACATCATTTGACTGAGGTGAAGCTGACAATGATCAAGGGTGACTTCTGTCATTGAATTGAATGTTTTTTTTTTAGGAGGACGAGCTAAGGTGTCACGTTAAATGTACTTTCCTGGTAGAATGTCCCGTAAATCTTGTCTTGTGTTCTGTACAAGACAAAGTTTTTTTTTTTTTTTTACATTTTTTATGCATTTGGCAGACGCTTTTATCCGAAGCGACTTACATTGCTTTATCCTATACATTTTACATAGGTATTTGCAATCCCCTGGGATCGAACCCACAACCTTGCGTTGTTAACGCAATGCTCTTACCACTGAGCTAAAGGAAAGCTTGTTCTGCGGAATAACTCTAATTTCTTCATTCTAAAACTAACAAATTAACAGAGACCCTTGAATGTCCCAGACATCCATCTCTTGTGTCCGATAGAACCACAAACATTGAAATCTCACGACGGTCCCTCTACATCATTGAGATCACCAGCAGATGTTCATAGCAGATGTGTCATTGATCACTGGTGGATCACTGGTGGTCGGCGCCATTTCTGTCAGTCTAACTCAAGTCTGTTCAACGCTGTTCTGTTCAAGTTAGATATTCAGACCCACTGATTCATATCTACTGATGAAATAAATCAGCCGTGATGGTCAGTTCCATGTGGACGGTTCAACTTAAAGAAACATCACTGCTGAATGCTCAAAGAAAACCATCACAGCATCAGTTCAGTGTTTAATGAGGCTGTATTAACTAAATATTTTACATTGCTTATCTGTTACTATATATATTCTGCTTCAAGAGGGAAAACTTGAATAATCTTAAAATCTTTTTACTAAAAGGTCCCCTTCAAACTCTCTCTTTAATATAATGACACATAGAAGCAAAGAGAATTTGCGCAGGCCAAGAACCAAACGTCGTGAATCAGATTAAAATCCATTATCGCACGGCTAGCTGTGGATTATCCAAATTTATACCATGGTCATTTGCCAAGTTAAAGCTGTTATTGATGTTTACAGTGTCATTTTTGATCAAACAGGTGAAAATGAAAGTTATTTTCGTCTGAAAATTCTGTTTGCAAAGGATTTTAAAGCACACCTTCCAGCCAATCAAAATCGAGTATTCAAAAAGAAGACACAAGCCACTTCTCCACAAAGATAATAATAGCAGTAATTTTTGACTTTGAGGGGAATTTTTCTTTTTCGGCCTAATGATGAAAACCGCTACTAAGATGTAAAAATGCATAAAGGTTTGTGTGAGGGTCAGGAAACAGAATATATAGTTTGTACAGTATAAAAAACATTATGTATATGTAAACCAAGTTTATGTGTTGTGTGAAAAGGTCACAATGAAACATCTTTAATTAACAAAATATAACCAAATATTTAATATTACCAACACTAAATATTAATCAATGTGTGCCCAATCTAGTGTTTAAAGCTACAGTCCTTTATTTGTCAGCTCATGTGATCTTATGGCCATGTGACAACTCCATTGATATCTCAACACAATTTTACAGGAATAGAGAGGTTTAGAGATGACATTTTTTGTTTGCAAAACCCGGAAGCGAGTGAGCATTTAAGACTTAAGGTTCCATCGCTCCAAAGTCCATGTGTTTTAATACTAGGTTTTTGGTCAACCGTAAATAAGGTCTTTGGTTAAGAAAATCTAAAAAAAAAAATGTATGACATAAAACACACCAATTATAACTCGCTTGTGGGGGCTATTCACATTTCACGTCTTTTGAGCGAGCAAATTTGTTTTTATAAATGAAGACACTCGTCATGAGCACTAAAATTTAGAGCAACATTGACGTGAATACAGTGGGGAGCGCAAATTTTTCTAGGTGCACCACGTCAAGATGGAAATGGTTCAACCTTTCAGTGCGTTCCTGACAACGGGGTTTTAGATGCGAAATGTGAATCGCCCCTTATTATGTTGCGATCTTCCAAAAGTGTATGGGAAAAATACATAGGCTATCGGTCGAGGGAACCAGTGCGGCACTTACTTCCTGGTTAGCCTTCAAAAATACATCATCTCTGAGCCTCTCCATTCATACCTGTTTTACGAGGTACAGTAGATAAACAACCTTCATTAAATTCCTTACAAACATTAGTTACTTTGCAAAACAGATAGAAAAATCCTTGAGATCAAGCTGGGAGTTCATGATGAAACACCTACAAAATAGTAACTGAACGTAATCAAAAGAAGCCTTACAAACATCTAATTGCTATAAATAAACCGTATGATCTATGAAACATCAAACCAGAACATGAACGAGCAAAGAAGTGCTATTGAAGGTTAAAGTAATGAGTATTTCTGATCATATTAAGAGAATAAATGGTGTTTAATGGAAAGGGAGTGTTGTGATTGGCTGAAGTCAAGCAGAAAATAATTTGTCTCTGGAGACTTAAAAACACTTGAGCTCATGCGCAAACTTAATGACACGCGAGTTGCTGGAATACTAATGTTGTAAGCTTAGTGATTTTTCACATCCGTATTCATCTAGAAAGCGTCTTATGGCAAAACACTCACTCTTTATGTACTTCTCATATGGATAAAGGTGAAAAGGGTCACACTGTCAGGAACTTTCAGATTTTTAAAGATAAAATGCCCAAAGTAGTGCCCAAAAGTAGACACGACCTTTGGCCCAGCGTGCCTATTTGAGTAGAAATCTGCTTTGTTGTACTGCACTGTAAACCCAAATAAGTTGGGAAAAGGCGTTTTCCTTTATAAAAACTCATAAAATAGAACTTAATTCCAAAATTTACTGTCCTACTGTATCACGAAAAGCAAACTGGGAACTGAAATTAATTCTCAACTAATCGTTTTGATTATAATCGTTTAACTTTAAGTTAAACTTACTCAAAAGCAAGATTAGTTAGAACTCAAAACATGTAAGTAAGGACTGTGTTTTGACAGTGCAGTCTGAATGAAGTTATGCTGTCAAATTCAAACAAAACAAGTACAAATCTGTGCATTAAGTAGACATTTTGTAAGCATTTCCTTGTGTGTTTGCTGTGAAATGCTCAGTAATGCGTGAATTCTTGATTCATTTACAACATTCTAGCGAGTTTCACCTCTTGGTATCTATACTCTTTGCGTACACTGTACGTTTAAACATAAAAGACATAATGGTTTTGTTTTAAGACGTCACCAGTGTCAATCTGATGAACAATAGTCACAAAGAACTGGAGAAAAAAAATCGCACAGCGTTCACTCAGAAAGAGTCATTCTTTTGAAGAAATGAATTCTGCCAATCCTTTAGAAGCCAGCAAATTTCTACTTTATATTCATGCTTCGATATGAAAGCTGCCTGGAAAAAAAGAAAAGCTAAATCTCATTAATATCTCAAACGTTTCTCCCAGACATCCAATTGTAAGCAACTGGGAATGTTTGTTTAGGTTTCGTGCTTCTCAAATGATTCAGTTTCACGTCCCTGTGAGATTTTCAGAAGACATTTCAACATTTCAACATCATATCTCAATATCAGAATTTCTTAGATTCTTTTCAGACAACGTGATCTCCCCTTTGTTTCTTTTCGCAGCTTTATTTTGTTCTTGGTATGTCAACCTGCTTGTGTCATTTTTTACTTTGTGAAGGCAGTCTCGGAGACAACGTTTCCGACACTGCAATTAAACAAACCTTGAAATCCATTTACGGTGTTGAGCCAATAAAGATAATCCTCTGAGCAATAAAAGTTTCTTCTGGATGTGTTTAAAGCCACACATAGACGGCCAAGTATAATCTCTGGAAAAGTATATTTCTATACAGTATATAGGAAGATTGTAAAATTATTTCGGAGTGTCTATTCACACGGAGTACAAGTAGCCTTACTGGCAGAGAAATTCTGATATTTTTACTTTGTGTAAACAGAACCTACTTCTATTTTAACTTAAATTATAAATAGTAGGGTGACAATATGAGCCATTTCTCCCGGACGCATCCTTGCCAGGATTTGGGTGCGTCTTCTGGGAGTCGCATTTGTCAACCGCATATGTCATCGAGGTTCTCACATTTCAGAAAAAAAAAGAAACATAAAATGAACATATAACATCGCTTAAGACATTTAAAATGTAGTTCATTGTTGTCAACAACTGCCATAATAAATTAAAATCTGAAATAATAAGCCTAAATGGCGTATGCGGTCGACAAATGCGACTCCCGGAAGATGCATCCGAATGGCTCATATGCAAGCGCGGATTAACGCACAGGCTTCCGTAGACTGCAGCAAAAATAAGCCGGTCATTGGAAAGATTACATTTCGGTCACATCTGTCCAATCAGCTGCTGGTGAAATCATGTCAATCATTTTCATTCACGTCACTGCTATTGATAGATGCCAGCAGCAACGGCATAGTGACAAAATGTCTGAAAGAAAATACAACAGTGGAGAACAAAAATGGAAAATACAAAGGTAAAAAGAACAACGTGACTAAGATAGCAGGAGGAGGACTGGCAGCTCGCGTTGGCTAACATCGGTGCTGCGGTTGAAAGAACTGCAGCGGGATCTTTAGCTGTTGCAGAAGATAGCTCATCATGTCACAGTTATTCCACAACGAAACGCATATTATACAGGTGGGTTTTTAATGACGGCTTTGTTTTATACACAGTTAATGTAATGCACAGAGTAACCAACACTTTGTTCTACTGTATGTTCGCTTACAGAGCTTTCTGCTGCTAACAAACAGATTATTTATTAGGACTATTTTGGATTCTGGAAAACATCGTATTACAATTCATTTGCCACTCTGATTTCAATCGCATCGCGCAAAACAATGCAGGCTCTCTCTTGCTCAAAAGGAAGGTAAATTACTAACGCTATCATTTCGAAATACATTGCAATCAGCTAAAGCGCATGCACGGGGTTCGGTAGCCTGTTGGGGACCTGAGTTCGTGTGACAAATTGGGCCCCGGACCACCTTAATCTGTTCATATGGTCACCCTAGTAAATAGCATCTATTGCTATCAATAATGGACCGTAGGCTATGGACTATGACAGAATGTCCTACTGGTCAGTCCGCCCCTGATTGCTTTTAACACTTAGTTCAAGTAGCCACTGTCTTTCCATATAAAGGATTAGTGTTATATTTCCTTTTTGCATGTGTGTGTGAGTGTGAGTGTGTGTGTGTGTGTGTGTGTGTGTGTGTGCGTGCGTGTGTGTGTGTGTGTGTGTGTGTGTGTGTGTGCGTGTGAGCAGTATTTATCACTGAAGACATCTACTGCCTGTGGCTCACATGAACCTCGCCTTGTCATGAACTGCTGTGGTCTTTTATTGTGTTGATCAGATGTGTTTGCCGGGAGTTTTTAATCAACATCTGAAAATGAAAGGATAGAATAGAGCTGTGTGTCGTGTCAAATCCATCAAAGACTGAATGACACGCTTCATCACCTCTGTCACGATACATCACCTTCAGTTTTATCAACGTGATATTAAAACTGACCCTCTTTACTTCATAGGCACCAAACAATTCTCATCAAATCCAGATTATTTTACATCTACAGGAAATGTTCTCTGTTGTGTTTCAAAATTCATCCAAAAAATATTAATATCTGTGAAATAAAACAGCAGCAATTGAGACATAAACGGTACAAAAGTTTTTCTCAAGAGAAATATCTGAGACACAGTTGAGACTTCAATAAAAGTTTCCATATCCTCTCCATTTAATCTCATTGATGTCTTGCAAAAAAAATTTAGACAATAAAGAGATGACATCTGTGATTTTTCTTATGGGTTGAAACTGTACATGTTTTCTCAGCATGTGTATTCTCTTTGGGTTAATCTGTTGATCTACAGAAAACACATTTCAGTAATTAAGTGGTGAATTGCTTTTGAAAGTTTGGCCAGCGATCGGTCTGCTGGACGTCGTTTAATGTCTCTCTTAACATGCCACCATATGGTTAATTTCTCTGGTTTCTACCGCCGCTCTGACGAGTCCTGCTGACAACACCATTTTTGGCGGCGAGAACATGTGAAGCGCAACGGTATGAGAAATAAACGATTGCTCTCTTGAGTTACATTTTAGCCGTTTGTCAAAGTTTACAATCTGTGCGGTTGAACAGATGTTCAAGGGTAGAGGAGCTTTACGATCCGGACATTTGACGCAAGGCATTTGGAAGCTCGTCTGGCGGGTTTGAGATGTAAACAAAACCCCTGAACCCAAACATACATGATGCTGAAATCACGTGAACCGTTGAGGAGAAATGTGCTGTGCTCTTCACACTTTTAACCAAACAACAAAAATATATTCACTTACATATACCGTATACATAGACTGGACTACGACAGAGATGCTCGGACACATTTCCCTGTGACATCAGAAGTGCTGTTGAACATTTGAACAAATATATTTCATGGAACTGAAAGAAATGCACATTTTATATTGAGCCAAAAGTACACAGCGCCATGACAAAAATGTGAATTTAAAAATAGAGATAAGCCACAACTTGTTCAAAAGCTTAAGACTCACAACTGTCTCTGAAGGGACATCTGTAGGACTAAATTGACATTGTGTCGGTACACCATTGTTGTCTTTGTTGGAGAAAATAGTCATCTGGTCTGTTCTGAATGACATCGCGAGGGTGATGGTCATGTTTTTATTCAGAAACTTGAGTGTTCTCAGATTGAAATTACTCACGCTCACTTCAATACTAATGCTGAACGCAGACCAACAAATGACATTTCAGACATAATTTAATTTCACAAAGCTCTTTAATGTCATGAATTAAACACTGGAGATGATATCATCATTTTAAGAGAAAGAACTCACCAGGTACACAGATGCTTAATAAACAGGCAAAGTTTGGCCACCGTTAATTCACAAAGCATATCCAGCTAACGCTGACAAGCGGATCCCTGCGACTGTCATTAGGTGTAAATGAATTTGACAGCAGATCGATAGAGTTTGAAGGTGATTTATTGAAAGCGACAGTTATTGACTGTGTGATTGTAGCGGGTGTGAAAGCATCGGGCCGAGACGTTTGATTAGTTATAGAATTAGCTGCGCTTCAGGTTTCCTCAGGTCATCCGTCTTTGCCACAGCAGAGGCCACACTGACCGAAACACCACCACACTCAGAGCTCAGGTCCCCGGTCATTATATGTATACCCCAACGTGATAAATGACCAGCACACATCGACTTCCATAGAAAAGGGAAAGAGAGAGATGTAGATAATTGACTGTTTTTCCCTAAACGCTGACACCAGACGTGTTCATTTTCTTCCGGCTATATAGTAATTATTGGCTAATCTTGAAACCAAAACTTTAAAATGTATGAAAAACATAAAGTCGAATTATATAACGTGATTCCAAATGAATGAATTTTAAAGTAACAAGATAAATGAAAAAAAATGGCTGGTGTAAATGCTGCAAGAAATAATTTACACTTTCTAAACCATTTATTTTATTATTATTTATTCAATAAAATGAACATCCAACAAACTTTAACAAAGCGTTTATTTAATACAATTATTATACAGTTCCATAATAATTCAAATTAGTATTAACATAAATAAAATTTAACATCAATAGTTATATTATTAGACATTAGCCAAACACAAACCAGAAGTAAACTGGGGGTCAGGCGCACCCGCGTCCGATGAAACGGTCTATTACAAGAAAACCAACATCTGTTGGGGTCTGAAAATAATCTTAATTCAAAGAGGAATATGGGCAGATAGCAAAAAATCACTTAATTTTAATACCTTAATATCTTAAGTTACTTCGCGATTGAAGTAAATGTACCTTCCTTCTAATAAGTCAAATGTTTTTTGCTGTGAAGTCAGATCTACACAACATGACAGGGATATGTTAGCAGAATAACCACATGTGTTGTTTATTGTGTTATATAAACACTTTTCACAACAAGAATGTTTTTATCTACTGTTTGATGTAACTTTCAACACTATATGTATTTATATTCTTTTTTAAATAAAAATACATGTATTTATCAGATTAAATTCAAGTGAAGTTAGATTTCTTTTCAATAAATGGAACTTGATATTTTGTTATCTAATACAGTGATATTCAGACATTTTAAAGGGGAGATTGTTTTCTCCTTTTACACAATTGTTATATAAATCCTAGGGGTCCACAGAATGTGTCTGTGAAGTTTCAGCTCAAAGTACACCACAGATCTCTTATAACGAGATCTAGCATGTTCTAGATGCCCAGTTTTGCATGTGAGAAGAAACGCGGTGTTTAGGTGTGTGTCTCTTTAAGTGCAAATAAGCTGCTAGTCTCCGCCCCCTTTTCAGCAAAAAGGCAGCCAGGGCAGTGAGTCTGTGCTTCCAAACAAGAAAGAAGGGTCACATAAGGCGAGTCTCGTCTCTAAAAACATTGTTTTCTATAAACAAACAAAAGGTGTCATGTTTTCTATTTGCGAAAGTACACATGACAAACCGGTCAAGTATTAACAAACCATACAAACAACAACAGAAGCATGCTTTGCTTACTTTTTGCCATAGTGTCGGAACTAATTCCTGTACGTCGCTTGCGAAAACAAAAATTGTGGCAGTGCAGGACACGTTCAGACAAAGGGGCGGTAATATTATAATAAGAACAGCTACCTACGTCAGAAGGGGAGAACGGCTCGTTTTCTCACAGGCTTGCAGAGATAGGCTCACATAAACAAAGTTACTGCCTTGTCATTTTTCACGTATTCTGAGTTGGTAGATGCATCAGACACCCAATTAAAGCACTTAAACATGGAACACGGAAAAGTCAGATTTTCATGATATGACCCCTTTAAAATGTGCTTTTAGTGTCCAGCTGCTTGTTAAGGTCACAGTTGAGAAAAACGGGAAGCCGTGAAAGTCTCTGAAAGCCTCAATCTAAAGAATGAATGATTAAAAGCTTTGAAAAATAAGTCAAAGTATCAAACATCAAAGTACACCAAAAACGTGAAAAAACGCATCCGTGTGGGAGTGTGCGGTGGTATTTCTTTATGAATATTTTCGAGATTTTGCTCTCATCAGGCAGTCGTGGGAATTTGCAGATGGTTGAGCACATGGATGGCGAGCCCCCGTGGCAGGAAACAGTAATGAATACCGCTGAGAGTCATCGAAACGTCTGCACCGGTGCATTCTGGGATATGTGCCCTCTTGTTCCTTCATCTGACTTTCTCAGTCACTTCACCAAACTATAAAAAGCCAAAGTGTCAACTTTTCTTTCAGAAGACCTTCAAAGAAATGTTAGCTTGTGCTGCTTCTGTTTACTGGCTGTGTCCTTGTTTGTTGAAGGTGAGGCGTGTGATCAGACTAAAGATCATTTTTATCTGACAGTCGATGAAATGGTGAAATATTAATCCAATCCATAAGTAGGCACCAGAATATTTAAACACTTGAGGCCTTTTTACCTGCATGGGCTACTAACCTCCCAGAATAACCACCCTAGCAACCACATAGCAACATACAGAAACCTTTTGAGCTCCTGAGCAACCACAAAGAATGTCCTGACAACAAGCCACAACATCTCAACATCATAAATGCTTAATTTTTAAGTCTCTTATTCTGTTTAGTGGCACCAGGGTTTTTGTTTTTGTTTTATTCATATTTTGAATTGAATACATGTATTATTATATTTTACGTATAATTTTTTTTGCAATTTTGTTATGTGCTTTTGTCATTTCATTTCATTAATTATTTTTTAATATTCTACTATTGCTATTCAGATTTATTTTTGTTCAATTTTAGCATTTTAACATTTTCATATTCATTTGGCTGAAGTTTTGGGAATATACAGTATTTTATTTGATTGCAACTAACAGAAATTCTTAACTAACTACTACTTATACTAATGCTTTAAATAACATGTATTTTATTTCACTGAGAGGTAAAATATTTTAAAAAAGTGTATTTTTCATAGAGGTTGACTTTGGCTGGTCGTTGATATTCAACAGCGCTGAAAAGGTGAATTTCCAGTTTGCTTGCATGTCTTCAGAAGTCTCATTAAAGTAAATGGTCAAGTGAGTGTTGTGAATGCAGATTTGCTGCAGGTATATGCTTATGGAGTCTCTCGTGATTAGGATGGCCGGTCTGAAACGCCGCGGCATAGGACATCGGGTTCGTGCTATGGAAATGCTTGGCTGTATTTGAAATAATGAGAAAACTTTATCAAGGCGACTAATGGAGGAAACGTGATCCGGAGGCAGTATGGCCAGGCGCCTTCCTCCATTACAGACTCCAGAGAGAGAGAGAGGGGAGGGGGTAGAGAGAGAGAAAGAGAGAGAGAGAGAGAAAAGAGAGAGAGAGAGAGATACGGGAGGGGAGGGGGAGTGAGAGAGATATAGAGAGAGAGGGTGAGAGAGAGAGAGAGAGAGACAGAGAGAGAGAGAGAGAGAGAGAGACAGAGAGAAAGAGAGAGAGAGAGAGAGAGAGAGATAGACAGAGAGAGACAGAGAGAGAGAGAGAGAGAGAGAGAGACAGAGAGAGAGAGAGAGAGAGACAGAGAGAGACAGAGAGAGAAAGAGAGAGAGAGAGACAGAGAGAAAGAGAGAGAGAGAGAGAGAGAGAGAGAGAGAGAGAGAGAGAGAGAGAGAGAGACAGAGAGAGAGAGAGAGAGAGGAGAGAGAGAGAGAGAGAGAGAGAGAGAGAGAGAGAGAGAGGAGAGAGAGAGAGAGAGAGAGACAGAGAGAGAGAGAGAGAGAGACAGAGAGAGACAGAGAGAGAGAGAGACAGAGAGAGAGAGAGACAGAGAGAGAAAGAGAGAAAGAGACAGAGAGAGAGAGACAGAGAGAGAGAGACAGAGAGAGAGAGACAGACAGAGAGAGAGAGACAGAGAGAGAGAGAGAGAGAGAGAGAGAGAGAGACAGAGAGAGAGAGACAGAGAGAGAGAGAGAGAGAGAGACAGAGAGAGAGAGAGAGAGAGAAAGAGAGAGAGAGATATAGAGTTGGGTGGGACACCAGACTGTGGATTGAACATTATTAATGCAACCATTAGCTTAAATGATCACCACACAAGACTGCAGGGCCTTCGGTCAGACTAATCAATTTCTTTATTTTCCTCTCAAAGTTAACTTTAGAGTATTTTTAGTGCTACTCAAGTATGAAAATCTAGATTTCCTCTGAAAAGCAGCAAATCGTACACCAGCAAGCAATCATTAGTGGACAAATACTGTCAGACCTTGATAAAATAACAAAAGAACATTTTTGTTTATTCTTTGAAGATTAACAAATATATATTTTTCAAAACATCTTTTCCAAAGTTACTTTCATTTATTCCATAGTTGTGATGAATTAACTATTATTCTAAAATGTGTAAGAAATATAAACAAAGAATGACACTGAACTTGTATATTTTAACTATAGCAGTATTTTTGAGTAGTAAACCTCTTCTGAAGTTCAACCTCCTGCCCGTAGTTGGCACCATAATGTCTGGTTCTTATGTTTATTTTAATAATAATAATAATTTGTTACATTTTGATCATCTGTGTTGAAGAGAAAACAAGAGTTTGTTCTTTCTGGAGGATCCTCAAGGTGCTTTTGTGATTCTACAAGAAGTATTTAGTATTTGTTACATACAGAACTCATTTCAGCAGCTCTTCAGTTCAAACAGAGATGCAGATGGTGAGCACCAGTGGTGTTTGTCATCTTAAGAAGAGATTTGGTTAAAGTGTCACGGCAGTCTTATGGACTGAAAAAAGCATATATTCTTAGTGAATCATCTGAGGAGGGTTAACTTCTGTGTTGTGTTGCTTAACAAATCTGAGCTCAGTTTGACACATTTGTGATATTTCAGACTCTTTTTAATCTCCATTGTATCTCATTGATGTCTATGAATTAAGATAGCCTATTGGAGGGATGTCATGTGTGATTTTTCTGCTGTTAAAGGGATACTTCATCCGAAAATGAAAATTCTGTCATTCATTCACATTTGAGTTGTTCCAAATCTGTAAAAATGTCATTGTTTGGATGAACACAGAGAAATATATTCGGAAGAATGCTTATGAGCAGACAGATTTTGACTACCATAGTAGGAAAAAATACAATACTGATCAAAAGTTCCCCAGAACTGTTTGCTGTCCTACATTCTTCAAAATATCTTTTGTGTTCAAAGTCATTTTTCCTACTATGAGAATCAATGGGGGGGAGGATCTGTCTGGTTATAAGCATTCTTCCAAATATCTTTCTCTGTGTTCATCAGAACAAAGACGTTTATACAGATTGATGACAGAGTTTTCATTTTTGGGTGAAATATCCCTTCAAGAGTGTCTTGGAGAAAGTTGAACGTCAGATGTTGTAAAACTTGAATATCATTTCTTTTGCTTCAGGGTTTTGCAGCAATCACATCTTCAGAGTTCTGCATTTATTATCAGTACACCATTATTTCACATCCTGCTGTGTGAAGATAAAAATAAGTGGAAAGCAACAGGAGAGCAGATCCTCATATTTTTCCCAGCGCAACACTGTGGGCGTGTGGGTTTTTTTTCTGATGCGATCGGCGTTTGCAACAGATGTGTGAGTTAAAGCGCTGAACACATGCTGAACACCTGTAGAGTTTACTGAGAATCTCTGAAACTGGTTTAGAAATACATCATTGCTTCAGGACCATCACACAATTATTGATTTGAGAAACATGCTTTCATGAAAGTCTTCAGATTTAATCATTTTCTGTCATGTGTGCAGAATATAAACTTAAATTGACTCGGCATCTTTTATTTAAGATATAAAGTCATTTTAATTTATTTAAAGCTGCAATCTGTAACTTTTTTGTTGGTTGAAATAACAAAAAATCTGTTATTGAGCACGTACATTAGTGTTAAAAATTGTCATTTTCAATTTTAAGCTTATATTATTGACCGAAAACCGCTGTGGAATGATGAACATGACAGATCTCTCTCGTTACATGATCGTGATTTACTTCTTTTTTTTAAATTCCTTCCAAGTCATTTTTTATAAAATGGGCTTTTTTCATTAATTTAGAGCAAACAAAAAAATATGGAGACGTACGTATCATCAAAATCTAAAAAGCTACCAAATTTCAGGTATGTCCAGCTCTTCAGCTTCATATGAATCGCTGTTGAAAGAGTGTAAAAGTCAAGCGGTTAGTTTGTTTGGCGGGGAGATCCTGTAAAAGACCTAAAGCTCACTTTGACAAGTCAGTGACATGAACATTTATCCCGCAGTGTTTCCGTCTGGTGGGTATGATGTGAGCGGGCATCGCTCGAGGTGTGCAGATATAGAGAGGTTAAACACTGTCAGCTGAAGAGCCACAGATTTACTGGTATCCCAACAGGACTTTAGTGAATTTCCACCATCATCCGCAGGTCCTGCATCTGCTCCGCTTACAGTGCACTTTCCTTTGAGTCAGTAGCTGCGTTCCTTTTGATAGGGTTCCTACGAAGTGTTCACTACTCCCTGAGCACGGGATGTAAGTTGACATGGACTTTGACAAAAAACGCTCAATTGGACGCCTGCATTGTCAACAATAGAGGCAATGGCAGGGACTATAATTTAAATAAATATTGTAATTATACATACAATATACATAAACATATTATGTATCTAATCAATATCATTGTCTTTAAGCTTGTATTTATTATTTGACTGATGCAGCTTTGATTATTTGAAACACTACTTACTCAAAAAATTAGTTTTGCTGCTTGTTCAATTTACATAACTTGCTTAAGTTTAACCAACACAACATTTGGAAAATTTGCACATCATGATTTTTTAAGTTTACTCATATAACTGAATCCAATCATGTCGGGACAACTTAAAGAGTTGTGTTTACATAAAACAGTTACAATTGGGGAGAGGACTCATATTTCCCAGCGTGCTTTGGGCATTACTGCATTTTGAGAGCTATTTTCTTAAATAAGTGTTATTTTATGCATTTTTAAGTAAAAAGAAACACTTGGTTGTGTTTAATGTTCATTTATCTTCAAGGTTTTGAAGAGTTTGTTATATTTTTGAGTTTTGTGGTTAACATTGTTCAAAAAAGCGTTGCTACGGCGGTTATAATCATTTATTTTGCATGTCTGTTGAACTCTATTAACTTAAAATCTTCTTAATGAGGTTAAATAAAGTAATGTGTAATAAATGCTAAAAATTTATTATATATAAAAAAATCAAATTAAATAAAAAAAAATATATATATTGGTTTTAGGTAAAATATGTATGTAGATAACAAACATTAATTTAATCAAGACTATTAAAAAAATTAAGTTCATACAACAAGATTATAAAGAATCGTTTAAAAAAATAGATTTTGTTGGAAAAACGTAATTTAATTTTGTGGAAAAGTTTTCCTTAATTTAATTTAGTTCATTCAACAACTTTTTTTGAGTGTATGTAATATAAAAATACATTTTAATTTGGTCAGCTATGTGATGATGTGCTTAAGCAATTCGTAAACTCGTCCCTTGTTTTTCCAAGTCGTGACGCGGCGCGCAATGGTAGTTGGGTGATTCTCCATTTCTGCTTCCGGCAAAGTGTGTCGATGTTCCCTTACTCCCTACGCCATTTTCGTATCACATTCCCTCCCATCGAATCTCACTTAAGATGGCAGAACACCCTGCGAAGTCCACTTCGCAGTCCACTTACGGCCAAATGGAACGCACCTAGTATGACAGGAAAGAGTCGGACTGACCTTGAGTCAGCTGATGTCAAAACCCTTGAGCGGTACAGAGGTTCCAAATATGATTTTTCTCATAGTATTGTGCTTTATCGTTGTTGTGATCTCCTGTGTGCTTAATTAAACAGACACTGTAAATATAAATATATAATTCTATTTATTTGGTTTGTGAATAACGACATTACCATAGAAAAAGTGTCATCGTGTTTATAGCGAAAGCTCAATTGCAAAACATTATCCCTAATATGACGTTTTGAAAAACTTAGAAAATAATTCAGATTCGCAGCTGGATAAGATCAGGTAGCTCTCTTAAAAAGATCTTTATAGTCTCAACTTGAACTTGTTTTGCATATTTATAAGATGAGATTCAACTTCTGGCAGTTTGTTGAAGTAATCATTCAAGATAAAGCAATTGCAGCAAATTCATTTGTCACGCTATAGAAATACAGCACATGCATTGCATTGTGGGAAATAATATTCCTTGCTGCTCTGCTATTCTACATTTTGACAAATGCAACACGTCATCCAGGTGTACATGAAGCTTACAGAAAATTGGTTATTTCAGAGAAACTGTCTAAAACAACCGAGCAATCGTAAGTTATTCAATTGATGAATGAACAGACATTGGCCCGAATGACCGAATGAGAAGTTTAGATATGAATATTTTAAAAATATTACGTATCTAATATGCAGTTTGTCAAACAGAGACGTTTCTGGGAGATCTGCCAGATTTAGTAGTAATATACTGAGGGCATTGTGAGGAGAAGAACTGCTTGTTCATTTATTAAAATCAAGAGCATCACTTTCACCTAAACGCATTTATCACTCCTGGTTTAAGGTTTCTTCTGAACCTCTGACCTGATGCGAACATCCAATCCTTTTAATTCAACTCTTAAGATCAATCTTTTGAGAGAACCTTTTGAGATTTTATAGACATTTTTGTTTCAATCTTGACGTTTTCAAGCATTATATTTGAAGACATACAATCAGAGGTGGACAGTTACGTAACATATTTAATTTACCTGAGTACTGTACTTAAGTTCACTTTTTGAGTATCTGTACTTTGAGTATTTTTTTTTTGAGTACTTGTGACTTTAACTTCATTTTCACAACCCTGGGATCTTCCTAGCTAAACTAATGTAAACATCCGCTACTACACAGCTGAAAGCGCTCTTAAAAGGCAAATAGAACAATAAAAGAAGAAAAAGGCACATTTTAGAGTGTTTTGTTGTAATTATCTGTGGGTTCAACTATGTGTGATGCATTATTTAGAACGAGCACTACAACCAGTCAAAGATCATTGAAGACATTGTCATGAAAATGATCGGCATACTGAGCTACATGACAGAGAGAAAGTTCAAGTATTCCTGCTGAAATAAAAACAATAGAACCCTGCACAAAATACAACAGAAAATGTAATGGATTTATGGGTTATAATGGGAATTTTCTCTATAGTAACCATACTCCAAATAATCTGTTTTAGTAAAACCACAGTAACTAAACATTCACCATAGTTTCGTTATAGGAGCTTTATGTTTATAGTTAAGCTATGGTAATACAAATGGTAATAAATCCAACAAACATGGCTTCTACACTTACAGTATTGTTCAAAATAATAGCAGTACAATGTGACTAACCAGAATAATCAAGGTTTTTAGTATATTTTTTATTGCTACGTGGCAAACAAGTTACCAGTAGGTTCAGTAGATTCTCAGAAAACAAATGAGACCCAGCATTCATGATATGCACGCTCTTAAGGCTGTGCAATTGGGCAATTAGTTGAAAGGGGTGTGTTCAAAAAAATAGCAGTGTGGCATTCAATCACTGAGGTCATCAATTTTGTGAAGAAACAGGTGTGAATCAGGTGGCCCCTATTTAAGGATGAAGCCAACACTTGTTGAACATGCATTTGAAAGCTGAGGAAAATGGGTCGTTCAAGACATTGTTCAGAAGAACAGCGTACTTTGATTAAAAAGTTGATTGGAGATGGGAAAACCTATAAAGAGGTGCAAAAAATGATAGGCTGTTCAGCTAAAATGATCTCCAATGCCTTAAAATGGAGAGCAAAACCAGAGAGACGTGGAAGAAAACGGAAGACAACCATCAAAATGGATAGAAGAATAACCAGAATGGCAAAGGCTCAGCCAATGATCACCTCCAGGATGATCAAAGACAGTCTGGAGTTACCTGTAAGTACTGTGACAGTTAGAAGACGTCTGTGTGAAGCTAATCTATTTTCAAGAATCCCCCGCAAAGTCCCTCTGTTAAAAAAAAGGCATGTGCAGAAGAGGTTACAATTTGCCAAAGAACACATCAACTGGCCTAAAGAGAAATGGAGGAACATTTTGTGGACTGATGAGAGTAAAATTGTTCTTTTTGGGTCCAAGGGCCACAGGCAGTTTGTGAGACGACCCCCAAACTCTGAATTCAAGCCACAGTACACAGTGAAGACAGTGAAGCATGGAGGTGCAAGCATCATGATATGGGCATGTTTCTCCTACTATGGTGTTGGGCCTATTTATCACATACCAGGGATCATGGATCAGTTTGCATATGTTAAAATACTTGAAGAGGTCATGTTGCCCTATGCTGAAGAGGACATGCCCTTGAAATGGTTGTTTCAACAAGACAATGACCCAAAACACACTAGTAAACGGGCAAAGTCTTGGTTCCAAACCAACAAAATTAATGTTATGGAGTGGCCAGCCCAATCTCCAGACCTTAATCCAATTGAGAACTTGTGGGGTGATATCAAAAATGCTGTTTCTGAAGCAAAACCAAGAAATGTGAATGAATTGTGGAATGTTGTTAAAGAATCATGGAGTGGAATAACAGCTGAGAGGTGCCACAAGTTGGTTGACTCCATGCCACACAGATGTCAAGCAGTTTTAAAAAACTGTGGTCATACAACTAAATATTAGTTAAGTGATTCACAGGATTGCTAAATCCCAGAAGAAAAAAAATGTTTGTACAAAATAGTTTTGAGTTTGTACAGTCAAAGGTAGACACTGCTATTTTTTTAACACACCCCTTTCAACTAATTGCCCAATTGCACAGCCTTAAGAGCGTGCATATCATGAATGCTGGGTCTTGTTTGTTTTCTGAGAATCTACTGAACCTACTGGTAACTTGTTTGCCACGTAGCAATAAAAAATATACTAAAAACCTTGATTATTCTGGTTAGTCACATTGTACTGCTATTATTTTGAACAATACTGTAAATTGCTGCTAAAACTGGTAAAGGGAATATACAA
This sequence comes from Triplophysa bombifrons, assembly GCA_029783895.1. Lineage (NCBI taxonomy): Eukaryota > Metazoa > Chordata > Actinopteri > Cypriniformes > Nemacheilidae > Triplophysa > Triplophysa bombifrons. The sequence goes on along the minus strand of CM056452.1, from coordinate 29,594,426 downwards.
AAAACAAAATATGGCTCACAAATACAGATAGGCCTAGGGGGCTAATGAGTATAATTAGGCTTAATGATCATACAGGATTACATCTAAACTTAACATATATATGCTAAACATGTAAAGCTCTTAATACCACTGATACTGTGACATAGTCAGTGCATTAAGTAGGTTATACAACAATAAAACAATGGCACAACCACTGACATATAGAACATTTACTTTTAATACTTGAGTGCTTTTAAAAGCACGTACTTCTGTACTTTTACTCAAGTAAGAATCTGTCTTTACAACCTTTGCTTGTAGCGGAGTAATATTTGACTAGAAGTATCTGTACTTTCACTCAAGTAAGGAAGTTGTGTACTTGGTCCGCCGCTGCATACAATACAATAGACATCTTGACTGAACAAGCACACTTGTGTAAAGGCTAAGCGAACAATTCTTGGTGTCTGGCCGGGTTGGTCTGTCAGTAATAAGTCACTGTACATCACTATGACAGCTCTATTCTGCAGGAGAAACTGTGACCATTGAGTCTTTTCAAATCTGGAGACAAATGACAGACACCTGTCAATCATTTCAGAACCATTACAATCCCCTGACATGTCTCACACACCTCTCTGTGTTAGGTTAAGATGCGGGGCATTACACACAAACAGGTTTGGACATGTTTTCTAATTAAATATACTGAAAAACATCGTGCATTCATACATATGACTTTTGTTAAATATAGTTAAAGTGATAGTTCTGGCAAAATTTAGACTTCTCTACATTTATTTCTTATTTCAAACCTTCTTTCATCTTCACAAAAGATGATATTTTGAAGAATGTTGATAATCGAACACTGAACCCCATTGACTTCCATCGCCTGAACAACCGAAGACATTTCTCAAAATATCTTCTTTGTGTTCCACTGAAGAAAGAATCGCATACAGATTTACAAACACATGAGAGAGAATAAATGATGACTGAAGCTTGATTTTTGTGTAAACTGTCCCTTTAAGAAACCCATCAAAGAACGTGGATGTTGCCTTAAGTCTTGTGTTTAAAGTTTTTTTCAGCTTTATTTTAATTTAAATGAAACTTTAATAGTACCATAGATGTTGAGGTGTTGCTAAGCAATTGCTGGGATGCAGTTGGTAGGGATATGTTAAAGTGATTTACTCACTGTCTTTTTAAACCTGTATTGCTTTTTTCTTTCGCAGAACACAAAAGAAGATATTTTGAGAAATGTTGTGTTAACTTGACCCTATTCGCTTACATTGGATTAGGGAATTAGGTCTAGTGCTGTTTGATAACCAACTTTTCTTCAAACTATATTCTTTCTTAAAAATATCACTTTAAGTGGTTATGCTGTAGGAATATTTATATTTCATTATCATTTATATAAAATATGTAGATTTCCGCACACTTATTTTGACATGAAGCTTTGTGAAAAGCGTTATAGGAATAAAAGTGAGTTGGATGGTTGGGTGTTGTGGGTGTCTATATGGCATGTTTGCTAGATAATTGTGTCCTCATGACCCATGTTTTAGGATGCACACTAGGCTGTATAGCAGGAGGAAGAACTGTTTAATAAAACAATGTAACTGTTTGTTAAGCATTGGTGTCTTAATTCACGTTTCTGTGTTGTCCGTTTTATTAAACAGAAATGCTTTACATTGTGCCTGCGAAGTGTTTGTTTTAACGGACACTTTTCTCCAATAATATCCTGTACCATAATGACATTTGATATATTACCCACGATGCATTGTGATTTTGAGTTTACATCCGATGTAGGCCTATATTACATCAGTGACCGAAATTTTTCATTCAATTTCATTCACTTCCTCCCCATATAGTTAACTATTTACCATTCGCTCTCCTAAAGGGAATAGGGAAGGAGTGAACAAGTGAGCCAATTGAGACGCAGCTTGTGTCTGTGTGAAATGTTGTGTGTTACGGACGGATGCACTCTGATATACACATCTGTGTGGATTTCGGTGTGACATTCCTCCTGAACACAAGCATTCATCTTCAATTATTCTATCAGCTGTAATTGCATATATTTCCATCTCTCGTCGCTGGTTTTCTAATGGGAAATGTGTAGCGCGGGCCAATAATCTGTGAGGGAACAGATGAAAAATCAAGCTGATGATGTGACGACGAGCTCCATTGAAACGCTTCATTTGAATGGAGGGTCTGGTGATTATATTACAACTTTTCAAGTGTTTTTCTTCTATAGATGATGAATGATAAAAGATTGAGCCATTCAAAATCTATTCTAATTTAAAGGGCTCACGTACACGTTTAAAACGCGAAACTGCAGTCGTGATGGGAAGTTCGACTCATTTTTGCAATTCGGATGTTTGAATCTCGTTCAGCAAAATGAACAAATCTTTTTTCGATTCATTTCGTTCATCTGAGCAGAGTTAAATTAATGTTGCATGTTAATAGCCAAACTACCACATAACGTTTATTTATGCTTTTAATCAGATGTATAATAAGAAATAACTTATATTATAGTTCGAGACAAGTTATGAGAAACAGTCATTAAATAATTTCCTGACAGCAATATCAGCCCTGAAATCTGTGTAAACTAAAATGATTATAGCTCAACTCTAGAGACTTCGTGCCTCACGTAACGTTAAAGACTCGGACCCGATGACTCGAGAGACGAACTGATAATTTCTCTTTCCGGTATAAAAAAACGACCCAATGACACGGAGACAAGTTTATTTCTGTTCCTGGTACGATGTTGCACATGCGCGGTCAACACAAAATGAACAAATCGTTCAAGAACTATCCATCACTAAAGTGCAGCACGTCGGCTTAGAACAAAGCACCCAAATATCATAAACATTCTAGGTTTAAACGTTATGACATTTATTAAAGCAGAGAGCTCTTTTATTATCCGGTAAGGATTTATTTCTTCTAACGTTTATTTCTGTCGCTCTACAGTACTTGGTGGACACACTTTTAATGCTGGGTCTGTTCTTCACACACAGCAGCCGTATGGATTTATAATTCCTCAGAAATATAGCACACCATTCCTTTGTACTACTTTTCTGAGACTTTAGGGGAGGTTTTTTAAAGGTGATTTGGGGGATTGACAGGCTCAGTCCTCATTCACTTTTATTATATGGTAAAGACTGTCCCTGAATATACTCACACACTGTCCTTTAGTGTTCCACAGAGGAAAGCCGCGGAGTAATGACACGAGGAACATTTCTCCTGAGAAGAACGCCCACCGGAGATCTCAACGTTTACATCTGTTAAGTCTGTAATTCACGTTAGAGACAAATTCTTCATGTTTCTGTCAATGTTGAAACTCGAATGAAACGCGTCCCAGGAGGCATAAAAGAGCAGCTGAGCAATGAAAAATTGATCCGTGCGCAGGGCACATGTGAACACTACCAGCAGATGCATTTTTAACCCATCTCTTCATGATCTTCATACCCACAGACAGACCCGTGCGGACCATTTTTTGTCCCTCTGCAGAGGTGAATCGAGTTCTCCGTCGTTTCCTCTTTTATCATATTCTCACAGACAAAAGAGGAAGTGATGTCACACCTGCCAGGGCTTTCAACACGTCTGCGGCTGATAATAATGAGTGAGCTGTCTCCTCTGAGGTGGTCATTAGCCGGTGTGCCGCCGTCTCCTCCGTGCGTTGCAGTCAAGTGTCCCAGATTCTCAATGAGTCCCAGACCACAGCGCTGACATCACATTAAGTGAGCCACTGTCAGAAGAACACCCGTTACCAGTTTTGAGATGCCCGGTTACGCCCACTGACTGAAGAAAATGAAATGAACCCAACAAACCTCAGTAGAAGCTTTGAATGAGGTCAACTCCTTTCATTTTCTTTTGTTTTTTTATGTTTGTTTCTGTCATGGGTCTGATTGACAGGAAACACACAAAACTGATCAAATAAAGCCCAAGTTGTATTTTGAGTCACTTTTCATTAAAACAAATTCCGGATGCAAAAACATAAATTTGAGATAAATTTGAAATCTATTAGGTGTCTATAACAGACCCAATCTTAACTTTTAGTCTTAAAGTCCCAGTGAAATAAAAAATGACATTTTCTTTTTTAAATTCATGTTCCCTTATAATCTTCAGTTAAAATCTATAAGTGCACTTCCGCCCTGAAATGACTATCCGTCTAAAATGAGGCTTGGGCGGAGCATCCGTTGAATTCAGTGACTCCTCCCCTTCAACTGTCAGTCTGCAGCCAGTTTCATTTCAAAATCAATGCAACAGCTGTTTGACACATCCAATCAATGTGCAGTGAAAATGCAAGCCACCCCCACTCATTTTCTTCTTTGAAATTCCTTTTCACTCGGAAATGTCTCAAAATACGGAAGTACAAAACGATCGAAACTGCCGGTTCAAGGGGACTTTAAAGCTGCCATAAAACACGCAGTTTCTGCCAATCTATTAAATAATTGACAAAAGCAAACAAAACAAATGAATATCTATCTATAGCCCAGCAGTTTTTGGTTCCCTTTTGGAAATTGTTTTGGGAACCAAAGAATAACGTTGTAAGTACTTGTCAGGTTTTTCCAGGGCAGTGCAGGCTGGGGTTTTTTTAAACCAGAAAAAAAACGTTCCGTGATTGTTACTTTTGGTATTTTTTGCAACCAGAAAATAAAGTTGCCTGATGGTTATTTACTGGGTTTTTTAAACCAGAAGATAACCAGAAAGTAACGTTTCCTGATGGTAATTTTTTTTATATTTTAATGCTAAAAATGGTCAAAACTGGTAAACGTCAGTGACATGTGCAATACAGAAATTAAGATGACATTAACACATGTTATACTGACCAAATGAAATTAATAAATGTTCCCTTTATTGGCTGAAAATAATAAACAAGTTAGGCTAATTTTTATCCATCCATCCATTCAAATTGATTTGACACATCTAAATCAACAGACCATTAGCTTATAAGTCCTGCCATGTGCTTTTTGTCTTTAAGTATTTCATTTCTCAAAGGCAGTCAGTGTTGTTTTGTAGAGTCATGAGAGTTTAACTTCTCTGACCCGCTCTGTGTTTGGCTTGAGAACACAGATTGTTGTGCTTTGTGTGTGTGTGTTTGTTAAAAAATGTAAAACCGTATTTCTTCAACTTGCATTATTCCCTCGAGAGAGCTTTGTGTCAAACATTTCTTCCTTCCCAGAATTCCCCTTGTGCGTGTCCTCAAAAGTGGCGGGAACATTCTGTAGGCAGCTTGTTTTTCTCCTCGCGTCGCCCCGCTGCCACATAATCGCCGAGACTGGGCTGTCGAGCTCTGAATTGGAGCGCGGGCGACTGTGAAACTAGGCCGCCCGCCAGCCGGCTTTAATATGCAGGCTTTCAGCAGCGCCGGCGCTTTCTAATGCATCCGACAAGAGCTGGAAAGAGAGGCGGCAATGTGTTTACAAGCACATTTCTTGCCGACCGGCCGTTATATGTTTCAAGACATCTCACAGAGACTAATGCAGTTTATGGTAGCTCCCGCCGATAATTACTTTCATTAGGACTCACTTGGAAGTAAACAGAGTTGTTGAGTTTCACTTGATGAAAAATTTCAGCCTTAAATGTATTTACTCGAAAGTGAAGTGAAAGATGTACATTCGGTTGAATCTTATTTGATTCTTAATCAGCCAAGTCTGGAATTAAAGTGTTTGCATTTGCATAAGAGGTTGGAAAGCCAAGAAACTTTTTCTTTCAAATCTGAGGCCTAATGTATTCAACTTCTCGTCCCTAAAGTCACAAGTGTTCACACTGCGGACAGATTTAAACTTGTTTTATCTTGTGGCTCAGTTGGTAAAGCTTTGCTTTCATAACATAAAGGTCATGGGTTTGATTTTAGTATTTTTTTCATTTACTGTAACTACAAGTGATCTTATAGATCAAATATATTGATAGTTTACTATACTTGTAGCTCATGTTTTAGTTGATGAAAGTACACTTTGATGAAAGTAGTAAACTACTAGTTTAGGTATACTTAGAAGTTTTCTTTGAGTTAACGTACTTTTAATTTACCATTTATATGCAGTATTGTATGTAAGTATTTTAATATTCAGGTTCATTTTTTTTAATCTAAAGGTCATTTCTGTTTCTGAAGTAAATTTCTATTATATCGCTATAATTAATTGTTACCCTATGAACACAACTACAAGACATTAGAATACTTAGAATACTTCATTATAATTTTATAGAGTAGATTTCGGTCAGTTGAAGGCAAATACACTTAAATGTAATTTTAAGTATATTTACAGTATAAGAAGTACATGTAAAAAATATTTGTTGGTTGAACTGTTACTTGGTTTAATTCAACTTAAATTATTAGTTAGCTCAATAAATTGTATGCAAACAGGTTGTTTATTTAAAGGGATAGTTCACTGAAAAATAAAAAATTTCTCATCATTTACTAACACTCATATTGTATCAAACCTGTATACATTACTTTGTTCAGTTGAACACACAGGAAAATATTTAGAAGAATGTCAGTAAGCAAACCAATCTCATCTCCCATTTACTGCCATAGTAGGAAAAATAAATACTATGGGAGACAATAGCGGATGAGATCTGTTCGGTTACTGACATTCTTCCAAATATCTTCTTTTGTGTTAAGCAGAACAAATAAATGTATACAGGTTTGGAGGATGGGTAAATGGTGACAGTATTTTCATTTTTGAGTGAAATGAGCCAAGTGACCTCGTGACTTTGTTCACGTCTTAAAAATTTTAAGTAGACAGAACGTACTTGCTTGTTGTTAGCTTTAAAAAAAAAATGTAAAAGTAGACTAAAAGCACACTTCTTGTTTTTGTAAGGGTAACACAAAATCCTCAGTGAGATATTCTGCAAATAATTGACAATACATTCTTTAATTCCATGTATAACTTTAAAAGAACTAAATATTTTGAATGTTGTGTGTATTAATACACCACATTAGTGTCTGTTGAATTTAAAGTATCTCTCTCAATCTCAAACCTCTAGATTCAGATCAGAAGTACTTCACACACATCAGCGCCTCAGGGTTACACCCAAATCTGACAGAGTTTGTTCACGTCTGCTTACTGGAAGGTGAAAACTGCTTAAAATGTCATGTTTTTACAGCATCCCTGAAATGTGTATTGAATATTAACAGCCGTCGTGAAAATTAAATGTATGATATTTCAATTAAATGTATACTTACTCACAATTCTGAAAAATTATCCCCATGGACGGCGAGTAGGGAAAGTTCATTGCCAGCCTGTAACGTGTATAAACAAGAAGAGTTTGTGTGGAAAATTGTTTCGGTATTTAGTGTGAACTGCATTTTATTGCCCTTTATGTTATTCACAGCTCATTTTATCTCTACATGTTGTGATGAAAACAAACAAGCCATTAACTGCTAATACTGGAGCAGAAATTGATTTCTTCATCCAAACAAATATGTTTTCATTATGAAAACAAGCCGTCAAAACAAACTCAGACCTGTGATTTATCGATTTTATATATAGACCACAGACATTGTTTGTTGAAAAATCATATATTATATATCAATATAATAGCTATAATAGTCATTTCAGTCTGTACATTTTTTTACTTCAATTATTTACTGCATCCTTTCATTTTATACATCAGTACATGTGTTCCCTATTTTCCAACCTGTGATCTTTCATGCTTCTGCCCAATAAAACATTCTAGAGCTCAGTATAACTGGAAAGATGTATATTTGTTATAGAAATAACCAGATTAAAATCTCTTAGATGGCTGTGATTAAATCAGTGTCCCATCAGGCTTGATTGTTTTCTTAGTAAACTCCAGACGGTGAGCAGAATACGTGAATAAAGTTTATCTCTCCACCGTAAGACTCCACAGCAGGATCACATTAAGAACTTGCAGTGTTTCATAGGAATTCTTGTTTCCTCCTAGACTGTTCTTTTGTTAATTATTGCCTCAGCATCCGTGTTTCCCCCCACCGGCCTCTCCACTGAGCTGTGCTACTCCGTGTTACGGGCATTAGCGCTTTAAAATGTCAGAGGTGCTGTGCTTTCCCATCACGCTTCTGCAGGACGGCACATCCCGGCGCAGAATACAAAACAGCCCATGCCACCCCACAGGACTCCTCATCCAGACGGGAGGGAGAAAAGAGCAAACTTTCTCGGCTATTGTGGAAGAACAGTTGAACACTGTGGAAAAATAAACATAAATCAAATAGTTTGACCTTCCGAAGAGTGTAAACAGTGATCCGACATGTCAACTCAAGTAATGACCAAATTTGGGCGTGATTTCCTGGTTTATTTACATTACACAAGGAGCAGGTGAAGTTGCGATCGTTTTTACTTCCGTATTTTCAAAACATTTCCGTGTGAAAAGGAATTTCGAATGTGAAATATAGTGGGCGTGGCTTTCATTATTCTCTGCGATGTGATTGGATGTATAAAAACAGCCGCAGCATTTTGAAATGGCACTGACAGCAGACTGACAGTTAAAGGGGAGGAGTTAAAGGATGCTCCGCCCAAGCTGTCTAGTCAATACACGAAGGAAATGCATTTTCAGTTCAACCCAAGATTATGAACGCACACGATTTTTTAAAAGAGAAGGCCTCATTTTGATAACTATTTAGAATTAACGCTGCAATATTTCATGAAAAAATAGGTATTGTAATATTTAGTTTCACTGAGGCTTTAAGGTGCTACGTTTCAGTTGTGATTTAGTTAACGGCTCTCAGATATGGGATCACAATATTAAGGAGTACAAATCACAATATGATTTGATATCTACCCTCTTATAGGCTTTGATATGATTTGATACGATATCTCAACAACAACAAAAATATGCCCAACATGAGCAAAGGTTTTCAATTATAGGTCTGTTGTATCCTTTGTGGTTGCATTTTGATCTGAAGCACATCTAGACATTACAGGTGTGTTCAAATGAGGATGTGCACTTTGATGAAAATTCGTAGACGGATACTCCGTAAAGAGGTCACAGTAAGTCAAATTGTAATTGATTTAATGAATGTATCAATTGATATGGATGTATCGCTACACTCCTGCTAAAATTATTCAAACATTCATGGAAAAATATTATATTAGCTACGATACTTAATATGCTATCTAGAAAAACAAGCTTGCAAAATACACGAGAAGGGCAAGAGTTTTGTTTCCAGAAGACTCCAGTGTGCACGACCTGTAGTTATGGTAGCTTCACACAATCTGATCTTTGCTCACAATATGAAGTTTCCTCCTTCTCTGGGTCTTCTTCAGCACATCAGCCCTTCAGGCAAACGTCATCCCGGTGGGTGGCTGGAACACAGACATCTCAACACAATGTCAAATCTTTGGTGTGATCATCCATAGAAAAGTGCACGGCGGTTTTCCACCCACATTTTCATAAATGTGTGATATTTGTTTGAGTAACTGTGTACTTTTTCTCAACATAACAAATGGTGCTGAACTTTTAACCTCAAACCTGAGAATCTGAGAATGTGGATTCTAAATTACTCTGAATTTCCAGAGTGCAGTCCAATAAAGAGCAATGAAGAAAGCCTTGTTATTATCAGCTGGGTGTGTGAGTCTGCATGTCTTACTGGCAGCTGAAGAGATTTGGTCATTTTAAATTAAACAGAATTTGCTGTGAATCACAGGAGAACTGTTGTGTTGTGTGTCAGAAAAAAACATTTTAATGTCCCAACACAAGCTTATTGCAATTCTTCATTATTTTACAGGGCGTCTAATGAACCTCAGTTTCATTCGTACATTTTATGGTTTTGCCCAATATGCACTGTTATAAATAAAGGTGCTTCAGAAAGTTATTTTATGGCCTAGAAGAACCTTTTTGTCTAAATGGTTCCATAAAGAACCTTTTACATCCGTAGAACCTTTCTGCTTCACAAAAGGTCCTTAGTGGCAAAAAAGGTTCTCGGATTATGAAATGGTAAGAAAGAGATGGTTCTTTGTTGAACCATAAATGGTTCTTCGCAGTGAAGCACCTTTAAGCAGAGGTGGGTAGTAACGCGCTACATTTACTTCGTTACATTTACTTTACATTTTGAAAAAGATGTACTTTTAAAGTAAAATTAAACATGTGCAATTTCACTTCGTTGCATTGCGTGACGTTCCTTCGTTCCTTCATTTTAAAATATGCATTTTAAAACAAGTTGTATATTTCAAGGTTGTCGTATTTTTTACAAGCATTCTCGAGTGATTGATTCTTTTGAGTCGATTCTTTGGAAAGCATTAATTGAACAATGGGCAAAACCATTTGAATAGGCTAATGAATCAGTTCAAATGATTTGTTCAGTTCGAATAAAGAGCGTTGGATGAAGTGCATATGAATCTATATCTATACAATCAAAACTGCAAATATGGTTTACCAGAAATGATAAATGCCTGCACCCACGCGACCTGTTCGTCAGAGAGACACGGTAACATGTGCGTAACCTGTCAGACACAGAGACGTGAGCTTATAGAAATATACATTTGAAGAACAGAAGGAAGCAAACATGTTGATGGGCGTGTGGTTCACTGTTACTGTTTGTTTACAAGTAAGAGCTTTTCACAACACACACAGGACACAACACGTGAAAACAAGAGCTTTGTTGTGTTGTGTATTTAATTGAAGAGAGCACTACAGATGTTCTAGATCATCTTAGGAAATGATCGGAGTTTGGTTAAATGCATTTTAAACACAAAACTTTAGTTGGACAGGGGTCTATTATTCTAAATAAGTTGTGTAAACACATTGACATCAGAACTAGATGAAATTTATAGAAATGTTTGTCTCTTCTTTATTCGTCTATTCTTAAGTCTCTGTGTGTAAACTGCAAAGATATCCGATTATGATCATTAAAAAAAAAAAAAATTATAATTATATTAAAATATTGGCTTTAATATTCATTGAATGAATAGTAGGCTAGCTACTTGAGTGTTTGTTTTGTATACTTTTGTACTTTTAAAATATATATATAAATAGTGACTTTTACTTTTACTTGAGTAACAATTTCTCTAGTTACTTGTACTTTACTTGAGTAAAGATTTTGACTGCTCTACACACCTCTCCCTTCAATCACCTTTGTGTTTTTGGCCTTGTACGTAAAATCATGGATAAAGTAATAACGACCGATTTCACATCAATAAAGACACAATGTCTAAATTAAATTGTCAGTTTCGGATGGTACCAGTGCAGTATATGTTTACATATTAGCAGCGATGAGCGGCACAGAACAAAAGAGAGAGATTTAATCACAGCAGAAAACTGAAAGTCAACCAAAGGTTAAAGAGGCCACACGAATGCCATCAAAATGCCATTTAAACAAGCGATGCCCTTTCATGAACATGCCCGTCACATGACCATTCGGTCTGATGTTTGTCTAAGAGATTGCTTTTGATGTGAAGGCCTAAATTAAAGTTTAGCCAAAGATTTTTTTTAAGGATCAGTGTTCTAAGAATATGAAAGGGAACAATTCTATTGAATATCTTTGTATTGGGGTCTAGTTGAGTTGATGCGTTCCCTTATTGTTGAAAAACGTCTGTTGTGTGACCTGTTATTGAGTTGAATGTCTTATGAAACCTGATTTCTAATCGTGTGCTTGAATCGGTCGTTCAGGACCTCAGCAGTAATGAAACAGTTTAAGCTTGTCAATTTGAATGAGAGAGAATTCGACCTCCTTGTGTTAATGTTAGTGTACGGCGTGCATGTTGATTATTTCAGTCCTGTGGTGTGACGCTGAGAGACTTTCAGTGTGAAGTGTCTTCATCAGGTTTAATTATTATGATTCTCCTTGTGTTTTTTATGAGCTCATATTGATTGAGAGAGCGTGTGAGGTATTTCAGCTGTTCAAAATTCATGTCACACCGCAGGACCATTGAAACACATGCTTATGAAATCAAAAAGTTGATTTCAAGAGGCGTGCACAATGGAATTTTAATGAAAATGAAAAAGAACCAAATTTAGTTAAACATAGGGGAGTGTTTGTCAGACCTACAGTACCTTTCTGTAGAAGAGCACTCGTGTTAGAGTTGTCTAATTCTATTTAAGCTTTTATCATAATATAAAAAACATATCGATTGTAAGTTTTAGATGCGTGGTGAAGGTCAGACATGTTCTAACTGTTCACCTTGGATGTGTTTCTTATCATCTTCCATGTGCGGGATTTTGTGCAGAACTAATAATTGTCTTTGGGTGACAATCTGTTGTTATATCTCCTCGAATCAGACAGCTGTTCATTAACTTCACCTCGGGGTTTGCTTTAGTTTTGTGATGATAGGTGGTTTTGGTTTGTATGGGTCTTATAAACAGTAGCGTTGTTAACCACCATGCAAAGCACAGAAATGCGTAGGGCCCCCTTGTGACTACAAACGGTAAGATCATTTGACGCTTGATTTAGACACTCAAACGAAAACAAAGAAGGTTTATTCTTATAACAAACTGTAGAGAATTATGTGGTTCAACGTGAAATGAATCCAGTTTATATTCCTAGTCTCATTCATTCCATGTACTCATTACTGCTGTGCAATTCAAACAAAATTGTTAGGCAATGTGCAGGGATTAGGTCTTGACCTTGCTTAGGGTCCCCAAAATGCAAACACACCCCTGCTTCTAAACAGAAAAAATGAACATTCTGTGATCATTTACTCGCCTTCAAGTTGTTCTAAATGTGTATACATTTCTTTTTTCTGATGAACGCTGAGAAAGATATTTGGAAGAATGCTTATAAACAGACAGATCTTGCCCCCCATTGACTCCCATAGTATGAAAATATACTTTATAATTTTTTTTTGTTGAATACTAAAAGAAGACATTTTTAAGAATGAAGGAGAGCAAACACTTCTGAGGCACTTTTGACTTCCATTGTATTTTTTTCCTACTATGGGAGTCAATGGGGGGCAAAATCTGTCTGGTTACCAGCATTTTTCCAAATATCTTTCTCTGTGTTCATCAGAACAAAGACATTTATACAGATTTGGAACAACTCAAGGGGTGGAAATGATGACAGAATTTTTCATCATCATTTTTGGGTGAGGTATCCCTGTAAGAGCAGAAACATACGGTACATTACTCAAGCAAATCCTCATGTGAATGCAGACGTGCGATAAAATGACATTGATACTTTCCTTATCAATTCAAACCCGAGTCTAACTTGGAAAATGAAGATGATCAAGCTGATACATCAACTATCCCAGTGCGACTTACGCAGGATGTAATGGATTGGTAAGTTTTTTAAAAATAAATGTATATGTTAAATAGTTAAAAACTATAGCTAACTGTTTAGCCTTTAATGTACGATGTTATAAAGATTTGCATTTAGTGATCAACCAGAATCTCGTCGTGACTCAACAAAGACAACAAGCCACACTATAAACACAACACACTTTACATTTTTAAGCATTCATCTGTGAAATGCTCTGCACACACGTGAATATTCAGATTGTACTCTTCTCGAACAGTATTGTAAATAAATTGTAACCATTCGCCTTTAGTTGTCTCGTCTTTTGGAAGGGCAAACAAAGAGTCTTTCTTTTCGCAACGAAACACATTGCGTCTCCGCGACATGGCTGCAGCGGCGACGATACAATGAGATTTACAAGTACGCCCACCTTACTTGCGTAAAGATTTGTGCGGTCTTAGTCAAGTCATACCACAAACTTTCGTAGATTTCTGGGGGTGTGGTTACACGAGGCGTTTCAGGCAGGTCTGGGGGAACCTTTGCTTTTAGATAGATTGCATCTTGTGTTTGCACACTTTCATTTGTGCAATTTTACGTGTCTAATGCATGCATGGCCAACTTATTACACACCAAAGACACAGAAAAACACGTATTCGCGCCATTTGACCCCTTTAAGTTCAATGTTTGATTCTATTCAAAATCATATAACCTGATGTTTCCCCTAATGCCCGTCGAAGCACTTTCACATTGTCACGTCTTTATGATTTAAGATTTGTCACGTTTCAGAATGGCGTGAAGACAGCTCTTTCAAGTAAAACAACAAAATAACTTCAATGCACTTGAATACACTTTCTTCATGCTGGAGTATATATTTTGTAGTCTTGAATATTAGAGAAGTCGGATGTGTAGTGCAGAACATGATGCCAAATCAAATATCTTCACACATTTACTTCCCTCAAGTAAAGTTGATATCAAGAAAGCAGGACGGATCGAACTTTGGTGCGTTGTGATGCATTATGTATTGGAAACAAAAAGGTCAGCCTTCAGAATGTTCATTTGATGTTGGATCCTCACAGGTATTTGTTCGGATTTCTTGGGTTTGCAAGTTGGTATGTCTGAGATTCGGGATGGAGTTCTTGACCAACAGCGAGTATTTGCAAAGCAGGTTGTGAGGACATTGGAAGGCTAGCGAGGGCTAGTGAAGGTCTGTATTCTGCGCTACTGATGTACTGTAGACTTCAATTGATGGTGCGTGCTTGGTATTCAGGACCAACATGAGTCCACCGTGAGTCTATCGCTTGTGTCTTTATAAGTACAAAATGTCAAGTGCAAGAAGGACGGATGCCTCTTTCAATCAAAAGAAGTAAATCAACCTCCACATTTTTTACATTCATTTGCTGTTCAGTAAAGTTTGTTTATTTTCTTTATTTCTTATCGCAGATATTTGTACGTGCTTGTGCATTGCTACAAAAACATGACATAGTGTACTGATAGTATGGATATTAAATCATCAGCATTTTGTTTATTTTGTTTCACAATATTATTGCTTTGGGAGCCATTATGAGATCTTTTTAATAAAATCATATTTTAAACAAAACAGTCGTGTGAAGTATTTTATATTATATATAAAAATATATCATAGTACCTGATATAATTTTGTAAATATGTATAAAAGTAAAAACGATAGTGATATGTGTTGTGAACGTGGCCAAAGGACTGATGCTGGAGTGCAGGCTGTTGGCAGGGTGTTGCTATGGTGTTGCCATGGTTTTTGCAGCTATGAGTGATATTCTGTTCTCTGGATATTAAAAAGCCTGTTTAATTTTCCACCAGCAAGACATGTATGAGGAATAGATAATATTCTTAACAAGCACAGCCAGTTAATCTTTAAAATGAATGTGAATGTATCTTGGGGTTTGACCTTTAATTTCTCTGACAGCTTTTAAGCATTACTTATTGATCTCGGCTCTCACGATTACTCTTCATTTTGTATTATTACGTTTTAGATTTATCAGTGCTCTGTATCTTGGTCTTGTCACGTGATCACTTACATCCCTGTGGCAAAACCGTATTGCATCACACTATCACACAATACACATGACATTGGGTTCTTTTAACAAATTCAGTCTTCCCATGTTGGAAAGTCGGATTGGATGAAGTGAACTAAGTCTGTTTTATCTCTTTGAATAGTTGATTCATGTTTTTTAACATTAGCTGAGGCCAGACTGATGTGTGTCTTTATAACATTCTGTGGTTCTTCAAGACCATGATTGGTAAGAAAAAATGCATTTTTGTTGTTAATAATAGGCAAATTTGTATGAAAGCAGTAGCCTACTACTTGTGCTAGTTAGTTCAACAGTTCATGTTTTAATTTTAGCTAATTGTGTATTGTATTTGCAGAAAATGTTTTTGGGAGCAGTATAAAGTAAGTCAGTAAATTGATGTTACACAACACAGTTGATTACTAACAATCAGTTCATCAGAATGAAAATGGAAGCAAGTCAAGCATATTCCATTGTAGGATATAGTATGAAGTTGTGTCTAGTTGCATACAACAGATAAGACTCGATGGCACACTGTATAATGCACAAATTGTACAACACAGTCTCATAAAAATTGGTGAAATTGTCACAAACCATTATTATTCATTTGTGTGACTCATTCTTGTGAATTCCTGTTCCCTAAGATCTTATTTGTACGTTTTGTTATGATATGACTTTTCTCCTTTGATGTTAGGTTTAGGGTTCAACTCCTAAAGTATTCTTTTGATATCAGGATAGAAATATATAAATGTACAGACACACGCGGTGTGTGTAGCCTATTGAAAAATTGTTGTGTTGGTGACAAGTAAAAAATAAGAAATTCGCGTTGATAAACACAAATTAATAGATTGGAGTTTGTCACAATCTCACGAATATCAATTGTCTTGTGTCTTTTTCCATGGAGTGTAAGAATTTGGTGGTAAGACCTCCTCTGGCTCTATCGCTACAGTGTAAAAAAAAGTTGTATTTATTTTTACGGGTTTCTTGCGTAAAATGTAAAATAATGAAATTGACTTTTTTTTTATCATTTTTATGTTTTTTTTTAAAATACAGACAAAACTGTAAAATCACAGAAAAAGACTGCAAATTTACAAGACAAACAGGGGGGACATATAATTGTATAGTGAAACCCCTCTCTTTTACAGTTTATTGATTTCTTTTTTTATTGTTTATTTTTTAAATACGGTAAAAAACTATAAAATTACAGAACAAGACAACACATTTACAAGAAAAACGGGGAAACTGTTTCCTTGTATCCTATATTTATTTCTGCTTTTCCAGTTTATGAATAATGTCCAGGTTTTTTTTACGAATTTATTTTACAGTCTACTGTGAAATTTAAAGTGGAGTCATTGACTGCTGAATAGCCTGGAAACAGAACTATTCGCAGTCTGTTTGAATCTCAGCATGATGTACTTCAATAGCTCAGACCAAACCAGACCACCCCATGCTTTTACACCTGCAACGAAAGGTCCTCGAAAATAATATAATAAATTATAATCCCCTACACGTCTTAACACTCCACTCTCAATTTTGGCACTCTGGTGCAATGCTAACGGCTAATCGGCTTTGACGATGGACTTACATTTTCCCTTATAAAAAAATCAACCACGTGAAGAAAAGGCCTTGAGTCATTAGCTTTGCAATGTGTTTACATGAACATTTTACTGGAATCAACCCGAATGTGCTTGTGAGCCACAAAATTTGGTTCAATGGAAAAAAAGCGCACAGACCATACGCATTTAAAAATAAAGACGGGCACACATAGATCCAGGCATCGCTCATTGTTACCATTTGCAATAATTGGAATCAATCGTTGCGTTATTGCATCAAACCACATCAACATCATTAATACAAATTAGGACAAAAGGTGAAGGCGTCCTCTGCATTGGCGACACAATTAGGGCTGTTGAAATATTAATCTGTGTTTGTTTGGAGGCCTCGACGGATAGAGCGACCTGTTAGTCATAATCCGGCATTCCCGAGGCACAGGCTGATGAAGAAAAGGACTGCTGCTAATTAAAATGAAGGAGAGGCAAACAGATGGCTCCTTCACAGCTGGAAACATCACTGTGTCTGAGACGACGCAGGCCGTTATTCCGCAGGGATAAATATGCTGCCCCTTTTGTTTTGCTTTCCGGATGCAGTCACTTTGAGCTAATGCCCTCTGAGTTTCCTCGCAAACCAAGACTGACTCGCAATGCTCAATCGGGCCTACGAACGTGTCCGTGGTGTTAATGAATCAGCTGATTAGGATTTAGACATCGGCATTCTCAAAGAAAGGGATTCTGTCGTTGTTAATGAACGCGAGCGTCCTCCGCAGTTATTAGAGCAATATCTCTCATGGCACGCGCTCCAGACGACGGCATCCGTAAACATTTCTTCAAACCGAGCGTTTCCTGCGCGTGTCTTTGTTTTGGCTGGAGGCGTTTTTTCCCTCAGCTCAAACGACCCTTCCAACTTTTCTCAATGGCTTTAACGTGACTCTTTTGTTAATAAGGCGTCAAAAAGTGAATTTCACGTGGAGAGGCCCTTCAACGCTGATTTAACTGAAGACAATTCCATTCGAGTCTAAATGCTAAACAGATCCCACAATAGTGTGCTGGAAATACCAGCCATCCAGATTCTGAACTTGATAAACCAGCGATCAACGACGTGTCCAACACCGTATCTACACGCGACACACGGCTCGTTCTAATGGGATCGTCGCATCGGACAACATTTTCAATTATAATGGCTCGTAATGCGTTCTATTGTCTTTTGTCCGGTGTAGACTTTCTAAACTAGAATCTTAAAATTCTTAAATCAAGATATACATTTGTTCTAGAGAAAAAAATGGTTTTCTTAATAAAACTAAATTAACTACGTTTAAGATTTTAAGACAACTTGAGAAGAAATGTTGGTATTTCAATACTGCTACACTGGTCCACTTTTTAGTTTATAGAAATATACTTTAAGTACACTAAGATTTTTAACTAAAGTTTGTAAAAAGTAGACTGAACATATATTTAGATATACAGGTATATAAATAGCACACTTGAATTTTTTGGTAAAGTTTTGGCAGAAGGTACTCAAGTGCATTGAAACTATATATTTCTGGTGTTCTGCGTCATGAACTGTTGTTTGTTTACAGTGTATGGGTTAACACTTGTTCATAATGACCAGACAGCTACACAAACACAATAAATGAGCGACATGATTTGGATACCATCCTCTCCTCTTCAGTCCACTGGTTTTAATAGTGTGACACATACAGTAGATGAAGACGTCCCTGAGGGACCTTCCACAACCATCTGCTCGTCTTTCCGCTCTTTGGCTGATGGGCGACGCTAAGAGAAGGTCAGACGCCGCTGACAGCGAGACAGCGAGAGTAAGAACAGTGCATTTGACAGGTCTTGAAAGCTTCTCTAATTGTCTGGGGTTTTCCCTTCATTCAGTATTTCAGGAATAGTCTCACTCTTTCTCCCGTTGCATCAGATTTCTGCTTTGGGCGTTGGCTGTGGTGCAATAACGCTTTAATGTAAACATTTCATACGAATGCATGCATTAACAGCAACAAGGTGATTTAAAATGTTCACATACTTTCAGCTGCTCCAGTCGACTCTTTAACTAATACAGTATTGATGGTGTTATGTATTTATGTTAACTGCTAGTTTATATTGTAAGATCTATGGCTGAAATAAAGTTGTAAAAACGTTTCAAGTTGTGAAAACCCTGTAAGTGACCCAGTAAGGTTATTTCTTGAATACGAATTAGGCTCTAACAGAATCATTTAGTTAGGAATGTAACAGTATTATGGATATTGTGTTATCACAATAGCAAAATATTATCGTGGTCACATGAATTTATGAAACGTTAGGTCTTCCGGGTTTAACATAGGGAATGTTAGAAAAAATAATAGACGTTACCTTTGGCAAGGCCCATCTTCTGCAATTATTATATTTTATAAAAGGGATTCTTAGGTCACTTGACCTTATAACTCATACCTCTAAGCAACAGTTATGACTGATGGATAAAGAAAAGAGGATGCTTACAGCACCATTCCAAGTCATCATTCGTCAATGAAATATCGCATGAAGTCGGAGTCGATAACTTTGTGGTTAGTGCTCCGACATATGGCGCTGTTGCCACTTCGTTTCCTGTCCTCTCATTGTTACTGTACTGTAAATAAAGGCAAGAATAAACCACCCCAAAAAAATATCGTACCATGGAAGCAATACCGAGTTATTATCATACAGTGAGATTTCTATATTGTTATATCCCCACTTATAGTTTGTTTTATATTTTTAGACAAACTTTGTATAGTTTCTATCTGAAGGAACTGATATTAGCTATCTCAGAAGACCATCACTGGCCAAAGATGTTCACTCACAGGACAGAAGAGTCTGTTATCTATATTATATTATGTACTTTATACTGTACATCTTTTTTTTTTGATGCTCCAGCTGTTTCAGATTAACACTATAATGATTTCTTTAATTTATAATCAAAGCCTCCGCTGTGTGAGCTGTTAGACTTAAACAGGTTTAATGACATCATACAGCACCTTTGATGTTCACCAACTTCATTAGAAATAGGTTTTAAGGGAGATGTGATGTTGAATGCTCGGGAACACATGACTGTTAAACATCGCACTGTTTTCCTGCAGAAGAAACTGTAAAGGATTGAGTCATTATACATATTTTTGGAAATAAAGGTCTGTTTATGTGATCGTATAGTGTATTCCCATGTATGTAGAGATACAATCAACGCGAACTGCAGTAACGACCAGTGTCGAGGAAGGATCGAGACGTGAAAGTACACCTCCTTCAGGTCGTTTGCTGTAAAACAATCCTGATGTTGAATGGACGATCGCATCCTTAGGCACAAGGATGGTGACCTCGGCCAGAAGCACCGGAGCATATATTTTCCTCGGACTGAGGTGAACAGAATGCCCCCGAAACTTGGGTGGGCGTCTGGCGAACTGGATTGCGTAGTCGAGACGGTTCGTCCTCTCTAGTCAACAGGACGGGCTGGTAAGCTCTAACCAGGCTTCCAGGTCCCGCAACAGAGGATGTATGTCTATTATACTGACTGTAACTGTACGTTCACACCGCTGCCGTCGAAAGCGTCAAAGTGGCCAGAAATCATTCATTTTCAATGTGAGCTTGCAGAAATTAGCGCCAATTGAGGGCGTGGAGTATAGTTGAAATCAGGTCAACTTTATTGTAATGAGCTATGATGCGGTTCGGCGGCAACCAATTGAAATGTAGAAGTCCACCGCTTGAGGGAATTTCAGAGACCTTGGTCTACGTCAGACCACCAGAGCGTCCACAAATCTTTCTACAGAGTTGGAAGCAGGGCAGAAGCGATTTTTTAACGCTCTCGACAGCGCCGGTGTGAACGTACAGTAAGAGAGACACAAAGAAATGATGGTGTGATATCTGCCTGAAATGCCATAAGATATCTTATTTTGTATATATAGTACCTTTTAATCCAAATTAAGATATTTATGTAAATGTACTTGATGAGTTCATATGACAACAATGTAGCAACTCTGCTGTAAAAAAGGTGCTTTAATAATAAGAGGCAGTGTTGAGTTGATGTTGAGTAGCATGTGTATTCCTAAAGTAATAGAGTATATTCTCACACAACCTCTGTGTGTTACAGACCAGACGTCATCTGGAGAGTTTTTACACGCACTGCTGGTAACACTGGCACTCCTGTTCTCTAATATAAGTGACCTTTGTTTGCTAGTGTTTTATACACCATTGACTTTATAGGGAACGATAATTTTAGCTCAGGAGCAGAAAGTTCTGAACGGCCTTCAGGTGAACCAGGACCAAACCTTCTCCTGATCACTTCTCCAACACCCACACATGGATCAGTTGTGCTTGAAAAGTCAACCTTTAGAAAGTCGACACAGAATTTATGATTTCTTTTTTATGTTCCTAGTGTGATTGTTTTAAACCAAAATGAACTGAAACATCTCTCTCTGATTTCATCACGGTCACTCAGGCCTCAGTTAATGTTAAGAAATAAAAAGAGAAGAAATCGTTGAAAGTATGGAGGTGTGAAACGGATGTAGATTGCAGAGGTCAAATAATGTGGATTTGATTAAATGTGATGAGAAATGTTTGAGTTGATATTGAGATCTTCAATAATATTGACTTTTGATTGAAGACTTGACAAATCTGAGCTCAGTTTGACACACTGTTGACATCTCTTCTCAAACTCTATCAGACACATTTGGGACTTTCTCTGGCTATCTTTCTCTGAGATGCCGATTAGAAGTTTCCATTTGCTGTGAGAAACATCACCACAATGTCTATGAGAAAAAATGGAGATATTATAGCGATCTCATCTTTGTTTTTAAGTTAAAGATGTTGAGTAATGAAAAGCATCTGTCAGCAACAGAGGGCTGTGAAGGATATATCATTCATTAAGGTTCAGATCTGATGCATACGAAATGTTTGACGTTCATGTTTTTATTTATGAAGGCTCGCATGACAAACGATCTCTGTGGATCACATTATCATTGTTTATCTCGGCAGCACTTCGTTGTTATGTTGACAGCAAGTATTGACAAAGACATGACTGCTTTGCATATGTGCTTATTCATTTTTAAGGTGAAGCAGCTGCGTCAATGTGCTATAAAAATGAAACGCGTTGTCGCGTTGATAGAATCGTAATGGTCTCTCTCACGCAAACTTCAATTATTGGGTTGAAATGTTTTATCCTTTAATTGGCAATCTGTTTGAGATATTATCCGGAGTTGTGGACAGAAATGCGAACCATAAACAACAAACAATGCTAACGACTTGCTAGCCTGTTAGTTATCTTTCTCATAGGAGTGTTATGTTGTTGGGTGTGTTGATGGTTCCTCTGAGAGAACTTTCTTCAATGCTCTTCTCTCTTCTAATTGGATTGTATTCTATATTGGTCTCATTATTTCAACTAATTAAGATTTAGCTCTGGGATCTTTTGTCACCATGGTGTTACCAATCCACATTGATTTTATCTGCTCGTCTCTGTTTGCTTTGTTTAATAACAAAATCCCACAGTAATGGACATGGTGGTGGAAAAAAATGAGAGGGAAGAGATTTTTTTTTTTTCTCACAAAATCTTTGCGTTCCCATGAGAAACATTGCGTTATCTCGCAAAACATTTAAACGTCCTGTTATTCCACTCTGTACATTAACAATGGAGCGGTTCATACTAGATTCCCGGACCAATAACTTGTGAGCTAAATGTTGTTATAAAACAAACAACACATTATTCCTTAGACAAGGATCAACAACCTAGTCTTCCTCAAAACGAGAATATAAATGTATCTCTGTATGAGCAGGCGACATGGAGTAGTCCAAAGAAACCGTCTAAAAAGTGACTGTAAATCCGAAAAGCGTTATTAAAAAAATTGTCATTAATAACTAAATGTTACAAACTGTAGTCTCATGTAGTCTGTAGTCAGACTAAACATTAATGGCCTCCTGCTGAATCTAAACTGGTTTTAGTTATACTACGTTATGTAGCACTGAAGTTAATTACTATTTTTAGTAGCTTAATGATCTTCGGGTTTTGCCCTTTATAGAGGATCCCTTCGGTCTTGTCTCAGCCGGCTCCCGCCTGAGGCTCGATTTGTGGAAAATTAAGTTCAAGTTCATTGTTTATGTTATGTAGAATGAGGTTTCATTTGTGTTATAAGAACGTTTAGCTCACTAGTTATTAGTCCGGGAATCTGCGTCTATAAACCAATGTTTAAGGAGCTAGTCTCAAACTCAGCCAGCAGAACATTAAACATGAAGTGTTTGTCCGAATTCAAAATGGTTTTGAGAGATAACGCAATGTTTCTCGGGGGAATGCAAAGATGTTGCGAGATAACGCAAGAGCGTTAAAACATATTTTTCTTTTCCCTCTCATTTTATTCCACCACCATGTCCCTAAAAGGGCTCCGTAGTTTTCAGAGAAAGGTTAGCTCATATTTTATTTTAGTCGGTTTGTTTGTTTTTCACACAACGTCGCGGTCCTTCCGGAACCTCCTATCTCCAAATTGGCTGTTTTTAGGAGATGGGAAAACGGTACTTTTGAATGATCACATACTTTGTCACAGTTGAGAAGCACATGAATACTTTTTATTGGTTAGGTATTTGCAAAACCAAGCGACAACATAAAGGGTGACAAATTATAATGATCTATGTCAAAAATAGGTAAAATCACCAAACAATGGAGATACAAGGTTTAGAGGTTTGAAATAAAATGCAGTGTTGTGTTCTTGCATCAACGGGTCGTGCATCTCTTTCTCTCTTTTAGCTGCTGATATGAGTACGGTTGATTGCGTAACAAACATTCTTTGCTGGATGTCAGAAGTGTGCAGTAGATATCGGCGCTCATTGTCTGAAATATTACATCATTCTGGTGTGTGCTGAGGAGAGAAAAACATGTGCTGCACTTTGTGGACAGACAAAAAATGCATTTTGCATTCCGCTATTAAAATAACCTTGTTCACCTGACATCCCAACTCAACACAAATATATTGCTAGACTGCCATTACACACAATATGAATCAATCTTTCCGCAACAATATTTTCACGCTCCCAATACAAACTTCCACAAAAACCACATAGTCATGATCGAAGCAACAGCATTCATGAGAGAGTCATGTTGTGTAAGTGCCGGAGTAGGACGCGTCTCAATAGATCTGCTTTCATCGCTGTCACTCGCTGCAAATCTCATTTCTTTCCTCTCCTGAGTCATTGATGATAACTGTGACAGAGGTTGACGGGTGACGCGTTTGCAGTCTGTCAGAGAAAATGAGTGAGTTTCGTGGCTCTGTGAATGTGGTGTTCACGTTGCAAACGTGCTGCCATTTGCGCCGTGTCTAATCTCTCCCGGCAGGCGGCGAGGCGGTCGCGAGCTCTTATCTTCGGGAGCGGGTGGCCTCACTCTCGCCGTCTCCATATGAGAAAAGGACAAAGCTCTGAGAAAGAGTCGTGGTGGATGTCTAAGTAGTTTGTGGGTCACGAGAGAGGTTGGAAGTTTTGTTTTTTTCTCTTTCTCTCTGAGCTTTCGTCCTGTTCAGACAAACATTATATTCTCTCCTCAGGTACTTCATTCTGGCAGAATTCCCAGCCACCTTCATTTCAAAGGTACTCTGTGTTTGTTTTGTGCTGAGATGATGACATTTGTGTTGCCTGTTCTGGGGCGAACTGACCCACATATCCGCTCCTACCACATATCTGAAACTAAAGTTTTGTTTTGATTCATTTCTTATTTCCTGATGTGTTCTCTTGTTCTCTAAAAACTTGAGTATTTGCATCCCTTGACATGAGTCCTTCAGAAGAGTGCAAAAACTCCTTCAGCAGAGGAAACTCCTCACGTCAGATCAAATCTTCAATGGCATGGGTTTAAAGTTCATGTCAGCGGTCAGAAAGGTGAAATGTTATCGTGACAGTAACAAACAAATCCGGTAGCTTTAAGGCTCAAACGTATTCATCGCAACAATGCAAACGCTTCTAGCTATTCAAGCTCAATTTCATGCGTTGTTGTGTTTAGAAATGCATTACAGCATGATTAAAGTGTTTCTGGCCTTAAGGATGTTTACACTGACAACAGTTCCACATCGTGGAGGTCAGTGAGGTTTTTGTGTTTACATTTACATTTTATCCAAAGCGACTTACATTGCAGTGTACTATGCATTTTGTTTAAGCCATTTATCATTTCCACCTCATGAAACTAGTATTTTTAGCTAAATTAGCCTTTGCGGGTGTGGTTTTAAGGTCTGAGTTTAGGTCAGGTGTTGGTTAGCCAACTCCTAAAGTATTTGCGACATCTTTTGATATAAAGTTAGAAACATATAAATGTACATACACAGTGTGTAATGAAAAAATTTGTCGTGCTGGTGATACGAAAAGAGAGGAATTTTGTGTCGATGAACACAAATTAATAGATTTACATTTTGTGACAATTTCGCGAATAACAGTGCGACTGGGTTGCACATTCCGCTTTGTCTCGTCACTATTTAATCAAAAGTCTTCAATCATGCCATAAGTCAATCTATTGACTCTCTATATTAAATGTGTTCACTTTCAAAGAAATAATTTGTATTGCGTTTTAATCCAGTAGATAATCGTGTGAACATAAATTAAGTTGTAACAGGACGCAATCACATTCTTTATAATGAGAAAATGATCAGTGTCATGGATTTCAATCCTAAGGAACACACTTCAAAACACGTTTGCAGGTAAACGTACAACATTTCATTAGGGATGCACCGATAGGATTTTTTTGCCGATATCGATTTTGACGTATAACTATCGTCCGATTTCGATACCGATAGTGGTCGATTGCATAGTACTTCTCAATATTAGCAATACATACATTTTACTGAACATGAATTGGATCCACTTAAGATTTTAAGAGAGGCTTGAGTTAAGATAAAAACAAAATAAGACAAAATGACAATCTTCAAGTGAGATTTTTTTAACAACATTAACTAATATTACCAATATTAACTCACAATGTTGAACTAATAAACTTAAATAAAGTCCTGCTGTTACAATTTAATTATTTTGCTCAGAGAAAGACGTTGGATTATTCAGACATGCGCCTCCATGCTGTTAATTAATAAACCGTCTGTATCGACCTTTTTCATGATGTAGCCGATATTCCGATGGTGTTATATTAATACAATACCGGACGAATAATATCGGTGGCTGATAAATCTGTGCATCCCTACATTTAATAGTTGCTTCTTTAAAGTCTAATTGGATGAGACGAGTTAAGTAAAATCTGTATCAGGTGACACGTTTAATGTCATGTATAACATCATGTCGCCCAGCTCTCTGACTCTGATTTATTAATGTCTGTCAATGTAAACGCTCTTTTGGATGAAACAATGCGAGACATTTAACATATGACTTAAATGAAAGAATTTATCTAGTTAATGTAATAAGCATTGATTTGTGTCCTGTGTTGTGAGTGTTGGATATTTGCCTCTTAAATTAAAAGTCATCCATCATGCTCATTCCTGACCTCAGCTTCATTACACACATGTCACATTTCTAATCTCTGCTTTACAAACCAGACATCATTTATTGATATATCCAAGATATATGATTGTATTTTCAGGGTTTAAATGTGTTCGTAATATATGGGCTAGAGATTATGATGGGCAGATAACAGCTTTTGCGTTGTGTTTCATAATAATATGTCAGATTTGTCTCCCATGTTTCTCCTGCCAAACAGTTCTCTAAAAAACATTATGGTTGTCTTTATGTCTGAAGAAACACCTGAGAAACAAGTTTTTTTTTATTCACCCCGTAAAAAAGACGAATCATATATTATACATTTTTCAGATATTTATTATAAAGTGTCATTATTACTGTAGAAAAGAATCTGTAATGGGAAAAACTGTTATTTTTCGGTTTATTTCTGACGCCATAGCGTCTTTATGGGAGTTTAAAGAGTAAAATTTAGAAAATACGGTAAAATAAATACATTTACAGAACAAGACAGTGAATTTACACGAGTAAACAAGGAAAAAATGTCTAATTTTACAGGAAAAATCTGTTATTTTAAGGTTTATTTCTTTCGCCCTAGCCGCCGTAAAATTACCGTTTTTGTGTGTGTCTCAGGTATTTCTCCTCAGAAATCTCACAAACTATACGAGTTTCAGTAGACATCTCAAAAGTCAATATTATTGAAGATCTCAATATGAACTCAAACATTTCTCATCACATTTTCTCAAATCCACATTATCTGAACTCTACAATCTACATTCATTTTACACCTCAATAATCTTCATGTGTTTTGAGAAATCTCATGTGAACAATTTAAGGAGAAACATCTGATGCTTAAATAAGAAAATCTCCGCAAAACATTTTCCTCAAGTCATGAAACAAGGCCTGACAAAATGGAGATATATCAAGAGATCTCTTTTGGGGTTTTGGTTTCTCACATGACGTCTGCAAACCTCTTGATAATCTTGCAAAATTCCTCCGCTAGTCGCTGAAGTCTTGCTTGAGGCTCTCGACTGCATCCGAGCTGTTTTCACAGGTGTAGAAGACTGAAAGTTTCATCGAGAGTGACAGGGGAAGGTCTAAACCCATCGCTCTGTCTGAGATCCTTGATGCTGTTGGGGTTTGACTCCGAGCGAGAAGAAGCTGAACTATTGATGTGAAAACCACTCACAACAGAAGTCGGACCGTACTTGAAATGTTCAGCCGTGTCAACAATACTGAATGTAGGTCGGCCGTGAATTCCCAATGACAACACAGATATTCAGCTTGTGCTTTCTGACACCACGATAGAAGACTCACGCTGTCTGTTTTTAGCCGACGCGGCCCACAAAACTCCCACTGCACCTGCCGTCTCATTCCAAAACCTCCCATAGCAGAGCGTATAAACAGAACTGCAGTTCAGGTGAGGGACGGTTTTTGGACATGTTGTTAAATTTTTGTATATTTTCCACCCCTGACTCATTTCCCTGTGACGTACGTGAGGATGAAAGATAAAGTTCTCTCGCTCACAGACTCTTTTATTTGAGTTCCAGTTTAGTCTCTGATTGTTTTGGCTCGATCACATCAGATGGAAATTACACAGAACATAATCTGATGTTGGTGCAGCGCAAATGAAACGGATGTTTTCTTTGAGATAAAGTGGCTTGTGGGTTTAACTTTCAAGGTAATGAAGCTGTGAATATTGTTTAAGATGTTCACATGTTTAACATTCACACATTACAGCTGCTTACAACAAAACTCATATACATATGATATATATCATATATCGTAATGATGAGAGGTGTGCTTTTACTTTAGTGAGGGATTTTTTCGGACCGTCTCTTTTGATTTGGCTCACTTAACGGTAACTTTATAACATTCAAATTTTCTATTGTGCTTTCACAGATTTACATTGCTGCAAAGGAGCTTTACAGTAAATGCCTTTTAGCTGTAGACACATAAGAAAAACACTGTATAAATAGAACGAAATGATTAGAAAATAGTAAAGTTATAAAATACTTGTATTAAAATACTGTACATGGTATTAGTGCAGATGTTCCATAATGTACATTAGCATTACTAAATGAAAAAAAATAATCATTATGATTTTAGTTTGACCGTTTATTCATCCGCATATTCAAAGTACTAATATGAAATAATATTTCTTTATATGCTCACAGGGGATGCATGTGTGAAAATATGCAGATCTCACTATGGCGTAGCGAATAGATTTCAAAACATTTCAAGAAAAAGATACCTGTCATTTGATCTGAGGGTCATATGTAACGAGGACAACGTTTCAAAATGAGAGCCTAAGAAGGTATGTTCTTGTTCTGAGATCATCAGATATTTCATTATTTAGCTGAGCTGATGACCATAAAAACACACCTGGCCTTATGAGGTCATAGACGGTTTCATCTTAACAATAAAAATAATGTATTTTGTGACCCTAACTGAATTTCCAGTACACATTCACAGAGTGATTCTGATAACAATCCAAAGCAACCGAGGAGAACTGTTTCTTGGCTAAACTTGTTTCTCCAATATTTTGAACTTAGACTTCAATACCAAGCTCAACCGCTAGATGTCAATGTACCATACAGTTTGTTTAAATGCGACCGAACTACAGGACCCATTCAACATATTTTTAATTCCATAAAATGAACATATAACAAAAGCAACAAATCATTTATTTAATACAATCATTATACAGTAAAATAATAATACAAATTAATATGAACATAAATTAAATTAAATATGAATAGTTACATTATTAGACACTAGCCAAACACAAACCGGAAGTTAACTTGGGGTCAGGCACGCGCGACTCCTATGAAACGATCTATAAACACAGGAAAATTATGAAGCGTTTAAAACAAACAGCTTAAATTACCAGAAAATGTTATTTGCATTACACACAAATGTGCCATAAAAATGCCTTGCTAGAACAGCTTAGCAACGCCTTGACAACCACTCCGACAACCTCCCAAATGCAGAACACTTTGGTGTACTTCTATATTCTCCTGGGTAAACCGTAGGAAATAATATATAACTTTTAAAAACAGTTGGTTCAACATAAAAAAATAAGTTGCCTTAACATTTTGAGTTAATTCAACTTTATTAGTCAACACAATTGCAATCAATTCATTGAGTTAACTAATATTTTAAGTTAAATTACTTTAAAAAGCTAAGTTATTTTTTAAGTTGAACCAAGAACAACAAATTTGTGATTACTATAGGCTACTTTTTTTAATGTATTCTACTCTTTAGTATGAACTCTATTTCGATGGTAGTAAGAATACTGTATATACATTATTACTTATACTACACTTCATCATTATGATTACATTATGTTTCTTTTCATTGTGATATAAGGAACTTTTTTAAACATTGTATCGAGTCATCTCTTGTATGTCCAATGTAGAATGCAAATCAAGAAACAGAACAGTTGAGAATTAGTTTGTTAAACTATGTTGGACAGATACTTAACATCATGTTTCTCTTATATATCAGGCTCATTAAGGGTTAATTTAGTGTTTCCAGATTCTAATGTAAATCATGTTCCACTTTAATGTGGCCATATACATGCTCAAAGCGAGCAAGTTTAGTTTCTTTTGTGTTAATATATAGCTGTTTATAGGAGGAAGCTCACAGCACCATCTGTTACGAGCGTAAAGAGGACGACACGAGTGAATGTGTGTGTTTTATTTGACTTGGAGGGGTTCGTTTGGATTAGAGGGGATTTGTGTCCCTGCTGTGAGTCTGGCTCTGTTTGTCAAGCCACTTGCAGAAAGTAGATGTGATGATGCGCTCGGTCCGCTTCATGAGATAACGCCGCGAGCCGGAGGAAAATCACGCGAAAATCACATTTAAGCCAGTGTGTTGAGCTGTGGAAGTGAATCGTGTGGATCTGAACCCAGACAAAGTAAAGAGAGCACACCCTGAAAGATATGCTGATAGTTGGTCTCATCAAGCACATATTGAACTGAAGGTGTCGAAGCAGAACACAGTCTTCCACACACACTGAACCCTTTAACCTTCACCAAATCGCACCAATATTTGCTGTGTTCCGGAGCACATTAAACATTGGTGCGATTTGGTGAAGGTTAAAGAGTTCAGTGTGTGTGGAAGACTCAGTTTAGACTACCAAAGCAAGTATGTTTTAAAGTTTTTTCTAAATTTTCTAAATGATGCTAATTATTATTAATAAGCGATGTTGTTATGCATTTACTGTCATTTTCCCCTCATGAAAATGAATGAATGCTTCTATCTTACAACACTACTAACATATTCATACTAAAAGACCATGATTTTAATTTCACAAGAGCGTTTTGATGCGTGAAACTATCAATATTGAAGGGATGCTTCACCCAAAAATGAAAATTCTGTCATCATTTCCTCACCTTCGAGTTGTTCCAACAGTCTTTATTCTGATGATCACAGAGAAAGATATTTGGAAGAATACTGATAACCAGACAGATCTCGCTATGGTAGCAAGATTGGCTCCCGTTGACTCCCATAGTAGGAAAAATTATAATACTTTATCTTTTTTTTTGTTCAGTTTGTTCTTCGTAAGTAGAGATTTTGAAGAATGTAGGACAGCTAACAGTTCTGAGGCACTTTTGACCACCATTGTATTTTTCCTACTATGGGAGTCAAAATCTGTCTGGTTATAAGCATTCCTCCAAATATCTTTCTCTGTGATCATCAAAACAAAGACATTTATACAGATTTGAAACAACTGAAGGTTGAATAAATGGTGACAGAATTAACATTTTGGGTGAACTGTCCCTTTAATTTATACAGTGTGTTTGCTCTGTCTATCTTGTTTGATCCGGGTCTCATTTTACAGATATGTCAACAGGGTCTCCCTCAAAGGGATTCTGACTCCAGGAGAAACGGGAAAGCAGGTGATGTGCTGTAATATCTCTCCGCCGTCACTGTTCCCGACAAGCATTTGGATCTGTGTATTGGAAGCTTGATCATCAAAGCATAAAGTTTCATCCTGGACACGTCTCCACGTCCTTCTGACGGTCACACCATCTCTTTTCGTTGATTTTGTTCTTTTTTTTATTTAGTTAGCTAGTATCAATCTCACTTTTGCTGAAACAGTGTTATTGATTCTTATAATTCTGATGTTTTTTTGCTTCTTTTTGCTAATATTTAAAGGGATACCTTATCATTTACTCAGCCTCAGATTGTTTTAAACCAGTATACATTTCTTTCTTCTGATGAACACACTGGAAGATATCTGGAAGATTGTCAAATCATCCCCTCCAATTGATTCCAATAGTATTTAATTTCCCTACTATGGCAGTAAAAGGTGGGTGAGATCTGACATTCTTCCAAATTTCTTCCTGTGTGTTCAGCAGAACAAATACATGTATACAGGTTTGGAACAATCTAAAGGTGAATAAGTGATGACAGAATTTCATTCATTTTTGGGTGAAGTTTCCCTTTAAAGCATCATACAGTGAAGATATCCCGATGCTAAAATAAGCCTGATGTTTTCAGTACATGTCTGCGTGTTAGCGCTTACCCGGGATCAGTTTACAGAATCAATATTAAGTTCACGAGTTGTTCATTAAAAGCAGCGCAGCTCTACAAACATAGATGGGGTAAATAAACTCTTAGATGGTTTGAGATGAGCAGGACGGATGTAAAGACGGCATCTGTGTGCTTCTATACTGGAGATGGGAGCTGTGGAAAGGCACCGCCGGCATCACAGGCCCGGGGTCAGTGATCCTCTCTGACCTCCAGCCCGCTCCTGATGGAAATCTAGCCATGCATCACGGGCAATCTGAGTCCTCACAGTAAACAAACACAAGTGCTCTTGAAAATCTAAAGGGCCGAGTGGAGTATCTATGGGGTCAGATTTGTTTCATTATTCTGAATAAATAAACTACGATTCGCAAATAAATACAGAGAGTTTCACAAATAATTTTTAAATCCACAAATGCACAAAAAGCAAACCATAAATATATGTTAGACGTTCCACAAAAATAAATGGAATTCACAAATAAATACAACGACATTTGCAAATAAAAATTATTTACAAATGTATTTTATTGATATATATTTGTGGATCGCTTTCTTCACATTTGTGGATCGCTTTCTGCGCATTTGTGGATCGCTTTCTGTGCATTTGTGAATCGCTGCACGCATTTGTGGATCAGTGCACGCATTTGTGGATCAGTGCACGCATTTGTGGATCAGTGCACGCATTTGTGGATTGCTCTCTGTGCATTTGTGGATTTTGAAACATTCCTAACGTCAAGACGTGCGCACAATCCACAAATAGGTGGACTCCGCCCACTATCTACGCAAGCCAATCGGTTAACTTCCAATTTTGTTGTCCAATAGGCCACGTTCTAACTTCAGCCAATTACGTTTTGCCATGTACTAAGATTGAGGGAGTTAACATGGCGACTAGTGGCGGTCTAAAATCTGTGTTATACTAAGAAATGATAATGAACTCTTCTTTATACTATGTAATGATCGCTTGTGTTCATATACATTGTCCGTATTGTTACATATATGCTGTATTTAAACGTGTATGACTTGATAACAGCGTGCACGGACTGGAGTGGAAAATCCCGGTGACTAGGGAGTCAGGACTGATTTGGTCTGCCAGCCTTTTTATTGTGTTTATGTTCCAAAGTGCTAAATTCCGATTTTTTGCAACTGTCGGTGTACTACCAGTATAACGATGGCAGAATTAACCTGAGGGGAATCATCAGCATTGTGAATTTCTATGTCATTCATAATTCAAAATAAAACGTATTTCTACAGTCATCTCGGTTTATCCCATTCCTGAATGATCTCTGCTGCTATCGCTACACTGTTCTGTTTACTAACTCTTTGCCATGACAAAACCATATGATACCTGTTATATACATTAACAATAGCAAGCGTAGTCTTTAGTGGCAGCAGCGTAAGTAGGCTATATTGCAAGATTATCATGTCGGACAAGTCATCCACAATTCCCCACATAGAAATACTGTATTAGTATAATACATTTACTAAACAGCTCACATAAAGTGACAAGACACAGGTAACAAAATAATAAAAATGAATATGTTATAGACAATACACATATGAAAAAAAACAATACACGTCAAAAGAGAACCGGATGCTATATTTTATGCATGTGCCATATATACAAGTTATTAGTTGCGATAAAAATGGTGTAAGGTAATGGGATAGCTATATTATATATTAAATCTATATTAAAAGCTATATTATTATATTAAAGTAACATATGTATAATAAATAAATATAAGTGTGAGTGAGTAGTTTAGTATTGCACATATGTATTGCACAGTGAACATTTAACTGCTCAACTGTTCATGGGGTAGATGGCCTGAGGAAAGAAACTTGTCCTATGTTTGGCTGTTTTGGTGCTCGGTGCTCTGTAGCGCTGACCAGACGGCAGCAGTTCAAAGAGATAGTGTGCTGGGTGTGAGGGGTCCAGAGAGATCTTGTGAGCCATTTTACTCGCTCACTCTGGATGAGTAAAGTTCTTGCAGTGATAACGGTAGTAGTCTACCAGTGATTCGCTCAGAAGTCCGAAATATTCGCTTTAGTATTCGGAGTTTGTATGTGTCCCGAGCATGTTTACTGAAATTGAGAGAGAATAGGCTATGTCGCCTCTAAATGCAGCAAGTTTTAAATGACTTCATCGATCAACACAAAATTACAACGCTAGAGCACTTCAATTAACTTGAACGTTTAGCAATCTTTAAAAGTACGTCTCTTGATGTACACGAAGCGGAAGAGCCATTTTTTTGTTAACAGACTGATTCGAGCCTACCTGAGCATGCTTGTTTTTTCTCAACAAAATCAAGTAAAACAAAATAATTGCCTTTTAATTGCAGGTCACTGGCATTGTAAACCAATATCAACCGATCCCGTCATCCCGGGACACCTTCCGCATATTTTCGGGGATCTCTGTATGAAAATGGCTTTACCGAAATGCCCAGTAATGTCCAGTGCCTTTTGAGCGTTTGTATGGAGAACTCATTCATTTGTACAATTGGCTTCAATTCATTTTTATTTGGCAGTTTCATATTTTGCTTCATACTTTTTTCATCGAAGAAAAAGTTGTGTTGCCTCCCTTGCATTCTTAATGCCCCCGTTGTGCTTTTATTTGCCATTAAATAATGGAAATAAACAGTATTTTAAAGCTGTCCTATATGTCATTTAAAAGGCAACAATATATACATAATTATAACCCAAAAATAATAATTTATTTAGCACCAGGTAAAATGGAGACGTGTATCGTTTAACACGCTACTGAGAGCACTGCCACATCCATTATTATTATCTACAGTAAATTGATTATCTGCAGTTGTAGCCTATACCAATATTTACTATGGTAAGGTTCGAAAACACAAATTGTATAGGTTTACATCATTTACTTTTGGGGTTGAATTTAAGAATATATTGTGTGCACAAGATCATAGTAAAATAATCGACATCCTTTGTCATGGCAGAGAGTTAGACAGTAAACAGAACAGTGTAGCGATAGCAGCAGAGATCATTCAGGAATGGGATAAACCGAAATGACTGTATAAATTAGGTTTTATTTTGAATTATGAATGACATAGAAATTCAAAATGCTGATGATTTCCCCCACATTAATTCTGCAATCGTTATACTGGTAGTAGCCTACACCGACAGCTGCAGTGCGCATTTGGATCGAAATAGCTGCTTAACCATGCAGTAATAGATCATATTTGATCGAATGACAAAATTGGAATTTAGCACTTTGGAACATAAACACAATAAAAAGGCTGGCAGACCAAATCAGTCCTGACTCCCTATAGTCACCGGGATTTTCCACTCCAGTCCGTGCACGCTGTTATCAAGTCATACACGTTTAAATACAGCATATATGTAACAATACGGACAATATATATGAACACAAGCGATCATTACATAGTATAAAGAAGAGGCCATTATCATTTCTTAGTATAACACAGATTTTAGACCGTCACTAGTCGCCATGTTAGCTCCCTGAATCTTAGTGCATAGCAAAACGTGATTGGCTGAAGTTAGAACGTGGCCTATTGGACAACAAAAGCGGAAGTTAACCGATTGGCTTGCGTAGATAGTGGGCGGAGTCCACCTATTTGTGGATTGTGCGCACGTCTTGACGTTAGGAATGTTTCAAAATCCACAAATGCACAGAGAGCAATCCACAAATGCACAGAGAGCAATCCACAAATGCGTGCACTGATCCACAAATGCGTGCACTGATCCACAAATGCGTGCACTGATCCACAAATGCGTGCACTGATCCACAAATGCGTGCAGCGATCCACAAATGCGCAGAAAGCGATCCACAAATGCGCAGAAAGCGATCCACAAATGTGAAGGAAGCGATCCACAAATATATATCAATAAAATACATTTGTAAATAATTTTTATTTGCAAATGTCGTTGTATTTATTTGTGAATTCCATTTATTTTTGTGGAACGTCTAACATATATTTATGGTTTGCTTTTTGTGCATTTGTGGATTTAAAAATTGTTTGTGAAACTCTCTGTATTTATTTGCGAATCGTAGTTTATTTATTCAGAATAATGAAACAAATCTGACCCCATAAGTATCATGCATCATGAAACACCACAATCTTCTCAATGTACGTACGTTTCTGTGCTTTTATATTCACTCATGCATTTCCAACACAAATGTCTACAATTAGATGTCAGAAAGGGATCTTTTAAGCAACGTTATGTTTAGATCTGTCTCTCTGTTGTGTCCAGCGGTCCCGCTGTTTCGTTTCAGTTTGAGTGGATGTGAGGAAGCGACAGTGTTTGTCACCACTGATTGTTGTTTCGTAAAGCAGAATGGACCACCACAATTCTGTTTGCTTTCCTCATCCTCAGAGATCTCAATCATTGCTTGAGTTTTCATTAGAAGTGTCAACATAAACATCGCATGAGCGCAGCGGATCCTTTCCTTTCATTGATGCTGATGATGATGGTGTTGTTGGTCAAAAACAAGGGTGATTATGTGATTTTCATTTAAGGGGGGCTCAGCCCCCAATGAGGGTATAATAGTAAAAAAAAAATTGATCATTTGAATATTGATAAAATGAGAGGAGAGGAGAGGATAGGATAATTTATTTTTAAATTAGACATCATAGACTTTTAAAAGTTTCAGATAGAAATACACTAACTGATCAATTCTGCAGACTGCCACAGACTTTCTGCAACAAGTCCAGATTAATAACGTCTTGTAGTGTATTTTAGCCTTAACATTGTAGTAAGTTTATTGCATACACCGTTATAACATTTGAGTACTGAACAAGCCAAATACGAATCCTCCTGATCACACACACATACATACACACCCATTTGACTATCCGTATAAGCGATATAAACAACACAGCTAAGAGGCTAAGTCAGTTAATGCCACATGCACTGACAAATTTTATAATGAAAGTTACAAAACGAAAAGAGCAAAACCAGGATTGTTTTATGAAGAAGACCATATGTTCATCTGTGTTAAGGGCTTCGTGTTGGCTGGAAAAAACAGCTGTTGAGAGGTGAATCCAACGGATCCTTGTAAACCGATTACTCCCCCATGACATTGTGTTAACTTTATATATGACAAAGAACTGCACAGATGCAGATATTATATCAATCTGTGGAAAAACACACACATTCCTCTGATTCTCGGCCTGTGACGCAGCGGTCTACAGATTGAAGACAAGCTGAAAGACGAGGAGGAGTTGAAGTCTGCCACCATTTCCATATGAAATTTAAAGGGGACTGAGGCGATCATGGAGCAAAATCACAGAAAAGCACTTGAAAACTAAGGCGTCACTAAGTGATTTTTAGGGGGGGCCTTGGTCCTACTACCATTATTACACAGCCCCCCCTAAAAATGACCTAACGACGCCCATGTCAAACAAGTCATTTTTTGCTCACCCTGAACACAATTTCATAACAATTTGTAACTATTTTAGATTTCGGTGAATTAGTGGCTTATCCAAATGACTGTGGTTTTGTTCATTCAAACGCTTTCGCTCTTACTTGCGATAAAATCTATTTTTAGTTTTCAAGTGTTCTGGGCTGATTGATGATGTGAACAGAACAACGTGGCATCCCTCTTCTCAGAAATACATTTTGCTTTTTTACATTTCAATAGAACAGAGCCGAAATGAATTTTAGACGGTTTTAAATGTGATTCAGAAGTGATGCAGTTTCGTGCGTTGTGCTGTACAACATTTGATCACCTCTGTCCTCCGCTCACAGAAACTGTAGTTACAGTCCTGTCTGGAAAAATTGCTTTTATATCAACACAAATGAATAAGAGATTGTTTTAAAAGATGTAAGGCATGGCTGAGGAATCTGTCTTGGTATTGATTTGTTTCAGCCGTTTTTTTCTTAAAATGGCCCTGGAGAAGCTGACTGCCGCCAAATGTGTTTCTTGCCCTGCGTTCAACCTCAGCAACAGCTCACAGGCTCGTTCTTTATGCTCAAAGACCCACACGAGAATCCAATACACACTTATCAACAATGTGTTTTTGACGGATTCAAGATAATCACTTTATCAATATTTGCTTACACGCTGTAATTTTCATTACATTATTCGTCCTCTCGTTCTCTTTGTTACTTTGTCATGTGTCATTAACAGAGTTCAATATGTGACTAATAAATACAATACGTTTTGCCAGTACAAAATAAGAGGGACTGAAGCCTTCAAAAAATCTTTATTTAAGAAAATAAATTGTTTTTCTTTAGTACAATCACAGATGAAAAATGCAGATTCAAATGAAAAGATACTATAGTGTTATAGAACTTTACTAAAGTATACTACTGTGTTTACAAAGAAAGTGCGGTCAATACTATATTTTATACCTCAGTATGTACTACAGTAGATGTAGAATATTATAGTAATGTTAATAGAGTGTGGTGAAGTAAAGTATGAGGTCAGAGTAGTTAATCTCATCATTTATGGGATGTTAATTATGAAGCGTGTTGGTGTAATTGGATTTGTAGGGTGATGTGTTAATGCAGTGCTGTTCTATTAGACTAAATGCACGTGACCTTTCTCTCCTTTTTCCAGTAATCCCGGTTTAAGCCGCAGGATCAAGAGTCAATGGGTGATGTAGACATCCGTGACACATCATTCACCCTCTGTGATGCTGTTGCCTTACACCGTCCGTCTCACAACAGAAACATCAGGAAATAAATTAATATACCCTGTATAAAGTCAGCACAGGATCAGAAGGAACAGGAATAGAAGTAAAATCAAGTTGGACAGAAAACACACTGTGGAAGTCAAGACAATAAGCTAGAACAGGTACGTCTATAAAACGTCTGCTAAAGATCTGGAGATCTGGAAAACATCTGCATGGTAAGAACGTCTGCTAAACATCTGAGAAAGAGCAGATTTACATCCATTCTAAATCATAAATATACGACAAACATCTCCTAGATGTCTATATGATGTCTAGCAGATGTATTGCACACGAGCAATCTATGTCTTGCAGATGTAAATGCAGACATCCAATAGACATCTGTCAGGTGTTTGTGTGCTATCAGGACAAATATAGATACAATAATAATTATACATTTATTTTATAAAGCACCTTTAAAAGTTGCTTTCTCAAGCGCTGTAGAACACAAGCAAACCAACAATATAAAACAATACAAAATTACATAATTACACTAGAAACAACAAATCAATAAAAGCCAAAAGACAGTATTTACAATAACTAATTTGCTTCCCAATGAATTTGCTTTTAAACTGAAAACTATGAATACTAATTATATAGATATTGTTTAAAGGAAAATGATAACACTGTATTATGTGATACAGAATTATATTATTATATTTGTTACACGACTATACATTTACATTTTAGTCATTTAGCCAAAGCAACTTACAGAGAGTTCAATTCAATTCAATTCAAGTTTATTTATAAAGCGCTTTTCACAATGTGTATTGTTTCAAAGCAGCTTTACAGGGGCAAACAGGAAAAACAGAAAAGTTAAAACACAGCACAGTGCATGGTATTTATACAACGAGTAACATCAATCTAATAAATAATATCTAATTTCTAAATAAATAAATGAATGAATGAATGCAGTCTCCCGGTGAGCAGGCCAACACTGCCCTGCTGTGGAGAGGAACCCAAACTCCAATGATTGATTAATGGAGAAAAAAACCTCGGGAGAAACCAGGCTCAGCCGGGAGGGCCAGATCCCCTCTGACGTGTCATAGCTGCACTTAGACTGCTGACATGTCGTTTTGGTTTAGCATTTAATACCAAATATTGTAACTTCAGCATTAATAAGACAAATAGTCCGTCTTTGCTCTTGGTTGGGGATGTAGTGGTCTGAGCTGGGATGGTCCGATGGTCATATTTCTCTTGGCTGGTGGTGGAATTGCCTTAGATGGAGCTGGGATGGTCAGTCAGTCTGCAGCTGTAGCTGGCGTAATCTCAAATTTGGGATGGGCATCTGTCGGTCGTCTGGACATGGTGGAACTTCTTCCTACCTCGGGATGGGCATCCAGAGGCGGAAAGGGAATAAAGAGAATAATTAGCGTAGCTGCTGTTCATTAACTATGCATTAAGTGAAAGCTTGGCTGAAAAGATGTGTCTTTAATCTAGATTTAAATTGGGAGAGTGTGTCTGACCCTCGAATAGTATCAGGAAGGCTATTCCAGAGTTTAGGTGCTACGTATGAGAAAGCTCGTCCCCCTTTGGTGGATTTTGTTATTCTAGGTGTTGTCAAAAGTCCTAAGTTTTGAGATCTTAGGGAGCGTGATGGGTTGTAACGTGATAAAAGCTCGGTTAAGTAAGAAGGTGCTAAACCGTTAAGGGCTTTGTAAGTAATTAAAATAATTTTAAAATCAATACGATACTTAATGGGTAGAGAGTTTAGGGAGCAATACAGCGCAATGTCCAACTTTAGGTTTTTTATGTTATATTAATGCACATAAACAGCATCAAGATCAAACACTTAGTAAAAAAGGTTTGAAGGTTTTCATAATTCCTTATAGACTGTTTCATCGGACGTACAGGCGCCTGACCCCCAGTTAACTTCCGGTTTGTGTTTGGCTAGTGTCTAATAATATAACAACTCATATTTTATTTATTTATGTTCATATTAATTTATATGATTATTTTACTGTATAATAATTGTAACAAATAAACGATTTGTTGAATTTTGTTGTTTGTTCATTTTATTAAATAAACAGTTCGTTGAATGGGTCCTGTAGTTTGGTCACATTTAAAAAAACAATGTGGTACACTGACGTCTAGTGGTTGATCTTGGTATCGCAGTCTAAATTCAAAAGATTGGAGAGACAAGTTTAGACAAGTAACGTTTCTGGGTTTCTTTTGACTGTTATCAGAAATAATCGAAGGGCAACGTTGTTTGTGAATGTGTACCGGAAGTTCAGTTGGGGTCACTTTTGTTTATGTCATTAAGATGTCATCTATGTCAGAGCATGATGTAAATCAGCTGTATTTATTTATCTTCAGTCTGTTTACGGTTTTATAGATGTTACATTAATGAAGTCTGAAACCATCATATAAAAGCATGATTGACCTTGATGGATGTTCATGAAGAAATTGAGAACTTCTGATGTCTTTTAAATGCTGAGAACTGTGTAACCACACGTTGACACGTCTTTCCTTCGAATGTTCTTTTGGAATAGCAGTAAGTAATTTCATACTGCTTTAACAGAATCCAGCGACTTGCTAACATAAATGAATGTCATTTCATTACAAATCCAATACTGCGATATCTTAGCCAGCGTTCTATTAATTCTGTCTTCTTTGCTCGCACGAAATAGATGTTGACTAAGGGAGTTGAATTCTAAAATAAGCCTGCACTAATCTGTTTTTCCAGAAAGGTGATAGAGAAAGAGGATTAGATATCACAGCAGAGTCATTCATCAAATGTAAAAGTGCATATTGCTTTCCTCTCTAATGCATATATTGTGTGCACCCAACAATGCCTACAGTACAGTTCTCTCATCTCTTCTTTCAATGAGCCTCAAAGGATTCTGGGAAGGACACGGGGATGCAATGAAAGATGCTCCGTGCGGACCCTTTGTCATTTGTCTTGCACGTCTCGACCCTGATCTCCCGTCTTGTGTGTTTCTTTGCTTCGTCTCGACACTTCCATTAGACACAGAAGAGAGCTTGTAGATGTACAAGTTTCGTGCTGAAACTCTTCGCAGATGGAGGAGATGCGTTTAGGGTCGCTGTGTAGAATGACAGCCGTGCAGGAAGTGCTTATTTGAATGATGTTACGGCCCTCCTGGTATATTGCCAGTGTCTTTTAATAGTCGATTCACCAAAGGAATCATGAAAATCAGCCAAACACAGACTACAAATCATGAACACTTTATACAGGTTTTCAACCAGATGAGAGTGAATAAATCAATACAGATTTTTGGGGGTGAGTGATACATATCATTACCAAAATATCAAAGCTTTTGAAGATCGCCATCATGTTTACTTCTCATAGATTAGTTTAGTTATGCCTTGAGGACTTTTATTTTGATATAATAATACCTACCTAGTTATTATGAAAAAAGATCTGCCAAAGAAATTGTGCACTTGTTCCTTTAATAAATCATAAGAATGTTCTTGTTTGTTCTCATAGGAACACTGTCATGAATTTAGTCCTAGAAAACCACACAGTGGTCTTTATAAGGAGCGTCCATCACCACTTCACCAGAGAACAGTTCATGTAACATCATTTAATCATTTTATTATTGAATTACTGCTTTTATAAACAATAGCAAAACATCTCACACCTGCTTTTGTGTGGCCAAAAACCGCCTGACTCCCGGTTAAATTGTTTTGCTAGTCTCAAATACTATAACTATTTATATTTGATTGGTTTATGTTACTAATATTTTGTATTATTATTTTACTGTATAATAACTATATTAAATAAACCATTTGTTGCTTTTTGTTCTAGGTTCATTTTATTTAATAAACATCTTGTTGAACGGGTCCTGTAGTTTGGTCGCATTTAAAGAAGCCGTATGGTACAATGACATGTAGCGGTTGAGTTTGGTGTCGCAGCCTTAAATCTAAATATTGGAGAAACAAGTTTAGTCAAGAAACGGTTCTTCTCGGGATTTTTTTGTTTTTAGAAATAATCTACATGCCCTCTATTGTTTGTGAATGTGTACAGGAAGTTCAGTTGGGGTCACAAACGTGCGCATGCGCATTGACGATTATTTATGTTGTAAAGATGAAACGTCTATAAAGTTGCACTTAGATTTGTTGCCAAAATCAAAAGTTATGAACTAATTAAATACATTATGATTTGAATTAAGACTAAACGGGATTTGTACCATCCACACTTTACTTTTTCAATTTATTGGTTTTCCAGAACAAGGAAAAAAGGTAAATATTGCATGTTGTCAGCCCCATTCAGTTCTTTTTCTCATATTTGTAATCATTTCATGTTTTATTTTGTATTATACAATGTCTTTCCTTCTCTTGGTTTGACTGGTGTTTAAAGTACATTTTGGCGCTGAAGAAACAGTTACACTTTGGACAAAAATATGAGCTGATCATTTAGATTAACAGAAAATGAGAAATTCAATATAAGAGCCACACGAGAATGACCGACGCTTTTCATCCTCGCTGCCGTTTCTTTAGAAATTTGTTGAGCTAAAAAGTTTATCAAACCTTTAAAAAGCTGCGTGTGTGTAACTCCACGGCGACGGACCGTACGTCGTGATAAAGTTTATTAAAGGAATTACTTGCACAATCGTCTCATTAAAATTATTCCTCAGATGTTTTTTTTGCCTCTACGTTATCACATTCGGCCTTTGTGCGCGCGCCGCTCGGCCCTAATTCACTTGTGTTGAGGGAAATGAAATGTGCTTCTACATGATTACATTTGGGTGGTGAAGTTCCCTCAAGCTCAGAGAGAACGTGGCACCTTGAGGAATCCAATCCGCCGACACATTTCTTGAAATAAAGGATTTGGCCACTAACTTGTCATTCTTTTGTGGCACTTTGAGACTATTCACACTAATTTAATTGAGATTTGCCGCAGTTAAATATGACGACAGCAGGTGCTCGGGCCTGTGGAGAGTTTTCTTCTCCTCTATATTAATACCTTCACGCTGTGAATGCGTGACACTGATTGAAGTGTTGTGAACGTCCTGAGAGAGGCTAACTGTGCATCATTATCTTGTCTCTTTAAATACTTTCAGCTTTATCCCAACTATCAGCTGAGGGGGACATTGACAGCAGCCTGAGAATCTTTGCAAAGCTTCAACAATCTTCTCTGATGTGTTATTACGTACAGCTGCAGAGACTGAAACGCTTCGGCAAATACCTGTTTGCTGGCTTCTCCGAGAAAAAGATGCTTCTTTTAACTTTATGAGAATCTTTTAGATTTGAAGAGATTTATCTTTCGTTTTCCAATGTTCGATATTCTCTCCTACAGCTTCAACGCTAGTCCTACTTGTGCTGTGTCTGAAACCGCTCCCTCGTTCACTCCTTCACTGTTCCATATATAGAGAATGACATTTGAGTCCACTATATGGTGAAGAAGTGAATGAAAATGAGTGGTTGTGTCTGAAACCGCTCCCTATCTCCTTTAGTGCACTATATCGTGTTTCCACCATTTTGTAGTGGTGTCCAAAACCTAAGTGAACTACTTCAGTCCCTACATTCGTTCACTCTTTTTCACCCACAATGCACTCTGATGTTGAGAATAAAATAATTAGTATGAATAAAACATACTTTATTCACAAATGCAGATTTCTGAAAACACCTCCATCCTTTCCTCACTTTTCTAATGAACTTAAAATAGTTGCTGGGCCTTTCAAATGAAACAGCTACTGCAGTCTGTTAGATGTTTAGTTCTTGATCATGGGTTAGTTTAGGATTTTGTATGATGAAAATAAGCAATATGTTTACCTCACACGTCTCACATTTGGTGGAGAGAGTTATATTATTAAAATAGGAAATATTGTACTTTAAACAGGGTGAACCCTAAAAATACACTAAGTTAAAGACGCAGTTATCTTGATTTGAGTTAATGTGATGAGAAATGTTTGAGTTGATATTATGATCTTTAATAAAATGTACTTTTAATTTCCGACTTAACAATGTGTCAAACTGAGCTCAGATTTATCGACATCTCTTCTGAGACACAAATGACAGACACATTTGTCAGATTTCTGACTCTTTTTCTCAAGAGAAATACAAAAACAAAACAATAAACAAACAAAAGTTTCAGATGTGTTCTCCATGAAATCTGATTGATATCTAGAAGAAATATGTCTAAGTGAGA
Source organism: Triplophysa bombifrons (assembly GCA_029783895.1). Taxonomy (NCBI): domain Eukaryota; kingdom Metazoa; phylum Chordata; class Actinopteri; order Cypriniformes; family Nemacheilidae; genus Triplophysa; species Triplophysa bombifrons. The sequence continues at coordinate 29,549,994 of CM056452.1, read as the reverse complement.
TATTTAAGAGATCTCATCTGTGATGTTTCTTTCTCAAGAAAGAAATTATTCCTTCATCTTGATTCTGTTGTAATATCTCTGGAATGATTTTTCATCTCTCTGCACTTCTTGCCTACAGCATGAGTGGAATACTAAACTACTGATTTCTGCAAGCAAAAATCCTCTCTGTCTCTCTCTCTCTCTCTCTGTCTCTGTCTCTCTCTCTCTCTCTCTCTCTGACTCTATCTCTCTCTCTCTGACTCTCTCTCTCTCTCTCTCTCTCTCTCTCTCTCTCTCCCTCCCTCTCTCTCTCTCTCTCTCTCTCTCTCTCTCTCTCTCTCATTTAAGCATACAAAGACACAATTCTGTACTTCATGTAAGCGGTTACCTATGAATCTTCTTCCATGTCATAATCTCTCCTGAAGTTGTATGCGGGTTGACTGGTTTATCTTGTCAGTGTGAGTCTGAGAGGTTTATTCCCTCATCGTACAGCGCCCGTGCTCTCCATCTGAAGTCAGGGTAGCATCGTATGGTGACAGAGAGAATCAAAACTCTCACCGGGGATCAGTCGTACTAACTGAGTCTTATGCCGTCATTGCTGGCGGGATTTTGCAGGAGAGACGCCTGATATAAACCCGTTATAGACAGTGGATTGTCATAATAGCAGTGAACTATATGGGTTTCAGTATGTCTTGTGGGATGAAAGTACAGCTCAGACGGTCTGAATCAAAGCTTTAATCCGTTGCCTCTTTCTTACCATCATGAGATGCTTTAATCTGTTTGTTTGTCTGTAGAACTTCAAAAACACAAATATGTTCTGAAAGGTTTGTGTGAAGGTCAGATTTAAGGGATGTAAACAGATAGATAGAAATACAGTATAAAATATAAAAATAATAAATTTATGCCAACTTCGATGCCATTATGTCACTCACAAAAGGTTCTTTGTGGCGAAAAAAGGTTCTTCAGATTGTAAAAAGGTAAGAAAGAGATGTTTCTTTGTTGAACCAAAAATGGTTTACCACCTTTATTTTTTAGAGTGTAGAAACTTGTCCCCACAATGTATAATAACAATAGCATGCACATTCGTTCTCATTACGATTTGAACTTCAAGCATCTAGCGTAGCTATTAAATGAGGAAAAATATATAAAGGTCACCCACAAAAAGATTTCAGTACAACCTGCATGTACTGTACTAAAGAGAAGTGTGGTGTCATTAGCTCAGACTCTTCTCATACTGTGAAAGAGTTTAGTGTTTCTGATGAGGAATTAAGAAGAAATGTCTCGTCTATAATCAATATCTCATTGTCCGTGTGGAGACAGATGTAATGGAGTTTGGTCACGCTGAGACCTCTGACAGGTGAATATTCAGCAGGGTATCTCTGGATTGGCTGTCATTCACTCACTGATGATAATTACATCTAATTACCTCACATCTATTTCTGTGAACTTCAGTCGACGGCACCGTAAGAAAGAAAGACAGACAGTGAGTTCCTCCTTCAGCTTTCCATCTTCTTTACTTATTGATTGAAGATCTGGACATTCTCCATGGCTGTTATAAGCTATAAATCATTCACTGTGATTGAAATCTCTCCCCTGTTTCTCTCACACCAGACGGATGCTGCCGTGAATCTGTGAGGATGAAACGGATGAAACTTGCTGTATGACCTGCTTACTTTCTAAAAAGTTGCTTCTAAAGGTTCTTCGGTGCCTTAAAAGAACTTTCTGATTTCAATAATAACCTTTAACATCTGAAGAACCTTTCTTCTTTACGAAAGCAAATGTTCTTCAGAATATTATAAAAAAGTAAGAAGGAGATGGCTTTGTGGAACCAAAAATGGTTCTTCTATGGCATCGCTGTGAAGAACCTTTAGGCACAGAGTGTAGTGGTCTTTATCTTTCATATTTTTTCCGTCCTCTCTTTCTCTCTCTCTCTCTCTCTCTCTGTCTCTATATATATTTATTTTTTTCAAGTATTTGTACTTGTTTTCCAGAACAAATATCTAAACAATGTCCAAAATTTCAATTATAACTTAATTCTGTAAACTTGCTTTTTGTTTTAAGCTTAAACTCACATAAATAAGATACTTTTTAGGTAGATTTATTGTGTCATTTTTCTTCCTGAGTTAATGTATCATGATTTAAGAAATCTTTGACATTTCTATTTAAAAAAAAGATAAAATACTAAGTAATTAATTTTGTTTATATAAGATGATTTATATGTACATTATATGAGCGTATCATGAAAAGAAAGATTTTCATATTTCATTCTTGTATAACATTTGCTCTGATCAGTCACTTTGGGTGACTCTCACACTAATGAAACATTTCATTCAACCTCTGTGGAGTTTGTGTTTTTACTTTTGTTACCACATGAAGCTTATAAGTGATGCTGTTGAATCCCATTTCTTTCAGTTTTATTATTCTGCCCTTAACAGTTTTTCTGCCAGAGACCGTAAATCACAGAGACACCAAATCCCTTTTAAGATGTCCAACCAAACATCTTCCTGATGTAAGGTTTCTTATGTCTGTCTATGGTTACTGGTCGTGGATGTATAGTTTCTGGCCTCGGTGATGTAATAACTCAAGTCCAACGGTAGAGAGATCATTGTACAATTTTTTAAAAAGTTAATAAAACTGTATAATGTAGCTTTAATGTTGATCAATCCACAGCTCATGAATAACAGAAGAGTTTTCTTCGATTCTTTTAGGATGTGAATTTAATGTGACATGCATTAAATAAGAACGTTTGGCTGGCGAGCAGTCGGGTGAAATGTGTTGGAGAGTGTTTTTATCTGCGAGCGATGATATTAACATCATAGCAACAATTGCGCAGAAGAGTGTAGAGATGAATACAAATTGATTATCATCTAAAGTCTCATTGTTCATATGAAGCATTTGGACAATGAAGCAGAAATAAATCTGCGAGACTTCACTTAAGGCATCATCGTCGAATATAAAATATACGGGTGAAAGATGAAAAGCCTACAGTGTTAGGATGTGGTCAGATGATCAAAGGTTTTCAATAATCTGACAATATGAACATAATTAGCTTTCCTGTAGCTCAGTGGTAACAGTAGGTTGTGGGTTCGATCCCAGTGGATTGGAAATACCTATGTAAAGCTTTTTTTACACTTTTCATAAACAGGTTAGTGAGTGATGTCTCAAATGTATAGAGTATTAAAAAGACAATGAATTACGTTTAAATGCTGCCACACCCGAAAGCCAGAAGGCACTCTTGCACAGAAACTCTGAATAAGGGAAGCAGAAGAAGAACGATAAATTCCAGGAAATGCCAATGGTCATATTCTATTGAAGTTCTTTAAACCTTTTCAGGTATTTTCATCATAATTAAGTACATTTTATATACTGATAATGTTTGACGAGTGTTGCTTTTTCAAATGCACATTATAAACGACTCAATCTCGTAATGATTTTAGATCGCGCAGAGCTTCCTACTGGTCAAAAAAACGTAGTTCACGGAAGAGCTGTGCATAAAATACAGAATCGGTTTAGACATGTGAAATTATCGACAATCGCGAAATATAACTCCTAGTTAGATATTTTAACACAAAATGCAGGACATGTATCACAAGAACAAAGCAAACTCTGGGATGGGCTGATGGGTTATTATATGTGACCCTGGACAACAAAACCAGACTTATGGTAAAATTTTTCGAAATTGAGATTTTTACATAATCTTAGAATAGGACAATATCTGGCTGAGATACAACCGTTTAAAACTCAGGAATCTGAGAGTGCAAAAAAAATCTAAATATTGAGAAAATTGCCTTCGAATTTGTTAGTCAGGGGAACTGTGGCAGGCCATCCACCCACAAAATAAAGTTTTTATATATTTAAAGTAGGAAATTTACTCAAGATCTTCATGGAACACGATCTTTACTTAATAGCCTAATGATTTTTGGCATAAATCAAAATCTATAATTTTGACCCATAGAATGTATTTTTGTCTTTTAGTAAAAATGTTCCTGTGCTACTTAAGACTGGATTTGTGATACAGGGTCACATATAGAGTCATGTGCTGAATGTCCACCTGTGTTAGCACACATCTGCCTTTAGAGCTCTGAGGACAGCCAGACACTAAAATAATGATGTTATGAGAGACAATTCTATAGATCTCTATACGCGGTATATCAATATTTAATATTTGCACACACTTCGCAAGAGGCTGTTTTAAATATCTGGGAGAATTTGTGTTTTCTATAAGTCCCTGACTGACTGCGATGTTGAGATCAGGGCTCTGTGGGGGTCTTACACCATCTGCTGAAGAACTTTTTGCTGACAGTAATTCTCTATGACTTGGAAAACCAAAACTGACATTTCCTGCTGAAAAGACTCACTGATGTGCAGTTTTATTCAGAGTGCCGATGTAAATTCCACTGAGACAGGAAGTTAGGGCGGGATATAATAAGTGGCCCCTCCCTCTTTTAACACAGCCAATAGTGTTTAGTTTACCTTGCAGCCAGAAATCTGATGAGAAGCTGTTGTGCAGAATGACGTAATAAACATCATCGATCTGTATTGGCCGAAGTGAGAGATGAGTTTTGAATTCTTTTGTCTTATAAATGTGAATTTTGTCTTATGTTTGTTTTAGAAAAAACCTGTTTAGCCTATAGATTTTCTACAGACTAATATATTTCACTAGAAGACAGAAAACCTTCACCCTGATTTCACGAGGACCTGAACAAAAGTGTTTTTGTGGATGTTTTCTCAGAACTGAGAAATGATGAGAGGTTGAGAGATTAAGGCATCAGGTGGTGAGGACGCCTAGAGATTTCTTAAAAATAAAGGTGCTTTATTGGTTCCACAAACAACCATTCAGTCAAAGGCAGTGTTGGCAGTCAACTAGTTACTGTAATTTAATAACTTTTCCCTTGGAAAAGTAAAGTAATGGATTACTCTTGTTTTTTCTGTAATTTAATTAGTTACTTCTGATGTATTTAAACTAAATACTGTGTGTATTATGTGTGTGCAATAGTGGACTTGACAACAAAATTCATAGTCTAACTTTAAAATCTGTTCTTTAACCTATAATTCTCACATTTATTACTAAGAATACTCATTTACGTTGTTTTATATTATTTATTTGATTAAAAGACCCGTTTCATGTCTATTCTTGAATCGCTTAACTAATCAGGGTTGATGTAGGATATAGAAAGTAATAAGTAATAAGTAATTTAATACTTTTTGGAGTGAGTAATTTGTACAGTAATCTAATATGTAATATGTAATTAGTAACTAAAAATGTATTACTTTTTCACAGTAACTTCCCCAACACTGGTCAAAGGTTCTGTAAAGAACCATCTCTTTCTGGCTTTTTTATAATCTGAAGAACCTTTTTTCGCCACAAAGAACCTTTTGTAAAACAGGAAGGTTCTTCAGATGTTAAAGGTTCTTTATGGAACCAAAAGGTTATTTTATGGCATCGATGAACCTTTTGAAGAACTTTTTTATTAAGAGTGAAGGCACCACACAGTGAGTGTTACCATGAAATCTTTATCCCATCTAAGAAGATCTCTTTATCCCTGTCTAAATGTCCTGGGACCTCATTTATGAAGATTTGAATAATCATAAATAAAGCATAAATCCAAATATCCCAATGCGAGACTGTCACTATAAATGCATTCCACTCTGTCAACACCTACAGTTTAACTCAAATATAATTTTTACTAATTAAACTTGCTCATATAAAAAATGAGATGATTCGTTTTTCCCAATACATTCAGTTCTATAATCAGCTGTTAAAGATCTCTTAAATATCTTAATTATTTCTCCTAGACAATGAAATTACATAGAAACTTTATCTTTGGTCTCATGTGTGTCTCGGATATTTCTCCTGAGAAAAAGAGTCAGAAATCTGACAAATGTGTCTCTCATTAGAGTTTGAGAAGAGATGTCTACAATGTGTCAAACTGAGCTCAGATTTGTCAAGTATTTAATCAAAAGTCAATATTATTGAGGATCTCAATATCAACTCAAACATTTCTCATCACATTTACTCAAACCCACATTATTTGAACTCTGCAATCTACATTCATTTTCCAGACTCTTTGAAGATTCTAATTTCTTTCAAAGAGTTTTATGAGAAACGTCTGAGACTGAACGGATCTTTAAATAAGAAATCCACTGTGTCTCGTTAGCTCTGAAAGACAAATCTCTGAGCAAGAGAATTTTATTCTGGTCAGCGGGATTCTTTTTCATTTATTGGAGCTGTGGTACAGTTTTATCATCACACAGATCGGTGTAGAGATGAATTGATTCATGTCTGTATTGTGGTGATGGAGTAAATGGATAATGAAGTGTTGAATGACATGTGTTAGACATCAGATATTTCTCGACACATGAAGACCGCAGTGATGTCCTCTACAGTTTCTGAAGACATTGAAACACTGTTCAGGACTCCATGAAGGTTCTTGAATCCATATGGTTTTTATTCAGATTCTCTATCATCTCGACCTGCAGACCTGAAAGCCGTCTTTTATTCACACATTCAGACCTCCTTGTTGATGTCTTTTTTATAATATTTTTTTATCATGTTTTGCAGCTTAAATCACCACCCGATCATCTCATTGTATTAAAGACCATCATTTTTATCTTTATGGTACCTCATAATTCAAAGAGAGATCACTCATTTATTTGTATTTATTTGTTTTCTTATTTATGTGGCCTTACTGTATTTTGTTCTGCTTTTTGTTGTCAGATGTATTTTCTCTCATTGAGGTTTGTGAGGATGGATCATTGATGTTGGTGATGAAAAATTATTTTGTTTCACAGTTCTGACAACCCTGCCAATCTGTTCCGTTAACACTCTAGCGCAAGCTGACTGTGTATGATTATAAAACATATTTACTGTTCTGTTAACTCTATAACATTATATTTGCTACAATAATACATGGCAACAATGAAGGTTGATCCCATTTTTCGGGAATTTCAGTCCTCCTGGTTAATAGCTGTGGCTCCACAGTTTTGTGGCATTCTAGCAAACTGTGAGTGACGTCAGTGGACTTTTCCAAGATGGCGGACACGTCTACGTGCCTGGAGTGCTTGAATGAGGCATTTCGTTATATATGAAGAGTTTGGTTCCAAGTTTTTATTTTATTTTTTATATCATTCTTTTTTATTGTGCATTCCAATTAATATAAATCAAACTGCAATTGGTTTGTTTTGATTTCAGCCATGACAAACACAATAAAAACATCATATTATAATAAAAAATATGATTTTAGATTTTTTTTTAAAACAGACCTATCTCATTTTGGAACCAAACTCTTGATATGTGGTCGCTAGGGTGTTGTGTGTGGTTTCCAGTGTGTACAGAAGAATACATTACTGGTGTGCATCTTGAGACAAAACAATGGCACTGTTATATTTAAAGATATTTCTAAGTCATTTATACATGAAAGCAACATAAATATCTAAATTCAACAATGGTATAGTCTGGCGTAAACTAAGCCTTTTCTATGAAACCGGCCCTAAGTGCAAATGTTTACTTTTAAGTGTGCTCTAAGTGTAACAGTAGACTTTATTACTTTTTAATAAACAATATTTAACTATTTGCACACTTGAATGAACTGCTTTTGTGTAAAGCTGACAGTTCTTATGTTTTGAATTTCAACTTTCTCTGTTGCTAAGGGATAAAATCTCAAGTAAGGTTTTCTTTATTGAGGGAGTTTTCAGCTTTAAATTGAGTCTGGAGGTTTAATCTTGTCCAAGTCTTATAATGATAGCCGGTCCTTGTAGACTTAATCATTTGGTGTTGGCTGTCAAACACACGGTGAACTTTAGCTGTGCTCTTTGACAGTCGAGGAGAAAGTGTGTGGCCTGTAATTCCCAGAACAATTATTTAAAGTCTCTCTCTTTAGATCTGAACATCAGGGGCCCATTTATAAAGCCTGCGTGCACAGATTTGATCATAAAGTGTGTGTACGCAAAAATCCACGGCAACGATCATTTTTATATAAACGGTCTTTGACGTGGAAAACAGTGCTGCAGGTTTTGGGAAAAATAAGCCATTCCTGCCGATTCGGACATTGACAGGCCGCTCTTTTATATATCAATGACATTAATTAGACATCGTTATAAGGTGGTAATTCTGAAAGTGTTTATCTGCGCGCAATTTCACGATCATTTGCGATTTATAGACTTCACATCTGATAGGCCCGATTCACATTTGCGTCTAAAACCGCGCGCCTCTTTCTCTCTTCAAACGACCCGCGGTGCGTTCGCGACACTCCAAAAAGTTTCACTTTTCCATCTCGATGTGGCGCCGACGTGCCAAGAAAAATGTCGGCCCCTATTTGCGTGCCTACATTTAAAATAACGAATATTTGCGTGCAGAAAATATGCGAAATGTGAATCGGTCCATAGAGATGCGTACACGCGTGTATTCTGAGCATACGTTTGTTCTATGAATCACACGTACGTACTTTGAGTAATGAGCGTAAAATCTAATTCAGGATGGTTTCCAGGCCACATTTAATAAATAAGTTCCTTGATCGCTATTGATGTCTTTGAGTGTAACAAACCTGAGGAAAATACAAACTTTAACACATCTGTAGCACAGTGAGAAGAAATTCTTCTTCAGGATTGACTGTCATTATTTAAAGTCTGGTCAAACACCGTCAAAGTTTCTTCTGTTTCACCTTGATCATTACAACATTAAAAACTATTACAAATCATTCGCTATGACATCACGATTAATACAACACTACAACGATGCTAAAAAATGACATTCTGTACCATTATTGACACCTTGAAACATCTGTCAGCTTCTGATAATGAGTTCGGTTCTCAGGATCGAGGCTCTTTATCGGGTGGATAAGCGTTTTGTGTCATTTCACATATTACAGCTATAAAGATATTACGGGCGATCATAAGATTTTAATGACTACAAACATTAAGGGAAACGTGAATTGGAAATATCACAGGAGGGTTGATGTCGGCGTAACAGCATTAGGAGAATCTGTACAAGGGCTTTGATGTGATGGAAATAACGTCGCCTAATTGATTTGGATATTGTAATTACATTCCTCCCGTATCTCATTAGCAAATGTAGAAATAGAGGGCGAGGAAACATTGACGTTAATTCAAGATATCTACCCACGGGATTGTGGAAAATCTCAGCAGCTTTAAACGGCTGACTCAGCTTTATCATGTTTACATCAATTAGCCAGAGCTCGCGCGTATATCTCGACCCATGGGACTGTGTGTGGGGTGTCGCATCTGTGAAGATCAGTGACTGTTGACCGACCCTCGGGGATTGTGCACATGTCAAACCCGCTGTTTTTTAAAGAGAAAATTAGAGACTGTGCTGTCAAATCTGACCTTACGACGACACGAGATGACCGCCACTCAACAGTACACTCTTAAAAATAAAGGTGCTGAAAAGGTTCTTCAGGCCGATGGTAAGGAGAACCATTTTTGGTTCCACAAAGAACCGTTCAGTCCAAGGTTCTTTAAAGAACCATCTCTTTCTTACCTTTTTTTAATTTGAATGAATTTTTTAACATACCTTTTTAATAATTCGGATGTTAAAGTCCGTGATACAGAAGTTGTGACCGTTTTAACTTTAACTTGAAAAGGCATTTCAAAGTAGAAAATTAGTGGGCGTGGCTTGCATTCTTCACTGCGAATTGATTGGATGTGTAAACAGCTGTTGCATTTTTAACTGAAACTGGCAGTAGACTGACAGATGAAGGGGTGGAGTTAATAGATGCTCCGCCCAAGCCGTCTAATTTACTTCGTTTGAGATGGATAGTCATTTCAGGGTGGAAGTGCATTTTCAGATTTTAATTTAGGATTATGAGGATACTTGAATTTAAAAAAGAAAATGACCCACATTGATAAGCTACTTACTATAAACGCTAAAATATTTCATGAAAAAATAAGAAATTTCACTGGGACTTTAAAGGTTCTTTATGGAACCATTTAGACAAAAAGGTCCTTCTATGGCATGGTGAAGCATCTGTAATGATGAGACAAAAAAAAGACAAATCACAGATGAGATCTCTTTATTATTTCAGTTATTTAATATAGACATCAATGACGTTAAATTAAACGTTTGCTTGAGTCTCATCTGTGTTGTCTGCAATTAAAAGTCAATATTATTAAACATCTCAATATGAACCCAAACATTGCACAGCAAATTAAATTTAGTCTGTTCATACAGTAGTCTACATGTTTACTTTACATCAGTTTTTACTTTTTAACATTACTCATCCGGTCAGATATAAGTTTTTCCTCTTTTGATATTCATCTTTAATGTATAATGCAGGACTGTAGTGCTTGCCTCTGAAATGGAACGTGTCTGTAGTTAAATATATCATGATGAAGCTTGTGAGTTTTTCCTATTAAACATAATTTGCTCGATTGAATGTAATTACTAGTCCTGTCCTCTATTCGTTGCATTCTGGAAAAATCATCCACATTCAATTTGTGCGTCTGTACTCATATTTTGTTTATGATAATGGCGTTATCGGCTCAATTCCACGAGACTCAAATCCTCATCCCATCCGCTGGGTCTGTCGGTTAGTCGTGTTTGTTTGTCTGGTCCTCAGAGGATGCCGGATTATAGTGTAATTAATAATTTGGTGAGATTTTGGGAGAACACAAACCCTCCATTGGGTTTACTTTTTAACACAGATGTCCAGCTCCATCTAGAGGTTCACCTGGAAACACATTCCTGGTGTTAATATATGCCATGTTTGTGTGAGTGCTGTTTAGATATTCATAGAAATTCAAAACAAGGGCGGAGCGACAGCTCAAAGCATAAAGAAAACAAATTGCATTTACAGTGCGTGTGATGTGAGCCTTCCGCTGTATTCCAGACTCCAGCGTCTAATGCCAAATGATGTGTGTTATGTCGTTGGAAATGTCTGGCTGCTTTGATTCAGAGAGAAATTAAGTTCTCGTCTCTTAACACGGAACAGATCCGCTCGCTGGGATTTAGATGCAGTTGCTTTCTCAAAGTGTTGTGTTGAGTATGTATGTGTTCCTTTAAATCATTCATCTTTCTATTAATGTGGCTACAGAGTTCCCATAAACAAAAACAATATATTTCAAGTTCATTTTAACAAGGATACTTAAAAGCAAGATTTAAGTATACTTTATGTAGTAAGTACTAGTACACTTGCAAGTATGCAGGAGAAATATATGGGACTTAGTTCAGACTTTAATGAAACTCAACAGAGAACTTGGTCAGAGTTCTGAAAGAGAAACATCTGAACATCACAAACATCATGTGTGTTGTATAACAGAAGACACAGATGCTAATGTTGGTCATCAAACTGTGACACATTTCTTCCACAAAAAACAAATAATGCTCTTAAAACGGTCAATTATTGTTGTAGAGTTCACTTCTCATGTTCCTCTGATGAACCGCCTGACAACCTGTCAACTGATCTCAGATCAGACTGTTTGCTCTTGTCTTGGTAGTACAATTTACACAAATGTTCTGTTATTGAAGAATGTCAGTAAGAGCTCAGAAGAGTTGTGAACCGTGTTTAAAAATCATATCAGGATGATCAGTCCAGAACGATAGAACCATAACATTTCTCTAATTCACTAAAGTGCATCAAATAAATAGGTCACAACATATTGTAGTCTTTTATGTTCAAATAATACTGTAAATATTCTTAACTGTGTGTTTTTATATCCACATGATGCTGTGTAATCAGATGACCAGCAGAGAAACTCAACTATCATAAGAATGACTGGAAAACTCAATGTTCCCTAAATCTGATATCATGATTTTATGAGAGGATTTATTAAAATAATCCAGCATGAATAAAAAATGTTTAGGGATTAATTGAGGTGTTTTGTTTGTTTGAAGGGGAAATAAACTTGTGATTTCATAAAATCTTACAAATAAACAGATGTAGGATTTGTTTCTGACGCTCATTAAATTGAAACAGAAATACATTTCCATGAGATGAGATGGGTTGTTTTTGTTCTAGAAAACACAAACCAGCATTGCTATATGGTTGTCAATGTAAAGAAATCCATCAAAAAATAATAATCTGTAAACTCGAAAAACAGAAAAATACCGTAAAATATATATATTTTTTCTGTATAGTTATAGGATAAGAGGATATATATTCATTTTTTTTCCCCCATTTTCTTGTAAATTAGTTGTTGACCGTATATAAAAAATAAATTGTAATTTTACGGATTTTTTCATTTAGAAAATCTGTTAAAAAATGAAGGTTTCCTTAGCAATACTAATTGTGTTCTCGTTGGCATATGAGACTCTCTTTTGACTTGAGCTAGAAGGCCCCAAAAAATCACCTAGCAACACCTTGGCAACCAACCACAGATCAGTTTTGCATGGTTCTAAATAAATGAGAGAGATTATGGGATGGTCAGTGTAGCTGATGGTATGAGCGTGTCCTTGCCGGTTCGACTCTAAAACATCTGTCTTTAATAATGACTTTAACATCACCTCCCCAACATGACCCCTGAAAGACAATTTCACCACCTGCTACAGACCGTATCATCTCTTTCTGTTTCATTCTTTGAACATTTGCTGTTTATTTCAGTACCAAGCTATGTGTTTATGTTTATGGGCACTTGCAATCTCAAGCGTGTGTCATCATAACACCTCAGTAATTGTTTTTCTTCTGTTCTCATGTTATGGTGGAAATAAAACCCTTGACGTGTCATCACACTCCAAACATGAGGGCTATTCAATGGTGCGATTTCATTTCCATTTCAAATGAACATTTCTTGCTAAACATGTCCTTTGGTCTTTGATGTCTATGTTGCTGTCTGATGGAATATTTCTGTAGAATATTCAGATGTTTATTTTGCTCTTGGGAAGTGCAGAGATCTTGATGATTTTGTCTGTCTGTTGTTAGTGAACTGTGAATCTTTACACTTGCTTTGTTGCTTTGTAGCCTGTGCCAATGATCCTCATGAATATGTAAAATAGTCACATGTAATGCTCTTATAAAATACTCTACAAATACAACCAAAAACGATAGATATTACAATTTTAACACGGTATTATAGTAAACCATGATAATACAAATATAATAATAATAATGCTTTATTAGTATATAGTTCCTGTAAAGTAGCTTCTCAAGGCACTTAACACAAAAAAGCAAATGATAATACAACACACAAAAAACAGGTTATATTCATATAAACAAGTCAGAAAAAGCCAACCTAAAAAGTATGTTCTTAATTAAGATTAAAAAACATTGATACAATATTTTGTTAAATATTAAATCAAAATATGAGTAAATCTGCTAAAAAACGTGATTGGTTTTCATAAGGCCGTCATGAAAGCATAAAATAAAAGCAAATGAATGCAATCTTTTCTTATTTCTATTATTCTTGTTCTAATTTATTATCGCTAAATCTATATCTGCACTGTATTTTTTTGTACAGCTCCTTTACGTCAATGCAAAATTGTGCAAAGCGCTACAGAAATAAACTTGAATGGAATAGAAAAGCTCTCCGACTTCTCAGTTGTGTTTCTGCTATTGAATTGTTTGAAGTTTCCTCAAAAGAAAAATCTAAATGCAGAGCTTTATTTCTGTGACCCCTGTCTGTCTCATTACTGTAATACATCAGCCAGCATCGAGTGATGTGTTTGTCTGTATTGACTGTCAGAACACAAGATTGTTTATACAGTAGTTGATGCAATCTGAAATGAAATTGCATGTGTCAATGAGACATCCTGCAGTTTTTCAGCGAGGTGTGAGACTTACATGTTTACTAAAGCACCTCGACCAAGCCGAGAAACTGTAAAAACATGAAATGTTATCGTGAGAAAAATATAGAGCTGTCAAATACTGACATATGTGCTACATACATATGACGGATGGATGGATGGATAGTCTACACCTAAAATGTCTCAATGCACACATTGTACTGTGGGCTGGTTTGTATTATCATGCGTTCTCAATGCATTTTTGGTTCACAGTAGTGTTTGTAGTGCTGTGTGCTCTTCACAAACTAACAGGTCATGACACACATAAGAAATACAACGTAAGAATGGACTTGTGATAAAAATATAGGCTACTTTATGGTCACGAAAAATAAACATGGGTTTCATTATGTGATTCAATGCTAACTTTTTAAGATTTACTTGGATACAAAATAGATTGTTTTGCTTGAATCAGTTCTGACATTTTGCAATATCGCCATTTTGTTAAGTGAAATTTGACTAATGCAACAAAGAATATATATTTTTTGCCATTTAAATCATCAAAAGTTTTGTTATATGCACCCTTGACACCAGTACAAAACTGTATGTTTGTTCAAGTTAAAGTATAATTATTTAAATCTCAGTGGTTGAAAAGATGACTGGTAAAAAACTGCTCGTCCGGTTTTAGATGTGTTATCACAGTTTTTCTTGATTGCTAACACACAATTCATGAAACAATTCACCATTTTCTCACAACTATTAGCACATTCTCAGAACAATACACCAACTTGTACTAACCACATACAAAAACGTCCTCAAAAAGGTTTAACATACAATATAATGAACTGAAGTGTCAAGATGTAAACTGAAATAGCACACATTTATCCATCAGGAAAACATTCAGTAGCCAAACTGATGACGCACCGATCAGAATCTCAGGATAATATCAATCAGAGCTCATCCTAGAATCGTCTACAGAGCTTTATTCTACTTACTTACTATAAACATACAGCATAATTACATAATTACAGAAATGTCACCTTCTGTATCCAGTAAACTGAAGACTACATATACACCCTCAAATCTGTGATTGTTAAGTTTATTTGTAGCATTTGTTTTCACAGAACTCAGAGACGACTACTCACAAAAAAATGTTTCTTCAGAAGACCAAGAAATTGCTGTAGTATCATGTATCGAAATGGGTCAAAGGTGCATAGGATGCCATGTTTATTTATATTTATGCTGCATTGTGTTGCATACCCAGTTTATTTTGTTTGTTTTTTAACTTTTCTTGTCTTTTATCCACATTCATCTTACCGTAACAGTAGTGTAAAGCTCATTGTTGCATTTTGCTCTTTCTGCACTCTTTTAGGTTGTATATTGTAATAGACTGATACTAAAACCTCTTATTGGGATTCAAGAAAATAGTAGTTTGACAGCTCAGTGTCTCAGACAGTGGTGAGATCAATTCAAAACTCAATGTTGTAGTGTGAGTGTTTCTGAGGACTTGTCCCAGCAAGCAAAAATGTGTTCCTTAGATGTTATTTAGACATTATTTAGACCACTCCAGTCCACGTGCATTACTACAGGGAATGTTTTGGATGTCTCCCTAAACAACACATGAACAAGTTAATGAGATAAATCAGGTTGAGTTAAGGAATCAATCATCACTTCATTATCTCATTAATGATGAACAGCTGCTGTTAACAAACACAATCACTAAAGAAAACATGAGCAATAAGAAGTCACCATAATAGTGTTTAGTGTTTCCTTTAGTTGGGCTTTACCCTTGATTTATACAAGAAGTTTTCTGAAGCACAAATCTGGCAACCAAGAAAAGAAAAAATTACTTATTTTCTTGTTGTTGGAAAAATTTGCACAACTTTGAGTGCTGGTGTGTTATTTATTAGACGTATGTGTCCCTAGATTACATCTCTGTTTTAACAGTTTAGATGGAAACAGCAGAAATTTAAAGTTTGAAACTATTTTACTGTTTAAACTTCCAAACATCAAGAATCTTCTTATGAATCTCAACAATGGTGACAAAGTTGAGTTGCATCTTTTCTTCATGCAGCAATGCATGCTGGGAGTCATGGAGGAGTTCTGTTCTAGGCTGTTACCCAAAATGCATTGCAGCATGAATCTTTCTTTTGTTGAGTGTCACCACTGTTGAGTTTCATGAGCTGATTTTTGATGTCTGAATTGTTCAGGTGATGTTTCTACTATTGGAATAGTAAAAAAATCCTTCACAAAATGTTTCACCTCACTGAGTCCCACAATAACAAAACACATCTGCATTTAACTATCAAGTCCTCTATCGCAATTATCACCTAAAGGCAAAACAATCCATTTCACCTTCTGTCAAGATGTTTTGAGTGTACTTCAGAAACACATTATTACAACTATCAACAAACTTCACATACTGAATCAAGGGTGAGAAACCCACTAAAGGAACCACTAAACACTATTATGGTGACTTCTTTTTATTTCTGGTTTATTTCACTGATTATTGTTGTTATTTCATCATTAATGAGATAATTAAGTGATGATTGATTCCTTAACTCAACATGATTTAACTCATTAACTTCATGTGTTATTTAGAGAGACATCAAAAACACTCAGGGTGGGGATGAACGTGGACTGGAGTGGTCTATGGAACAAACCTTTTTTCTTGCTGGGGTGTGTCCTGTTTGGTGATAAAAGTTTGCTTTTTCAGCAAGTTTGAATTGTTTGGAGTGGAGAGCTGAAAATATGATGTTGAGGGAATCGGGTGAGATGTTATGATTTCAAGAAATGTGTGTAAGTAATCGAGGAAAAACTGTGAACAGAATTATAAAAGTGTGCTGATGTGCAGAGTTATTTCGCTAGATGGCGTCATTTCACGTCATCTGATGTGACTAAAGTGTCTAAACGGTTTCATTGGAAATGGTTTCAAAGCATTTTATTAGAAATACAACAACATGTAAACTTATGAGCTGCTTCAAACTTATAGAAATAAATACATTTTTAAGTGCTGTTGTGTAATCAGTGTCCACGGTTGTGTGAAAATAGTCGAAAAAAACTTATTTATTTCATTTGCAACATTAACACAGTTTTATAAAGGTTATAGAAAAATATCTTTGAAAGGGAAAAAATATCATTTCCAAAACGGCAGAATCTGACAATATACAGTAGAGTAGCCTTCAGATAAACGTTAAACATAATTTACTGCCATTTATAAATATGTTTAATCGTTAAACACCAAGTTTTCTTTTAACACTTGATCATTATTGTTTTCACACAATATTTGTTGGATTAATATTTACTTTATATGTCTTTGAAGAGGCGAACATTGTTACGTCAAAAGAAAACGTCATTTCCTTAGTTAGTCACCTAAACACGGAAGTGGCGCGTGAACTGAAAATAAAAGTTCGTCTTCATTCTTCGAAACACAAACTTGTTCGACTGATTTAAAAACAATAAACTTCATTCTTTTGTAACGGGACGGTTCCTCGTATAATTGGTGAGAAACTTTGTTTTCTTTACTTCCTGATCATGTTTCTATTTAACGTTGAGTGTTTTCTGTAAGGTTACGTTGACGTACATGAACTTTGTTTATTTTATTGCTTAAATAATGTGCCAAAGTAATCTCAAATTGAAAGGTAAAATGCATTTATTTTATCTTACCTTACCTTGCTCTTTGATCCTTTTTTATTTTTGTAAATGCAATTATTTTTGTATTTAAACGTCGCAAAATATCTGTAGCTGTAAAGTGAAAGGGGAAATATGTAAACCATTATCAGATTATAACTTTGCCACGTGGAAAAACAGCTAATGCAAAGATAGACGTAATCCAGATATATACTGTCTTCATAAAGAAACCTCACAAACTTGACCTACACTGTAAAAAATGCCCGTGAAGTTTACGGTAAAATTCTGTTGTTTTCACACAAAAAACCTGTTATCAGAAAGCATCCGTAAAAAATACGGAAAACACTGTAAAATTGTCTGTAAAATTAACAGCAAAAATCCATCGTTTTTACGGAAAAACCATGTTAAAGTGCTTGTGAAATTAACAGTGAAATTCTGTAGTTTTCACAGAGATAACTGTTGTCAAAAAACATCCGTAAAAATACGGATAACACTGTCAAATTCTCTGGGAAATGAACAATGAAATTCCATAGTTTTCACAAAGAGTTTTTTTAACTCCACAAACACTTTTATCACCTTCACTTACTGACACCACTGTCACTTTATTTCTGTTGCACGTCTACAAAAGTTCTTATTGAGAATTAACACAAGTTTACATGTTAATGGTTTTGTTGAGTCACCATTATGGTGAAGAGTGTTTGCTTTAGTTGGGATCTTGACCCTTTGCTTTACATGTGAAGAAGTCTTTCCCCAGTTTTAATATCTGTGTGTTGAAACAGACTGAAACAAGTGGTTAAAAGCTCAGACATAGCTAACTAATAACTGGCTAAGGTTGGAGAGTATATACATAGTTGAGAATTTAGGTAGTGCTTTAAAGTTATTTGTTATCATCATTTATGATATTCAGTGAAATTAAATAATATACTGAAAGTCTTTGACAACACATGTGACACATAATAAATGTTCTAGCAGATATCTAGAATATAACAGTTTGTCTCAACAATGGTGACAACAGAAAAAAAACCATTAAAGATAAACGCAATGCATTCTGGGTATCATCAAAGCACAAAACTCATCATTGACTCCCAGCATGCATTGCGGCTGTAAGCTTTGCATTTAGTCACCACTGTTGAGATTCATACACTGATTCTTGATGTGTGAGTCAAAGACAAAATGCAAGCTTTTTAATAGTTCAAAAACTTTTTAGATTGATTGTTGCATGAAATGTGAATTTTAAATGTTAATTCATTGAGGCGTTCGTAACAAAACATACAATAAGTAATTAAACAACATCCCAGATAAAGATTTAGTAAATACCTAATCACACTTTCATTTGATGTGATTTGCTACAAAACTATGTTTTATATAAAACAATGTCATAGCAGCACAAAGAAAACTGGAAACTTTTGCATGACGGCTGAAAGATGGCAACTAAAGCAAACACTGATCACAAAAACGGTGACTTTAAATAAACCAATAAAGCATCAAGTCATGGATGTTATGCTGCAGTCCCTGTGAAGCAGAAGTGATGATCGTCTTCAGTATTCTGACATGTTTCGAAAATGAATAGTGGGTGTGGCTCATGTGTTCCACTGTGAATTGATTGGATGAATAAAAACAGGATGTTCCCGTAATTTTACGGTAGTTTACTGGCAACCACAGCTGCCGGTATTATTCCGTAAAAACTACGGAATTTGTATTTTCTCTTGTTTTTCTGATATTAAATGTTTTGTGGGTCACCACTATGCTGAAGAGTGAGTCTGTGTTTAAGTCAAGGTCAGGCAATGAGATACAGATGTCATACTGCATGTTGCTTTGTATAAGAGTGACTTTGATGTTTTTACAAAGAAACAAATTAAGTAAATGTAATGTTTTCACTTTTATGCAATTGGATGAAGTTTTAATTTTATATAAAGAAATGCTGTTGATATAAAAGGCTAAAATGTATTAAGTTCATTCACAGCTTGAAGTTTGTGCCCTGAAGTTTTAATCGGCAAGACTGTTTACATTCTTTTCCTCTATTTTTTACGGAATCTTCCTGGCAACCACAGCTGCCGGTATTTTTCCGTAAAAATTACGGAACATTTTTAACAGTGTATGTAAGTATTGTTTTGCAAGCTCTTAAATCCTGATAGATTTATTCTGAATTATTTGTCAATTAATTATTAATTATGCATATTAAAATGCATTGTCAGTCATTTATGCACAAATAAAAACCCCACATATTTTGATTTCTGTGCATAGACGCATGGTTTTTGCATTATAATGAATGTTTTTCCATTTCTTTAACCAACAGGACATTATTATTGTTGTAGGGTTGAAATGACTCGAGTGTTCGTGTATGGCACCCTGAAGAAGGGTCAGCCCAACAGTTCCATAATGCTGGATCCCACCAACGGGACAGTAAAGATCCTCGCGAGAGCTCGAACCGTGGACCCGTATCCCCTCGTGATCGCTACCAGAAAAAACATCCCCTTCATGCTCAACAAAGCCAAGAACGGTCAGCGGGTCGGAGGAGAAATCTATGAAGTGGATGATAAGATGCTGCAGTTCTTGGACAGGTTTGAAGGTTGCCCAGAAATGTACCAGCGTACTCTGGTCCAGCTGGAGATCGAAAAGTGGGTCGGTGAGGATGAAGACAAACCGCAGACTGGCGGTGTCATTGAGAGCTTTGTCTACACCACGACTACATACCAACCTGAATGGCTTCAATACCCAACATATGAGAACTATGACACGAATGGAGACCACGGGCTGAAATATGTGTGTCGTGAAGAAAGAGAACCAGATGTGCAGTGATATAATGTAGAATTAACAAATGAGCAAAATACATCTTTTTCTAATTGTCGTTTAAGACGGAGAACATGGCAAACCACAGCTGTTCGACAGAACGCATCTGAGAAATTCTTCTGGATTTAATAGGAGGAATCATATTGGTTTATTGGGAATTATAACGGTTTCTATGGGAGTCTACTGGTAATGTGTTGGGATGTTATCTGTACCAATATAACACTATTAAATCTACTTAAATAAGACCCAAAATACATTTCATAAAGGACTGTTTAATGGTAAACAGCTGGTGGTTCATAATCGTGGGATTTGTAATCATTAGAATTTATATATTTTAATTTACATGGCACTTAAGTACGTGAAATACTACTGTACTGTATTCTCTTAGGAAATAGTAATTGAAAATGTTGATTTTATTGTATTTTTTGAAATGGGAACATGTTAACCTGTGAATTATTTAATGAGAAAATAATTGACAAACAACCTTAAATACGTACTGTAGTGCAATACTGTATGTGTTTTACACTCCAATATCTGTATGATTTGTATTTATACAGAAGTGATCAAACCTTTGCACTTTTGAATAGATGATTTTAAACTGAGCTTCAATTTCATGATTATTGTAAAATGACACAAAATGCAATGCATGACATATATATGAATTTATTCTGAAGATATTCAATTACCATCAAACATTTTTTGCTGACAAATAATGCATGTTTTTTTTATATCCGTATTAATAAAGAAAAAGGATTAAATGCTCCAAAGCGCATTGATAACGTAAAAAAGATACAAAGATCCTCAAGGGAAACTAAATGTGAAAGTGTTTGGCACCGGAGCAGTTAGACAAAGGCAGCTGGGATCCATCAGAAAAACTTCTGCACCATGAGAGAACGATGACCACCTACTGTAGGAGAAGAAACCCCCACAGATCACACAACGACTGAGGAGTGATTCACAGTTCAGTATCAAAATCGTATCAAAATCACGTCCTAGAAAAAGAAATGAATGTAGAAAGGCAGCGTCTGTCTGTCAGTCTCAGGGCTGCAGAGAAACATTTTCTTAGGACAGTACAAATCCAGATGTGCGTAGACATCCGTCTGTTGATGTGGGTTCATTTCATGCGTCATACATTTCACCCCAAAATCTAACGCAAATAAGATATTATACTTTGCATATAACACAGAACAATGTTTTTTTTTTTTTTACACTTTCAGACAATTAAGCACATTCACAATCCTGATTGTAGTGCTATAAAAAATGTTTAACAACTATAACCATCGTGTATACTTACAACTGTATATAACATTTTTGCATTCCTGTAGTGGCTATTTTCCATGAGAGGGTAAATGTGCTTAATTGTCGTAGAAATTTCATATTTTATTAAAATAGTTTTGGAGTAAAATGTACTAATGTCCCATGAGATTCAACCAAAACAGATGGAAGGGCTTTATTCTTATGCATTAAACACCAGACCTGGAAAAAAGGTTTCTCTGTCAAATCTTTTGGTGTAAAACTTTTATAAAAGTATTTAATTCACAAACTCCTACATACAGTAAACTGATGCACTGGTTTTCGACTGCGGCCTTAACAAAAATTGTAATTCACAAATGTGACCCATGGTGTCATTGCTAGGACAATTTATCTTCTGTAGATTTAAAAAACAAACAGGGAAGCGTTTCATTTTGACCTGATGATGCTTACACCTCCATTGTCAAATTTTGGAGCTTGGCATTGACGCAAACCTTTATTCTGTCATTTTATGACGTCACTTTACACTCCAACCCATTGGAAGTCTGCTGAATCTTTTGATAAAGTGAAGCAAGAACGTAGCACACAAAACCGTTTCTGCTGTAATAAGATACATCTTGTTAGAACCTGATTGAGAACCTGATATTTCGGCCCGTTGTGTGTATGTGTGTGTTTGTTATGGGCGGTTTGTTTGTGTGTTTCGTCTCTCTCTCTCTCTCTCTCTCTTTGGTCAGTAGATGTGTGGCTCTTTGCGAATGGTACTCGTGTGGCTGGACGAGCAGGTGGCACTGCGAATCACCTCCATCCACCTGTGACATCAGACAGACGAGAGAAAACCGGTTTGAAATACATCTTCACATCGGAGTAAGCAAGCAAATAACATCGTGAAACTGGTGCGATGCGTCACGTGCCTCTCAAATGTGTACTCGCTCTCTGATCTGAAGTAGTACACGTGCGATTTGAAATGAAGCTTGAAGACGTAATCTTTGTGAATGTTCTCAGATTCCGACGGAATGGTGATGGAGTATCCTAGCAACGGAAGGCTGGCGAGAGGATATTCGTCCTGCAGACAGACACCGGACGTTCAGTGAACACTATCGAAAAACGATGTTGAAGGAACATGATTGGTGGATTCATCTCACCTGATGTGTTTTGTAGAAGAACAGACTGAAGTTGGTGAAAACCACCCAGAGTTTCTGCCATCCGTTGCTGTTTTTAAACTTTCTGAGCAGATTTCCCGACAACTGATTCTGAAGAAGAGAACACAATGAGAAAGACCGGCGAGTCAAGTACAGATACAATAACCAGACTTCAAAACTCACATAAACTCCTACTGACATTATAACAGAGGAAAAAACTTGAGGATCTATTCTTTATCGTTCGATTCCCTTTTTAAATTCATTTAATTATAGTTTATATCTTTATCGTCTTTGTTTTAAGATACTTCACCCAAAAATCAAACTCCTGTCATCATTTGCTCCCCTTCGAGTTGATCCAAATCTGTATAAATGTCTTTGTTCTGATGAACATAGAAAGATATTTGGAAGAATGCATATGACTAAAGAGACTTTGTATTTTTTCCTACTATGGGAGTCAATTGGGGAAAATGGTGTTCAAAAGTGCCCCAGAACGGTTTACTGTCCTTCATTCTACAAAATATCTTCTTTTGTGTTCAACATAACAAAAAATGATAAAGTTATTTTTCCTGCTATGGGAGTCAATGGGGGGCGAGATCTGTCTGGTTCAAAACATTCTTCCAAATCTGTATAAATGTCTTTGTTTTGATGAACACAGAGAGAAATATTTGGAACAACTCGAAGGTGAGCAAATGATGACATATATTTTATATTATATATACACAATTATACACAAAATGTATAACATTTTTGGGTGAACTATCCCTTTAAACAAGCAAATTTCTCAGTGAGTTTTCGCTCATGTTTGGCTCACAAGTGTTAATGTTTGACCACGGGTATACGTTCATTTAAAGATCCCTGCGAATGTTTAACCCTCGACAAACTGTCGATCTGAGCAGAACGTCACACAATGAGTTCAACGCATAAAAAAAAGCTAAAAACACATCTTGAGTTAACGCCCGTAAACCCTTTTCAACCTGATTTCAGAGCTTAAAACTACTCCATGTTCTCTTGGTAATATACAGCAAAAACATGTCTACACCGCACGTGCTAAGCATTGTGTCGCACCGCTTGTAAACTTTTGGTGCTGATGACAAGATGTGTACACAGAGCACAAGTAAACATCTTAGAAAGAATCATGACACTCAATAACACAGAGAGGAAGACGCAGAACTGAAATGACACGACACAAACCCAGATCACAGTCAGCATTCAGAGGTTTCTGACTTTACAAATGTGCTATAGTCAGATTTAAGAATTCAGTAGTTACTATGATTTTACTACGGTACAAATACAACCAAAAACTACGGTTACTGTAGTAAAACCATGATTAATAGTCTTAATGATTGTAAAGGTTTTACCTCTCTACTCCTGCAAGTGTCAGTAAAGGAGAGGCTTTTGACCCGGTACCAACACACCAAAGACAGAGAGACGGGCCCTTGAGCCCTGACAGCCTCTGACACACTGACTGGACTACACTCGTCTACTGAACCTCAACACACAACACACACACACGCACAGAAAGAGCAGGAAAAAACAAGAAGAAGAAACACAGAGAGTCAGAGGAAACATGACCAAGACGCACACACAGGGACAAGAACAGAAGTCACGAACAGTAGACAACCTGATCGCTGAGGTAAGAGAACATCAGTCCACTCGCACGGAATCTGTGTCAAAACTATTCCACACAAACGTCATCGTGAGATTATCAGACTCTGTCTTGTATTCAAAACATTACACATTACACATAAACCACTAGTGATAATTTCATCATACTTTTAGCGACCAATAACAGTCACAAACGCTCTGATTCATGTACTGTGTATATATCCAGATGGAGGTGGTCCTCACTGCAGAACACAAGATATAGATCCAACTCCTCCCACTTTATATACTTAGTAAGCGCAGAAATATAGTTCCTTTTTAAGGGTACGCGAGAGTAGGGCTGGCCGATGTATATCAGGTTCGTGCTAATGATACATATCGAATCGATTTCAGATTGATTTAGACGTTTTATGCTCAGCTCTTCTGTGAACTATGGCTGTTTGATCAGTAGGAAGTACCGCTGGATCTAAAATCACAACGAGATTGCGTCGTTTATAACTTTGTATTTTAAAAAGCAACACTTTTCTATCATCATTACTATAAATCAACTTTACTATCATGAAAATAACAAAGGGTTTGGAGAACAGCGATAGAATTTGATCACAGGCATTACCTGGAACTCCTCGCCACCGTTTGCATATTGTTTTGCACTATCTGCCTGGCCGGGGGGGCTGCTTTAGAATTCAGAAATTAGAAATAATTAATATATAAGAATTTATAGTCCGTTTAATATTTGACCTGTGGTTCTCTCTCTCCTTTATCTCAAATGTGTCCTTTCACTGTCCTTTTGTGCGAGTGTGTTTGTGTGTGTGTGTGTGTGTGTGTGTGTGTGTGTGTTTGTGTGTGTGCGTCTATGTCAATGTGTATGTATGCATATTGTGTGTGTGGAGCATTTGTATGTCTGTCTTTTGTTGTTTTCCACCTTTTTCTTGTTTTTACAGGTATATGCCTTTAGTTGTTTTACTTGTAATCTATTCTGTCTCATGTACAGTTGCTTTGTAACAATGAAAATTGTAAAAAGCGCTATATAAATAAAGTTGAGTTGAGTTAATTGTTCTTCTTCTGTTTTGCATATTCAGAGTTTCTGCGCAAGAGCACTCTCTGGCTTTCAGATGTGGCAGCATTTAACCGTAAGTCATTGAGAAACAGAGCATAAGAATCATACGATATATCGGCCAGCCCTACGCGAGAGACAGGGTACAGTGCGTGCGACACAAATTTGGTCATCAGAATAGTACACATGTATGGTATACAAAGTACGCACAGGTCGCGCATTCCATTTCTTGCAGTTATTGCAGTTATTAGTTTAACCACCAGGCGGAAAATGTGTCCTGGGAGCATCCATTCAAGGTAGAAGAAGAAAATCGAAACCCCTTAGGCCCGGAGAGGTTTTGCAATATTGCAAACTTGCCCCGTTTTTGTCGCGTTCTGCAGTGAGGAGCTACTGAGAAGATGCGAGCACAAATTCCGTGCGGTCATGGTCTGGAGAAACGGCGGGAGGAGAGAGGAAAGTTAAAGACAGAAGACACATCAGACATGGACCACACGCTGGTGTACCTCTAAAGCTACGCTAAAATCCACCATAGACACGCTGGTGTTACGATGCCAGCACACGTGAACCGTGGTGTTACCACGGTGAGGTGCCTGTCGCTCCAGAGAACTTCTTGAAGAGCTCAGATCGTCCTCGGATTCCTGATCTGCGCTTGACTCGTCGGGGCATTCTGGGAAATTTGGGAAGAACTGCCATTTAACAATGAACAAAACAAATGGTGATTGTTGTCACGTTATAAATAACAAGTATTGTGTGTAATGTGTGTACCTTTTTGTTTCTACCGTATAAATACCACGGTAAATGAGATGTACTGTAGATTTATATCATATAAACCAGGGTACAGAAATGTAAAGCACATCCATCACCATAGAACTACGATTTAATTATATATTGTATTATTCCACAATCAAATCAAAACTTGAGATATCATAACATCATAATAGTCCATCATAATCACAATATGTGTGTGTGAGATATGGTGTGAGATACGTAGTGTTTGTGTGTTAGATATGGTGTGTGTGTGTTAGATATGGTGTGTGTGATATGGTGTGAGATGTGGAGTGTTTGTGTGTTAGATAGATATGGTGTGTGTGATATGGTGTGAGATGTGGAGTGTTTGTGTGTTAGATATGGTGTTTGTGTGTGATATGGTGTGAGATATGGAGTGTCTGTGTGTTATATATGGTGTGTGTGTGTGATATGGTGTGAGATATTTAGTGTTTGTGTGAGTGAGTGTGTGAGATATGTGGTGTGTGTGAGAGATATGGGGTGTGTGTGTGTACTGGTTAAGCTATATTTGTGAGGGTCAAACGTCATATATGTGTGTGTGTGTGTGTGTGTGTGTGAGTGTGTGAGAGAGAGAGAGAGAGAGAGAGAGAGAGAGAGAGAGAGAGAGAGAGAGATATATGGGGTGAGTGTTGGTGTCTGAGATATGGTGTGTGTCCGTGTGTACTGGTTAAGCTATATTTGTGAGGGTCAAATGTCATATATATGTGTGTGAGAGAGAGAGAGAGAGAGAGAGAGAAAGAGAGAGAGAGAGAAAGAGAGAGAGAGAGAGAGAGAGAGAGAGAGAGAGAGAGAGAGAGAGAGAGAGAGAGAGAGAGAAGAGAGAGAGAGAGAGAAAGAGAGAGAGAGAGAGAGAGAGAGAGAGAGAGAGAGAGAGAGAAAGAGAGAGAGAGAGAGAGAGAGAGAGAGAGAGAGAGAGATATGGGGTGAGTGTGTGTGTGTGTGTGTGTGTGTGTGTGTGTGTGTGTGTGTGTGTGTGTGTGTGTGTGTAACTGGTTAAGCTATATTTGTGAGGGTCAAATGTCATATATATGTGTGAGAGAGAGAGAGAGAGAGAGAGAGAGAGAAAGAGAGAGAGAGAGAGAGAGAGAGAGAGAGAGAGAGAGAGAGAGATATGGGGTGAGTGTGTGTGTGTGTGTGTGTGTGTGTGTGTAACTGGTTAAGCTATATTTGTGAGGGTCAAATGTCATATATATGTGTGAGAGAGAGAGAGAGAGAGAGAGAGAGAAAGAGAGAGAGAGAGAGAGAGAGAGAGAGAGAGAGAGCGAGAGAGAGAGAGAGATATGGGGTGAGTGTGTGTGTGTGTGTGTGTGTGTGTGTGTGTGTGTGTGTGTAACTGGTTAAGCTATATTTGTGAGGGTCAAATGTCATATATGTGTGTGTGTGTGTGTGTGCGTGCGTCCGTGCGTGCATGGCCTTGTTTTTATTTTCCTTAATACACACCAACTCAAAACTGAGTTCCCCACAGGCAAAAAAAAAACGTATGAATTGTACAGAACGATATTTTAAAAAAATCGAATAATGCCAAAAGTCTTCTAAGATCTTCAGGGTTAGAGGATAAACTCTACTGTTTGTACAGTATACAAATCATTACGCCTATGGAAAGTCCCCACAGAGATAATAAACCAGTCGTGTGTGTGTGTGTCAAATAAACCGAGGAAATTAAATCTGAAGAGATCGACCTTTATATCAGCGCTGGAACCCTGTGAAAAAATCATCAGCAAACACAAAACCTCCAGATAAATCTGCTTCATTAAAGGGACAGTTCATCCAGAACGGATGTCATCATTTACTCACTCTCAGGTGGTTTCAAACCTGTAAACATTTCTTTGTTCTAATGAACATGAAGAAAGATATTTGGAAGAACGTTCGCAATTTCCAGTTCTGAGACATCAACCACTACCATAGTATATATTGTATTTTTTTGTTCTGTTGAACACAATGAGATATTAGGGAATATGTCAGTAATTTTCAGTTCTGGAACATCATTGACTCGCATAGTAGGAAAAATGAAATGGTGGTCAAAGGTGCCTGAGAACTGAGATATTTGGAAGAATTTAGGAAACACAGAGTTCTCAGGCACCATTGACCACCATTTCATTTTTCCTACTATGCGAGTCAATGAAGTCCCGGAACAGAAAAATTACTGACATTCTTCCAAATATTTTCTCTGTGTTCATCAGAACCGTAATTTATACAGGTGTGTAACTACATGAGCGTGAGTAAACGATGACTGAATTTCCTTTTTTTTATGAACTATCACTTGTCATAATAGTACTAATGTATTTTATTAGTATTGATTTACTCATGTCAGACGAACAATATCAGTTTTTGTTGTTGAAGCGGTTGAAAAGAGTAAAATGAGTTTTTGTCTTACTGGTGTCAGTATAACTGCTGGAGAGAATCTCTGCAGAAGATCCGTCACAGCTGTCTGACAGTTCAACGGCCATCTTAATGTCCTCCAACCACTTCTCCATCTCTGATTTGGAACTGCGGAAGACAAAAGGGCTCTTCGATATATCCAAACACACATCACATCCCATCATTCTTCTGCACTCGTAATAAAAGTCGAGATTCAACTACCTGGCGGCCACGACAACAGACTGACGCTGTCCAAAAAGAGTGAACGAATGAGGAACGCCCCACTCCTCCTCGCTCTCACGGATCTACAGAAACACACATATGAACGTGAATACACACGTGTCGAAGAAAGTCTTTTGCCGTAAATTATTATTGTGTGATAACATGCTTGAGATGAATTGATAAACGCAAACACTGCTCACACAGATTTAAAACAAACATCACATTCATCTGAAAGGTTTTATCAATACGTGTAACAAATGCAAACGATGTAATTTCTATTCTCAGTATACAGACTTTACAGTTGAGATGGTTGTACTCACCGTCATTCCATAGAGAGGAAGCTGCCCGTGAATCTTGAACTGATTTGAGGATGTCATGCCTCGACTCGTGTACATAAGAACATCATTGAACTTCAGTCGCATTGAGAAGACGAGAAAAGAAGACATGATTGGTCCGTAAAAAAAAACGGCAAGTAATGGATTAGGACATGTGAGAGCAGACGTCTCTTACCAGAAAAAACATTCTCTGCTGAAGACCTTTACCAGAGAGTTTGCTCAGACATCCCAACCTGAAGAACTCCTGAGCGAAAACAAACAAACAAAACCACATCAACACCCGTCTCGTAACATATCAAATCCAAACTGCAGCACGTGTTAATAAATCATCCGTAACACAAACCCTTCCGGGAACGGCGAGATTCTCGATGCCAGTGAGATCTTTCTTCAGCTCGAGAAGTTTCTGGAAGTTTTCCATCTTGACGAGGGTCCCCTGAAGCTGCGCGACCGTCTCAGAGACGTCTGCGAGCGCGGCTGGAGAAAGACAAACGTGAATCGGAATAACGTGAACCTCGGAAGATACGAATGTGGCTTGTTGTGTGGCGTACCTCTTGAGTCTCTGAAGTCGTCATGTGTCGGTGGATAATGTTTACACAGCCGCTCCAGGATCTGTTTGTAATGCATGAGGCGATGCAGCGGTCGCAGGAAGATGATGTTGAGCGGCAGATAGCAAACCTTCTGGAGCTCAAAGTCTCGACACAGAACCTCCAGCTTGCGGGAGGAGCGACACGTCTTCTCAAGCTCCAGTAACGCCTCAGAATGCTTCTGAAGATGAGCCGTCAACAGCTGAGGAACACAACAACAGCAACAACACAATGAGTTCATCGCAGACTACACATGAATTTTAAAAAAAAGACGCATAAAACAAAGATTTCAATGAAGATCATGTGATGTGATGATGTTCTGACCTTCAGACCCTGAATATTCTTCAGCATTACGTCTCCGACACGCTGGTAGTCTCCTTTAATGTGTGCGTTTGATCTTCCTTCCCTGAAGACACACAAACACACAACACATTTACAGTGACATACATACATAATTTCTGTTCATCACACAACACCTTTCACATGACTTCAGATAAACCACATTTATTGTACTTAATGAGGCCTTTTTTTTATTTTGACAAGCCTCGAATACAATATCATTCATACTTGTATTGTGAAGGAAAGAAAATCAAAGGTTCAGAAGAAATATGTGAAGAACGTACATATTGATATAATGTAAATATAACCTAGAAATATGATGCAGATATAATGCAAAATGCATGAATAGTTAATGATGAAGGTGAAGCTGAAGTTCTCATGTTTTCCACCAGATGTCTCTGTTGAACATCTACACAGAGAATGTCATTTATCAGACACTTGAACTCTCACTCCAGACAAAACAAAATTAATTTATTTTTCTGTCCTTGTACTCAAGCCGTCTCCCTGCAGGACACTGAACATCACAACGGTGCTGAGAACGGTCCAGTGACTCTGAGAGAGGTCTAAAAGAGAATGCGAGTATGAAAAATCTGGCATTCAGAATCAAAATCAAATCTTATTCTGCGTTTTCAGAGCAAATGGCATCTGTTTCGCCGCTACGATTAACACACTTTAAACCAACACTGCACTTCCGGTTTGACAAACAGTACGGCAGAGCACAACCAACAGAACATTTACAACTAAATCAAAATGTTTAAGATCTTTAAAGTCCCAGTGAAATAAAAAATAGCAATTCCTATTTTTCTATGAAATATTGCAGCG
The DNA here is from genome assembly GCA_029783895.1 of Triplophysa bombifrons. Taxonomy (NCBI): domain Eukaryota; kingdom Metazoa; phylum Chordata; class Actinopteri; order Cypriniformes; family Nemacheilidae; genus Triplophysa; species Triplophysa bombifrons. The sequence goes on along the minus strand of CM056452.1, from coordinate 29,519,434 downwards.
TTTATTGTCAATAGCTGATCATTCTCTTTTTAAAATAAAGTGTCCTCTTAATCTCCAGTTAAAATCTAAAAATGCACTATTTTATGTTGGACGCCTTGGGCGGAGCATCTGTTAACTCCTCCCCTTCAACCGTCAGTCTGCTCCTAGTTCCATTTCAAAATGCAACGGTTGTTTTTACACAGCCAACGCATAACATCGGATGTACACAAAATCAGAATGCATTGTGGGTAAAAAGTAGTGAACAAATGAAGGAAATGAGAAAACCACTACAAAATGGCGGACACCCGATATATAGTGCACTATACAGGAGATAGGGGGAGAATTCAAACAGCTTCAGAAATGCATCAGAATATGGAAGTAAAAAACTATCGTAGCTTCCGGTTCACAAGGACTTTAAGGCTTTATTATATCATGTGATATTTAAAATAGACCTACTAATAATGAAAAATAAAAATGAGGAACAGGAAGTGATCATGGATCAGTGTTTAGATTTAGAATAATGGTCTTCAGCATTCAAACTGAACATGATGAGCTTACTGTTCCTGTACAAAACATTCAACAAAATCTGTTTTCAAAGTTTGTATTACAGTAAATACATTCAGATCATGTCTTCAGTACACACACACAAACATGCACATAAATTTGTCTGATGGACACACACCATCACAGGTTTGTCTGAAGGACAAACACACATTTGTCTGACACATAGACACTAAATGCAAAGACACAGAACACACGTGTTTGTCTAAAGGACCCAAATCTGAAGGCACACACACACAAACACACAAAGGTTGAAATGTGTGAATTACACACCACTGTGCCAGTCTCTGCTCCATGTCCTTCAGGAAGTTCTCATGAAATTTGTAGACGGGTTCAAAGTTGGCAAATATGAGATTCCTCAATGACTGTGGCATGGCTTCATCTGTCCCCACAAACTTCTGAAAGTGCTGTCAACACAACAACCAACATATCACAATACAACTCAAGCATTCAATACAAACACACATTGGAATACGGCAGAACTCATCATAAACAGGTTTTTATCAGAATGCTAAACGTATGTTTTGAGGATTCACACAGAAGATGTTGAACAGATGTAATAATACGACGGGCGTGGTGCTCTCGGACGCAGGAGCCAAAGAAAATATTTACAGAGCTGTAAACGCGTCACCCTGCTGCTCTTTTTCCTCTCGCCTGTAAAAATCAAACAGACCACTCGTGCCGTCAGACAGACTGAAGGAAGCCACCAAAAGAGAAGAACAAACACGGTCTGAACCTTATCTGAACCTGTTGACCTTCATCAACCCAGAAAAACATCTTTTTAAATAATATATTATTTTCATTAACGCTACATTAAACACCCGACTCAACCCAGAAATCACACGGCACGGTCCTGTTAGCCATTAAAGTCCCAGTGAAATAAAAAATGAAAATTCTTATTTTTTCATGAAATATTGGAGGGTTTATAATAAATTGTTTATCAATGTGGGTCCTTTTCTATTTGAAATTCATGTACCCTCAAAATGCACTTCCCCCTGAAATGACTTTCCATCTCAAAGGACGTAAATTAGATCACTAGGGCGGAGCATCCGTTAACTCCTCCCTTTAACTATCAGTCTGCTCCCAGTTACATTTCAAAATCTACCGTCAGTTTTTATACATCCAATCAATTTGCTGAAAAACAAAGCCACTCCCACACTTTTCTGTAGGCGTGTCAGAAGTAAAAATGATCGCAACTTTCGGTTCACGGGGACTTTAAGAAGACCTTAGCAACTGCCTATCAACCACCCAAAATCATTAGAAATGCTAAGAAACACAATCTGGCGATTTCTGCCAAACTCTTTATGAGGTGTTGGTTTCATATCTCATGACATGAAAGATTAGAGGCGGGGCTTAATTAATGCCCATTTATTATAACAATTCATCTTTCTAATAGTCACATAGTACAAATTCATATGCAAAATAATGATGGATTCCCATCCCAACCAAGGCCAAAAATCCACACCTTATTTTATCGAACTAATGCACACAAACTATCTCATAAATATCAAAGTTTTGTGTGGATTATCTGTATGTATTTAGTGTAAACTCACTAACGTGACGCTGACGTGACAGATCTGAGATGATGAGAGATAGTTACCACAGTGATGACCTCTAGATCTTTCAAATAAGTCCTCTCTGTGGTCAGAAGCTCTTTTGCGATGAAGTAAGCTTTATCTGTGGGGAATCGCTGTCAGGAGAGACAAACAAAACAAATGTTTAAGAGACAAAAACAAAAGAAACATTTAGGTTCATTACAAAACCCATAGTCAAAATTTTGTTGCCTTGTTTTTTTTCTTTGGTGTATATTTGTAAGCATTTGACATGATATAAAACACACTTAATGCATGATATGTATGTATCCGTGTTTAAATCACATACGTAATGTAAACTGAGCCCAGTGATGCATATGACAACTATGTGACGCAACACAACCAATGAGATTAAATGTCATTGATGTGCCGCCTTATTAAATCTTGCCAGGGTTTATTCAAACTCTAAAATATAAAGCAGGGAATTACATGATCGAAATCTCTTTTTAGGAGAAAATGTATGTTTAAAGTTCAAGTGAAATAAAAAACGAAAATGCCTATTTTTTCACGAAATATTGCAGCGTTTATTGAAAATAGTTGATCAATGTGGGTCATTTTCTTTTTTTAATTCTTGTGCCCTCATAATCTTCAATTAAATCTAAAAAAGGCACTTCCTCCCGTTAGTGACTATCCATCTTAAATGATGTATGTTAGATGGCTTGGGCGGAGCATCCGTTCACCCCTCCCCTTCAACTGTCAGTCTGCTGCCAGCTCCATTTCAAAATGCAGTTTTTATACATCCAATCAGAAGCCTCGCCCACTATTTTTTCCATTCGAAACATTCCGGTTCACGCGGACTTTAAGCACAAAGTATAAAGTTAATCTTGACGGATGAGGTGAAAACAGATGTGACTGAATCCCATAATCTTCCCCAAATAGACTGGAATTGAGGTTGAATTTATCTAGGTCTCCTATTCGGAGACGTCCACAGAGACACTTGACCATAATAGAGTGAAAACACATCTCTCTTCATTTCTCGGGATGAATTTATGAAATCAAGAGCGACGAAATTCAGAAACGCAAGAGGAGGTGATGGGAGAACAACACTGGCTTTTCACAAATAAAACAAGTTCACTTAATAGAAGAGCATCACAGAAACACACAATCTCAGTACAAATCTAACTGTTTCCGTCCCTCCCTCCCCAAAAGACAAACCTTCCTGCGAACCTCGTCCTCGTCGTCCGTGCGGACGAATCCTCCGTCGGTCAGTAACGGGCTGGTGAGAGGAGACGGCTGTCGTCCATCTGGACTGTGACCGAGGCTGAGACTCTGTTTCTGTCCGTTCACCATCACCCTGACGGCCGATGGAGACTCGCTGCTGCTCACAGGACCTGAAGGAGAACAGGCAGGTTACACTAAAGCCCTGGTGTTTCGTTTTTGAAGTGCAGTGAATTTGTTAGTGCTTTGGTGAACGTATCTAAAATCAAATATTATTTTTTACTACGGCACATGAACCCTGCTGAAGAGGCGAGCGTAGATGGAAATCGATACGTTGATTGCATCTACGCTCGAGCTTTCGGCAGGAGGTTTTAAAATCGTTCTCGAGACTATTGTCAGGAAGGTGACGATGAACACCACACGGACAGACGGATGGACCAAGGCAGACAGCATCACATTAGGATACAGACATGAATGAGTCACTTCGTCTCGAGGACTGCGGGGAGGGACACGTTTCAGCTCCCGTCCAGAAGATGACTACATCTACAACTGCACAATCACTACATTCACATACTTGCCCGACAAAGTCCCGCGACATTTCAAGTGAACCGAAGATCCACAACGCAGGAGGATGGAAGAGTCGCAAAGCTGCTGATAAACAAACTCATACGGACATGCAGGAACGTCTTCGTCATCAAACATGCCACACAAACCACTACAACTACCACTATTCTAACACACAACAACACGGACCGGGGGATCTAACACATCTAGGGGGACATCATAAGTCATCGACGCAAACATCTGGAACAACCAGTTTTTATTTCTAATAATACACATTCATGTACAATGTTAAAAAAGACGAGGAGTATTGAGGGTGATAACATCAGACATCCATCATACAGAAAATACCCCCAAAAAGTGCTACAGGATAATAAAAACATGAGAACTAAGGCTGTGATAGTTCGTCAGATGTGATGTGATTGTTTAGTTTGTAAACACTTACTGGTTAGTTTTGCATAGGTGTCACAGTTATGACACTGTTAACTAAGTATTTCAAATATTACATTTATCATATATCAGAAACATTCACACAGCTCAGAAATGTATAGTTCATACTGAAACAAACAGAAGATCACAAGTGTCAATCATTCAATATTCCCTTCATTATCAAATGTTATTAACATTTACATTTAGGCATAATTTTATAAAATGTACAAAATGCTACACGAAAGAACAAGACTCTACTTTGGTCACTGATGATAAATAACAAATTACTGGAAACGCTGGCTGGATAAAATTGACATGCATTCATATTAACATTGACGTAAACACTGGATCTTTCTTCTTGTGAAATAACTGCGGTGGTCTTGTGAATGGCTTCAATAACACTTTCCGAAACTTTTCATTAACGTAATTCTTGCCATCGTTAACATAAACGGTCTTACTATGGGTTCACACCAAACGCGAAATTAAGCGTGTGCGAAAGTAACTTGCATACAAAAGTCAATGCAAAGACATACAGACGCAGCTCGCGACTAAATTTGTTTCAGATCGTGTCACTAAATTTACCAACTTTTCCCGCAAGTAATACATAGCTTGGAGGGCTATTGTTCGTGTTTGGTTAGAACCCTTAGCTAGGGGTAATTCAGATTTCGATTCTAAAAAATGTACGCGAGCCGTACAATTTTCTCTAAGAAACGTTTTTTTCTCACTCTGAAACGGTCTAGGCACGCCGACGCACCTAACACAATGCCTGACACATGTAAGAGAATCTTACAGAGTGTAATAAGCTGTCAGCTGTTGTTAACAGACATCGACAACTCATTCAATTTACAGAGTGTGTGATTCCAAATCACCTGTGTTTATATACACTCTTAAAAAATAAAAGCTGCTTCAAAAGGTCAATCTGACACTTTGATCCCATAGAAACCATCTGAAGAAGCTTTCCATTTCAAAAAAAGTTCTACCGATAATAAAAAAGTAAGAAAGAGATGGTTCTTTTAACAACATTTGACTGAATGGTTCTTTGTGAATCCTAAAATGGTTCTTCTATGGCATCACTTGTGAAGAACCTTTTAAGCACCTTTATTTTTTATGAAGTTTTTTTCCAGATTCATCACTTTTTGTATAAGTTTTACAACAAATACTTTGTATGCCTATACTATGGTTACGGTCGCAGAACCATGGTTTAACCAAAGTATTATTTTTTTGAAGTAAGCAAACACAAAACAAGCTAAAACGTGGATAGAAAAACATAATCAGTTAACACGCATTTTTAAAAGCCATTTTAAAATGCACATGCCAGTTCTTAAAACAATATTTTCCTCAGTCTGTTCAAATCTCACCCATGTCTACTTCCACTTCAGAAGACCACTGCGTTATAAAAGACTCGTATACACATATGCGAGGGAAGAGACAGAGACCAGAAGAAAAGAAACAGATGAAGCATTCCGGAGAAACACATGCTGTCAATTGTGAGTCGAGCACAGGTTCAGCGATCATCGAGCGTCACCGCAAACAGATGACAGTGATGAGGAGTGCCAGACGAACAGAAAAAAGAAGCTGGGCAGCAAAGCAAAACAAAATCTAAGGTTGACACTAGTGTTTTTAAAGGAGTGATGCATGCTGGGAACACAAACAATGCCACCAAATCAAGCCCAAGTGAACCTATCAAAAATAAGCGGATAAGAAAGCTTGGTGGAGGCATCGTGATCACACCAATAATAACAACCGGCCTCAATTAACCAAACTAACCATAAAATCAGCTGGAACACTTTCCACTTTTGCCGACAATACATTGTGACAGATGAGCTCACTTGATCTGTTATAGCACACAATGCAATCTCAGTTTAAGACAAATATCATCTAGCACCTGTCGCATTAACTAGACTTCAACACAAATGACCATTACAAGTTTGAAATACCACACTACTTTTACAAAAACGTACCAAACATCTGCGTTCACCACCGTTTCAACAAAACTACTATTCCAAAAATTATAATATGAGCTAAAGCTATTGGCTACATGATGGTATTTTTGTATTTACAGGTTATGTAAATGCATATCACCGTTCTTTATATTTTTGTAATTCCTCGTTGCTACAAAACTGACTAGAAAGTAATCGTTCACATTAACAAATATTTGGCAACATCTACTGTCTAGTCACTGCTCAAAATGTGTAAATAAACTTACATCACATCTGCTTATCTTTTATTGCATCGACACACATGGCACTTTACAATACGACTTTCAATAGCTCTGAAGATCTGAGTTAATGTTCTAATGGAAATCAATAGACATTCCGACAGAACACTGTCTTGTCACCCTAAAAGCATGAAAACAACATTAGAGCATCTTCTTCAGTTTCTACACCACTTGTGGCACCAAACAGAACTGCAACAATAACACTGTGCATCCACACAAGACAGGGTGCAATTCCACTTGCGGCCACTAGTTGTGCTAAAATCCTAAACTGCACATCGTAGTATCTCTCCTGAACCTCCAAATCACAAAACTGGACCCTCAGTCACACATCATCCTCTCTAACAGTTGAAGAATTGTCCCTCATCCTCATTACTGACAGGATAATGATATCCATCCTCTCTGCCCTGACCCTTATCCTCCAGCTGGATGCTGCCAATTGAGAACTTGTTTCGGGGGACAGGAGAGGAACCTGCCGCTCCGGGATTTCCGTACACTAGAGGCTGATTGTAAGAGTTGCTGCCTGCATCTGATTCAGTATCACTAGACTCTGTTCCACTGCTGGCAGACCCGTCAATCATATGATCTGGACTGTTGTGATCATTAGCACTCAGTCGACTTCCATACACTTGTTGGGGAGTGTTGGATCGAGCTTGACTAGACGCTCCACGCCCATTAGCGGCTAGGCAGCGCTCAAGGGCGGCGATACGTTCGGCCCTCGACACCACCGGTCGCGGTTCATTGGCCGGGGTGGAATTGAGTTGGCTCAGAATCATGGGGTCGGTCTCTGAGCGGTTACGCATACCGTTTTGTAACTTCTGCAAGTGCGGGGAGCGGCTGACAATCGGGGAGTAGCTCCCGTAATGTTGGGCATCTCCCCCAGAGCGGCCGGTAGAAAGATGACGTCCACCGTCATCCCACCGACGACGCCAACTATAACCCATCTGCTCTGTATTGTGAAAACCGCTTAACACTGGACTGCAATTTGCACTTCTGGAAGCTAAAACGTGAGCGTTCGGCGACTTGGGGCCGTGAAATATTTCATCAACCAGAGTACTGCTGAGCGGGAAAGCTCGCGGTGATCCGTTACCACAAAACGAGCCGTTAGATGACTGACTGCCATTGAAAGTGTCTGAACTCTGAGCCGACCGATGGCTAGTTAAAGGAGACTCCCTGAATCTCGACTTGCCCGCTCCGTGGCCATTCTGTTGACCGTTTCCATTAACCTTACTTGCGGCCCCTCTACAGCCGACTGGCTGGACCTCATCATTGTCATGTGTGCGGGAGCGAGATACAGTGATGCGACCTTTCACCAAATCATATTCACTATCAATATCACTGCAGTCGATGTAAGGTATGGAGGAGCTGCTACCCTTGGCAGCGAGCAATGCTAGACCTGTGCTCAGATGCTCGGCCTGATGCTTGGATGGGGATGGCTTGAATCGAGCATCCGCCTCGTCGTGGGTCCCGTTCCGGCATCCGTTGCTTTGAGAAGTTGGGCTCCCAACATAGCGTTGGTGAGACGGGTTCTCCAAGGTAACTTGAGCGCAGTGAGCCGAGTCCACCTGCTGACCTGAACCGCTGGCATTCCACTGAAACACAGAGATAAATACAAGAGAAGATGAGACTGTCTTTACGTCTGATCAGAGTAGGCCATTTTAGGATTGACATGGTATACTTGTCCAGTTTATATTCACCTCTCCGTGATCATCAGCACACAGTTTGGGTGGAAATGAAGGAAGGTCGCTGTTGGACTGAATTCTACTGTGTTTCCTGAAGACAGGAGATGTGAACGGAATGGAAAAGATTAGCCACGCAGCAATGTCTTGACTGACCAGACTGAAGTCTGAAAATGGCGGACTGGAGCTTTAAAGATCAAGAGGGTTATATCTCACCTTTCAAATGGAATCTTCTTGAATTCTGAGTCTTTTACATAATCAATAACCTGCCGTTGTGTGCGACCACTACAAGACAAAACATGACGGATAATGAACTAATTGTATAGTTCTATCAATCCAGACACAACACACAGCAAACAACACATTTTGTTGGGAATGAAGTGCTTGTCAACCTGAATCTGAAGGAGGAACCCCTGGTGAAGATAACGGGTTTGGGTTTGGGTTTAGGCTCTTCAAAGAGTCGGAAGAAGGCGTGATATTCCACACAGATCTTCCAGAAGACTTTACAGCAGTCTCTGCTTCCCATCATAAACTCTAGAGTGTCCTGACAGTTACTCTGCTTAACACAATATTCCAATATTAATTGAAAACTCGCATCCGGTTCCAAGGTAGGTAACTTATACTAACAACGTCGTTACAAGTTAAAAAGTTCTGGCCAAAGTTAAAGATATATGTTTGGGTAAAACACTGTCTTGTTGTTTTAAAATGATCTCCAAAGCAAGCACTTACGTTTAAGTCGGGCCGTAGTTTTATGAGAAAGCGTTTGCGCTTGAAGCTCAGCTTGCGGACTTTAGACCAGTTGAAGGAATTGATTTTGGTGTGGCCCTTTAAACGAAGAAATAAAGGCACATTACAAGAGACAAATCTTACAAGACACGTATGACGGGCTTCGCGCTGAGATCAAATTACCTGAAAGACCAGGATACCGGAATGAGCCACAGCGAGGTTGAGTTTAGTGCCTTCTCGGTCTTTAGCAGAATGAAGACGAACTCCATACATCTCCAGTCTTCTGCCGATCTCCAGGAGATGATGATCCGAGTCAGCCGGGGTCTGTCCGCTATACAAACATTACATTACTCAAGATTTCATTCACATGTCCAGACATGATAAGGCAGAGCAGAAGCGTCTCACTCACACGTGCTTCTGATGATATTCCATGATTCTGTCCATCAGAGCGTCCTGATCTGGAATGTACTTGTTGTTAAGCAGATGTTGTTTACACTGAACCTCATCAAAATCTCCAATCTCAGCTAGAAAAACACAATTATACAAGTCAGACACGCAGACTCAAAAAAAAAACCACTTCAATATCCTTGAATATTTACCTAAGTTCAATACCTAGATACAGATAATCTTAGTGTTTTTCGACCTTGCCATAGTAAATACTTGAGTTTATCATTTCACTTAAGTTCATACTATAGAAAACTGATGTATACACTAACAAAGTGTAGTGCTCTCTAGTATACACTACAGTTTACTAGAGTAAATACTAAAGTTAAGTATAGTATTTTGGGGGAAATTGAGCATTTATTAAGATAGCATTTGTTATATTATTCAATTAGCAATCCCATGATACTTGATTTTGGTGAATATTTAATCAATTGTATGTTTGTATTTTTATCATGGTATGTTGTATCACAGAGTATAAGGCTTTGGTTTGTACCAGCGGTCAGTACATCAAGTCTCTTACTGATGCTACACCAGTCGTGAGAGCGGTTTCCATGGCAACTGAATATCCAGTGAGTTTATGACATGGAAGCAATGCTTGTTGGACACGATCTGAACATTCTTTTTCATGAGCGACGACACAAGTATAATCTCATAATCTCTCAGTCCATTGACACCCCGGGTCCTTTAAATTTTCTATTAGTATCACGACGCCAACAAAAACTAGGACAGGATTTACATACTAAACACACAATGCTGTTGTGATGGAGATCACTGGGAGCAAATCTGCAAGTTTCTGAAATATTCTTACACTGCACTATGTTTGACACCAGCAGGGCGGCGCTGCTCTCATTGCAGGTCAAGTGGCCGCAAGCCAGATCGTGTTTGATCTGCAGGGCAAAAAGATACCTGTGAACAGAGAATATAGGGTTTTCAGTACAGACAATGAAAAGCCAACAGAAAAATGATGGACATTCACTGACTGCTTCCTGAGAAACAGAACTAAAACATTTACATGCACCATTACAGTCACCGTAACACGGGTCATAAAATGAAACTGAACAATGAATTGAGCCATTTACTACAGAATAGTATACATTAACAAAACACAGCAATTCTTTGAATATCCTACAGTACACTACAATGTGCTTTAGGAAAAATATTAATGTGAGAATTTCTGAATGCTGATTTACCAACGCTTAACTTATTTATACTTCTGGAAATAACTTATTTAAATTGATGGGAAATTTCACTTCAAAATCCGTTTCATTTTGCAAAAATATACACATTTTTAAGACTAGCACTACACGTTTTTATTTTAATGAGTTTGATGTCAACAGGTCACGTGGGGGCGTTTGATTTTAAAGCACTCATAAAAACACAATTAAAAGGTTACAGTACTGTGCAAGCATGGTTTTAGACACACACGCCCTTGTTTTCATCTCTATTAACTCTAATCTGAGAGCCACTGGTCTCCACTGAATAATGCCTGAATTCAACTGAAGAGCAACATAAAACTCAAATAAGAATTTGACAGGGTACTGTGGGATGTCTTTTCAATCAATCAAACAATGAATATATTTATTTTTATACTTATGCATTGGGCAGACACTTTCATCCAAAGCGATTTACATTGCATTATCCTATTCATTTGTTTCTAAGTATGTGCAATCCGGTGGGATCGAAGCCACGACCTTGCATTGTTAACACAATGCTCTAACCACTGAGCTACAGGAAAGAAAAACTCAAAATAAGAAGATCATTAACGTGCTTAGACATCATTCGACTTTAGACATCATTCGAGCATTTAACGCTCACAAATAATGCAACATGGGCAAAAATCTCTTAAAACGTAGATGCGGATTCATTTACGGAGTAATTACTCACCAGGGAACACATTTTTATTAAAGTTTGAAAAAGTTGTCGGAGGCTTGTTGGTGGTGGTATCGAGCGACCATAAGTGTAATGTGTTTATAGCATCGAGTTAGCTTACTTCTGCCGATTGTATTTCAGTTTAAAAGTAGCAAATGTTGTGTTGATTTGTAAAGATTATCTTTATTGGCAAAACGTGTAAACATCATAAACTTTTGTTAATCAAGGAGTTTATTTTTTGCGATCTAAGAAAAAGTATATTGGAAAAATATATATGGCTTTGGGTCGAGGGAACCAGCGGTAGGCTAACTTCACGTTAGCCTACAAAAACCTCTCCATTATAGAGTACATTTAGGTCGTTGGTTTACTTCCCAAAACTCATTTTAATGCACCGAAATTGCCAATCTGCCAAATGTAGAAATTACACTTTAAAAAGCGACTTAAAAACGCTGCTGTACTCAGAACAATTAAACAGCTCATTTGAAACTCCTCAGAGCATTTTGAGAAACACAGTTTGAGTCTGTTTCTCTTTGTTTTTAACCACAAGTGTTGTTCACTATATTCAAGTAATCCATCAAACAGAGTTCACTTGTAAAAGGGAAAAATATCTGTGGCTGAAATGGTTTGGGATTGGCAGAAATAAAACGAGCAGCCATCTGAGGAAAAAACTTTAAAGCTAGTCTGTCTTCTGGCTCGACTTCAATAGCTTAGTGACAAGAATCTACAGAACCTTCAGAAACCCTGAGAGTGTTTAACCATCTCACACAGAGCACAAACTGTTCCTGACATTGACATATGCTTTGTCGCTGGAGTCTTTCTGTCAGACACGACAACATCACGTGTCAACAAACAGCCAGAGAATATTCAAATATCATCTAACCATCACTAAGAAATCATTTGTCCTAAATGCCTGAAGGCCGTTTTATGACCACCAAATTCAACTTTCTACAGGACGGACATTAAATCCACGTTAAAATGGTTGAATACGCACAGACATTGACAACAACTATAATCATGATGTCTATGTGGAGGCCTTGAAATCTCTTGGATGTCCCTAAATTATCTTTATTTGTGTTCCGAAGACACAGAGACCACTTTGAGGTCTCAAAACATCTTGGAACCTAATGTGGGTGAGTAAAAAATAACACCACTTTGATTTTGAGGTAAACTTTAATATTAAACTCTTAATATTAAAACCATACAACTGGTTTATACACTTCCGTCTGATTACAAGTTCAAAGACGTTATACCTTCACAAAACATTATTTACAAAAGCGTGAAATGCAGAACACAAATGTTACCTGGTGTGTTCTTCTAACAGCTGCGTGTGATCTGGAGGAAAAAACTTCACCACAAATCGCAGGATTGTGTTCTTGGGTCCTGCAAAGAGACACAAACAACATGTTGCATGTGTTCACAAAGAGACAGACGGACCATCAACTCATATGGATGATATTTATATTTATATACATACGTCTGATTTGCTTTAGAATCGGCTTCAGCAGATCCAACCAAACCTAAAGAAAGAAACAAACAGAAATGGTTATTGTAGTATTGTTATAGTTGTGGTGTGGAAGCTACTATGCTACTAAATTGACCATGATTTTAGAATGGGTCTTCAGTCAGAATAGCACATTATTGTCGGTTCGGTATGTTGTACTGCTGTGTAGCATTTGTGTTGTTGATTTAGCAGTCAAAACTGTTTTTCCAAACTATCTTAGCGGGCACTAAAGTGAAAATGTGGGTTGTGGAAATGAGACTTCCACTTTGAGTTAAGATTAGGGCCATCAACGTAAACACATGCCATACATTTTTTCAGATTATCACAATAAAATATTTCACCTGATTAACCCAGCATCCGTTTATTTGGTCATCCTTTGTCTAGCTTTACATTATATGTGACCCTTGACAACAAAACAGTCTTATGGGTCAGTTTTTGGTTACATGGTACATGGATAAACCAGTTGACCGGGGGGGTTAGCAATCATACGTGTCTTTTGCATTCGCGTTGCGTGCATTCAATTTTATAATATGTCCGTCTGAGCGGCCAAAGCATCCCTTCCGGCCCTATAGGTTAGCGGCCTACCGGGAATACACCCGGTACACCAGATGGCCAGTCCGCCCCTGTGCTAAAATGAACAAAAACACACGATTATGCCAGAAAGCCTGTTTTGTCTAGTAATTTTGTATGCACGGATTTAAATGTGTTACATGAAATCTTAAATGAATGCAAAGAATTGTGAAAACAGAAAAGGGGTCAGATCTGCGTAGAGCAGCAGCTCTTAAAGGGGCGGCGTTCTTAAACCTGCTGCTGTGACTCCTCCCACAAATGTTAAACAAAGAACAAAAATGAAGAGAAATTCAATGTGTTTCGTAGCTTTAATTCTTTATTTCTTTTAGAATTTAACATGGAATACTGTTAAGTTAATTCCATTTCTGTATATTTCCAACTTGATAGACATGATAGCTCTCAGTTATAATGTACCTCAGTGTTGAACGGATATAATTCATGTTAAAAGAAAAATTCATAAATTTAATGGAGATATCAGTTGCAGTACTTATATATTATAAGATTTTATTCATAAAATGATGCTGTCAAAGAAATCTTTTGTTTCTACATTTATTTTTAGATTAATTGTGCAATAATAAGAATGTAAAAGGTATATTTAAAAACATTAATGTTACGTGCGCTTAATCGTGATTAATCACATAGAAAATGTGCGATTAATCAGATTATTTTGTTATTTGATTGACAGCACTAGTTAAGATCCTCCGACATCAGAATGTAAAACGCAGTGTTGCTCACCATCATTTTGCGGTGATCCTGAAACTCCAAACCAAAGTAATCTCCCTCGATGAGATTCAGATGAGTACACACCAGATCAAACAGAATCTTCCCTTGAGCACGTTGCTGTGAAAACAATAACACACATTATGACATCATTAGCATCACAATCCCTCACTTTTCATGTTCTTAAACAAAGCAAAAGCATTATCTGAAGATGCAGAGTCGCACATAAACCTTCTCAATTTCTATGTATATGACAGTAATGATGAAAGGATTCATTGAAATGTAGAATAACAGTAAATTGTGCGAGGTGACGTCACTCGTCTGTAATGAACACAATGATCATTTTCCTTCAACTTCACAAGAGTTTGAAGAAGACACCCGGCACAGGTGACCTATGGCCTCACTCTTTAAACAACACAAACACAAGAGGACAACATGTGCCACACAGCTGAAGATACACACCAGACATCAGACGCGATGTAGATGATAACACAGACGTCAACACGATGACTGATGTCATAAAGACAAAATATTTCACACCTGCAGTCAAAATAAAACAAATAATACTAGAATTTCAATACAAACATCTGGAATGCTATAATTCCCAGGATTAAAGGGATTGTTCCGCAATTTTTTTAAAACAGCCATCGTTTTTCAACATCATGTGACTGAATTAATGACTTTCAAAAGATATTTTGAGAAATGTCTTGGTGGTTTTGTGTTCAAACCATGGAAGTCAATGGGATTCAGTGTTGTCTGTTTATCAACATTCTTCAAATTATCTTCTGCTGCGTTCTCGCTTTAGCAATACGTCATTTATTGGACAGGACTTTTTTATTTCTAAATGATGATGAAGCAAAAATACACACACACTGCTTGACCTGCTCATATTCACAGAAATCGTAGACGCTTGATTTAACGGGATAAGTTAATGATTTTAAGTTGCAGGAAATTGTGGAGGTTTGATTCTTTCAGTTAAACACACAGTTAGTCTGTCCACAGCTCTTTAATACTCTTGTGAACTTCATCACCTCACGTGGTTGCCAATGAAAACGCTCAACATTTGCCAGCTGGCGTCTAGTAACACACGGTTAAATATGGCACATGATGGGCGGGCTGAGGTTACGAAAGAGTTCTTGCGTTCATTTTGGAAGAAGAAAACGGAGAACTTCCATTACGGCACATCACGGTCCACAGACGCAGATATATCTGACTTCTTCAAGCGTACAGAAGACAGTTTACAGTAATGACTCTCACCCCTCCCAATGACTGATGGTCTCACAGGACCACATGAAAGCTTGTTTACACGCAATATTCACAGCATGTTACGCTGCAATTTGTATGCATGATAACAGTTGACCATAGATCTAAAAAAAGTCACACTGCCTATTTCACTTTGACTTTGACTTTTGACTTTTCTGAGTCATGTTTGTAAAACAATAACTGGCTGAAATTCAAATTTTCAGCTCTTAAAAAAAACAAAAAGGAGGATAACACCTCTAAACAAGCTGGAAATATGATGTTAATGGTCTCTTCGTCTTCGTCTCTAACTGTAAAATTCTTGGGCTGCATAAGCTTCATTGTGCATAGTGGACTTCATGCCAATACTCATAGTTCTGCTTACGTTGAACTACTGTAGCAAAATAAACTTGCCCTGTCTGTCAGCAGGAGAAAAACAGAGAACGATGAAAATATTTGCCCAACGCTTCCATTCCATTCCAGCCAAAGTCAGTCAAACATGCATCAGAAACCAGGAGAACTTTGAGGCGGTTTAAAAGTCCCAGTGAAATTAAAAAATGACAATTCTTATTTTTTCATGAAATATAGAAACGTTTGTAGTAAATACTTTATAAATGTGGATCATCTTCTTTTAAAAATTCATGTACCCTCATAATCTTCAGTTAAAATCTGAAAATGCACTTCCGCCCTGAAATTACTATACGTCTAAATGATGTAAATTAGACGGCTTGGCCGGATCATCCGTTGACTCCTCCCCTTAAGCTGTCAGTCTGCTGCCAGCTCAGCTTCATTTCAAAATTAATGCAACAGCTGTTTATACACATCCACTCAATTCGCGGTGAAAAACGCAAGCCACGCCCACTTATTTTCTTCTTTTAATTTCCTTTTCACTTAAAAATGTGTCAGAATACGGAAGTAGAAATGACCGTGATTTCCTATTCACGCCGGACTAATACAGCATGTTGCCATGGAGACCATCCATGATCTGGACCTTTGCTTTGATCAATCCGGACCTCCAGAAATATCCATTAAAAAACGTATTTGGTTGTTTAAATTGAGCGGCGCGTCACACGCGTTCTCAGGAACATTTATGTAGCCAAACTGAAAAAATTTGTTGTAGTCAGATCCACAACAAGAAGTGAAAACGAATAAAAACGCAGTCTAATCAGAGCGACTAGAACAGCATCTGAACCCAACAACACTATTTTGCGTAGTCATATAGAATGGGATTTGTTGGAGCGATAACTACGTGAGAGGTCCATTGAGGACACACTTGTGGAAGCACACAGGAGCATCTGTAGATGCAGTCTGGAGATCTACAGGATTCCAGCTGTTTCCATGTGTCACACAAGGCCTGGCTGGAGCCGCTGGGAGAACTGCCAGATCGCACACCCTCCATCTGCTGCCAATGCCAACTGCTGGCACACACGACCACTCCATGTGCTTGATGTTTCGAGCATGTGATAAGAGTCTGAAGCTGGAGGATGCTTTCATGTGGGATGGAGAGTTAAGCGGGTCACACAGGGGTCGACGGAAATCTAACCTCTAATGTAAACAGATGAGCTCAGAGAAAGACCCTCAGACTCTCATCACGAGCAGATGAAAATGAAACCTGTACATTTCAGGACAAACGTTAACACGACTTTACTTTGTATTTATTATTATTCTTTTACTACAATTGGTTCTGCTTGCTTTCTGGTCACTTTTCGTGATCTCAACCAAAATCCAGAAATTCCATCAAAAACAGTTCCATCGAGCATTTTTTCCTCATTGAACATTTGGTTTGATTTGGAAACGCGTCAGATTCCAGATTCTCTTTCATGTCGACATGAAACACAGAAGCCTTTGTGTGAAATACAGAGGAAACATTCAGAGCCACCGATCTTCTACAATAAAATAATGAATGAAGGAAATTAACACTTGATGCAAACATGAGGAATCCTGACTGTCGCTGCGTGTCGATAGTCTCTCGCTACGAGGTCGTTCCTAGCTTTGGTTGCTCTAGTAACATTTATAAAAAAAAATGCAATAACTGCAAGAAACTGATGATGTGAACTCTGCTGCTTAACTCCTATTGGTAGTCGCTCCCGAAAGTCACTCATGATTTGCATAAAGATAAGCAAATCTCATTTTAGTCACATCTCTAGACACGCCCACTTCCTGTTGCCAACGAAAGTCGCCGGCTCTCCATCGAAATGAATGGCATCACCTCGCTTCGTCGCTGGCGGTCTGAATGGGCTGTGATTCTGACCCAGACATCTGCACTTCACATGCAACCCGTCAGAATGTTCCTCTGATTAATGTGAGATGTGGCAAATAGAGGCAGACCATAAATAAATCTGAAGTCATTTTGACTAATAAAACTTCAACACTAAAGCTTCAATCTGTAACTCTTAGTCATCTTCTACACATTGTTGTGACTGGTGCCATTTTTGGATCATTTGACATTGTGTCAACCTAAAGATAAAGTACGGCATCATGTCTTTCTGTGACTGGGACCATAACTCCAGACCAGCTTTAAACCGGATGCTGCTGACCACCGTGTGTCTGTAACAAGAGGTCTCTATGTTATATGAAGCACAGTAGCTCATTGAGTCTCAGCACGCTGCTTCAATCACATCCAGATGTTCTGATCATTCATATGGCTTGACTTCACCTTCCCATAACACACTTTCATGCATTAAAACTGTCATTTAACTTTACAGTCTTATCAGACAGAGAGAAATGATTCTCAAACGGTCCACAAAAGAACATCGTAAACACAACTCATGATCACAAATGTAAAATAACTCAATTCAGCAATGAATCTCTAGACTGCACAGAATTCCAGCCAGCAGGAGTCAGACGTGATCTCATTGAAATTCTGCTCAGCTCCAGCCAAACAAAAGATTCAGTGGCACAATAAAAACTTCCTCAAATCTTTCCACTTTGAAAGTGGAAAGGAAAACTCCAAATGTTCATCAAAGTTGCTAAAATGCTCTGGATGTTAACCCTCACAGTGACCAAAACTAAAGGGCCACACATTTCCAACTAAATCCTTTAAGATTTTCGGCCAGATTGTGTTTTGAGGGTCCTTTTTGCAAACAAGGAACATCTTCACACAACCACGTGACATCTCTCTTCATGCTGTTAAAGGAATGTGTTTTGCTGTGGATGGTCAGCGATGATCTTTTATTTCATTGGCTGGTGGTGAGTCACAATGAGCATCATTCATCAGCTGTGAGAGATGTGCCACCTCTTTATCAGACAAACACCGGCCTGTGGATCAGATTAACAGCGTTTGGGTGAAATGCACGCTGGGCTTCACAATGATTTCATTCATTCGGCTTCTCTCCCGCTAAACTTCTTTTATTTCTCATATCCAAAAAAGGGTGCATAAGGCCTGACAAACACTCTCACATGTCCCTCGTAATACAAGATGGTAAACATTAGGGCTGTCAAACGATAACTCGCATCCAGAATACAAGTTTGTGTTTACATAATACATGTCGGTGTACTGTGCATATTAATTTAGTATTTATGAACACATACACAAATGCATATACCTAATAAAAATATAAAATATAACAATTATTAAACGTTTATTTTGAATTTCAATTATGAGTAAATATAAATTAATACATTTAAATATTTCCTAAATATGTAGGTATGTGTATGTTTTGTGTTCATAAATACAAAATTAATACGTAAAGCACACAGATATATATTATGTAAACACAAACCTTTATTCTGGATGCGATTAATCGGTTGACAGCCCTACTTAAAATAAAAAAAATGCTTTAAAGCAAATAAAGATCATTATGTTAATCATTTATTTGTAATCTAATTAGCATAATTCTGTCATAAACGTACAAATATAAAAAAAATCTATCTAACGACAGTATAAGGAGAAAAGGAAACCAAAACTAACCACCTCCTTCGAAGCATCCGGCCTATGAATCGAGACACCGATATTGATTTGTACCTCTGTACTAAAAATACATCAAGAGGTGCAAATCATTTCTGCCATGCGTTTTATTTTTCAAACTAGCATTTTTGATTTATGAACTAAAATGTTAAATAGCACAAAATGTATATAAACAGCAGCCAGTCGCACTGGTTAAATACAGTTCCAGTGTTGGAAAAAAAACTCAATAAGTTAACTTAGAACTTAATAAGATCTGACAAACCCCTCTCACTCCCATCCCATGAGAATGTGTGGGCGTACACACGGCTGAGCGGCGTTTGAGCCGGGCATTATTAAAAGTCACGCTCAGATCATTAAAACTCGTCTCTGAGGTGATGCTAATGGTGTGAATGCTAATGAAAAACACAGAGGAAAGACCTGATCTCAACTAATGTGGACTTAAAAGATTAAATGTGGAAGAGACTCGTGGGAAATAACACACGATTGCTTCATTATTATTAAATCAAGTTCACGGGTGCTTTCAGAGGAGATCGAAGTGTACTGGTATCTGTCAAAAAAAAGAGTTTAGGGTCTCTGGTTTGCCCCTTCGGTCGGTCACATGTTGGTGTACATTGATCTATTTAAAGAGATCACAGTGTTGTTGATCCCATCACACACAAACACACACACTCAATACTGTACAACACATGCCGGGCGTTACTTAAAAAAAAAATCCCTGAGACAGAAATAAACATAAGACCAACCATGTAAAATCCACAACTAGTCCAAGCGGGACCCGATCCAGTCAAATATATAGCATACGGTTGCAAGCAAACTGGGGCTGACCTCTAGACAAGCAATGACTTATATTGATAGTCGCATAGGCATAGTGAGAATTCTGTAATCACCCTCTTTACGTTTCAAACCTGTATGACTGTATAATGTGTAAACCGTATAAACACAAAATAAAACATTTGAAAGAAAGTTAGTAACAGAAAACCGTTCGTCCACATTGACTTTTTTTACACAATAGAAGTCAATCGGGAAAATTGGTAAATGATTACAGAAATTTCGTTTTGGTGGGGATCTACGGTACCTCTAATCATGACTTGACTTATTTTGACATATTACACATTTTACAAATAGCTTCCTGGAACATACTGCATTAGGTTTTCTTTTCAATGGGTTTTTCTTTATTTTTTGTTTTTCCACAAAATTAAGCTGGATATGGATTTGAGATGACACGGGCATCCGACTTGCCGAAGAGCGCTCAAACCAAGAAGAGGAGGGGCTATGTATATAAGCTAATACGTTTGCATTTTGAGTGACGTGTGACGTTAACTTAACGTCAATCGGCGCACAGCGTTACTTGTGCGCATGGCGACATATGACGTTAATGTCGCACCAGACGGCGCTTATTTAACGCCTGGTGGCGTTAAGAAATCTGCGTTTTATTATTAATACGGCGATCAAAAGCATGCGATTTGTGATACTGTTGGCTTTCGATAGTACAACACACACACAGGTTTCTGCAAAGAAACTTGTGTGGTTCTGGTTGAATCCTTCAGATGAGCTGCAGGTCACTGCTGTCTTCAGGAATGAATTTAGAGTTCTGCAGTCTATTAAATTGTTTTCTATACAGTTTTCTAAGATAACTGCAGGGTTTAATAAAAAGAAGATCAGTAAAAGTACACACGCACTCAACAGCGATGATAGTTCAGCCTATCCCTATTCCTTGTTTCTATCATCTTCTTCAGAACACAAACGAAGATATTTCAAAGAATGTTGATAACCGAACAACACTGAACCTCACTGACTTCCATTACATGAACACTAAACCACTGAGACATTTCTCAAAATATCTACTTTTGTGTTCCACTGAAGAAAGTTTTGCATACTGATAAATAAATGACAAACAATTTTTTGGGGTGAACTATCACAATAAGGAATCCCCATGGACCTTTGAGCTCTCATGATGCAGATGGGACTGTTATCTTCGTGGTAATGGAAATGTAGTGGACAGTAGAATAATACTGAAGTGTGAAATAAGAGCTGGAGAAGAGACGATGCAGGAGATATGTGAGAATGCTAAAACACATTCAGCAGTAACAAGATATACTATACCAAAAGACATCCAGGGGAATGAAAAGTTCATTACAGGGTCAAGCATTCCAGTAACTAATCTCACCTAAATCTAGTGCGGGGAGGAGTATTCAGAAACCACCAGCCATATTAAACAGAATTACACAGGCCTGCACTGAAAAATATTTATATTTTCTATAAACTGGAAAAACTGAAAAATACTGGAAAATATTCGTTTCCTGTAAATTTTTTGTAAATTTCTGTAATTTTATAGTTTTTGAGCGTATTTCAAAAGTAAACTGTAAAAAAAAAAACTTGATAAAAAAATGAAATTTTCTGCCAGCTGAGGCGCCAGAAATAAACTGTAAAATAACACTTTTTCAAATATTTCTCTGTGAACTTACATTTCCCTGGTTTTAATGGCAAATTTGCGGTCTTTTTCTGTAATTTAATTTTTGACTATTTCAAAAATGTTTTTAAAAAATAACAGAAAATGTATATAAAATTACATTTATTTTTACCGTGTATCTTTCGTACTGTTAGACGCACATTACTGTCATTTTAAACTCAATCAATTCTCATTACTGTAAACCTGAAGTTTTTTTTAAAGAAAATCACCGTTAAGATTTCAATGGATTTACAATAAACATGAAAAATAACACTTCCAAATTCTTTAGTTTTTAGTAAACTGTAGTCTCCTTAAATGCAGATTTTTTTATGTAACTTTAGCGAAGGTCATCACATCTCTGCAGGGATTAAAGCATCAACACAACTGATCTTATACTTCCTTCAATCCCCATTTAGAAAACAAACCCAGGTAACACAACCTCACATCCGACCTACAATTTAATCTTCTTATCCCAGGACGTTTGTCACGAGAGACTTACGGAGTCCTGTTTTCTTTAACTGATCGTTCTGCCATCATTTTCTCACCTTCAAGTTGTTCTAAATCTGTATAAATGTCTTTGTTCTGATGAACACAGAGAAAGATATTTGGAAGTATGCTTATAACCCGACAAATTTTGCCCCCCATTGTAGTAAAAAATTATTTCTCTTATTTTTTATAGAATGTAGGACAGCAACAGTTCTGAGGCACGTTTGACTACCATTGTATTTTTTCCTATTATGGGACTCAATGGGGGAGAAAATCTGTCTGGTACAAGCATTGCTGGAGAATGATGCTACATCCTAAAGCCAGAGGGCACTCTTGTGCGGAAACTCCAAATACGCACTGCAGAAGAAGACCATAACACACTTCGTTCTAGGAAATGCCTATGGACATCTTTTATCACGGTTACTCAAGCCTCATACGGTATTTTTATGATAAAGCATTTCTTACTGATCCCAGAGCCGTGCTTCCGGGACAAGCTACGCATTAAAAACAATATCGACACATTGCATGTCGTAGCCTGCTAGATATGATTTAGAGGTATTGCAACAAATTGTGCAGCCCTACTTCGAAATATCTTTCTCTATGTACATCAGAACAAAAACATTTATACAAATTTGGAACAAATGACAGAATTTTCGTTTTTGTGTGAACCATCCCTTTAATTATTATATTATTTAAAAAAAACAAGACTAAATAATTTATCTTGTCAAGTAATAGTATTTTGATAGATATAAGAAGTGTTATTATTAAAAACAAGACAAAAATGCTTAGTAAGATTGTCGTTTTTTGCAGTGTAATCATAAACAATGAATATAAGAAGTTACAGGCCCAGTTTCACAGACAACAGCTAGTTACAGCTAGTCCCAGACTAAAATGAATGTGTGATCTGTCTTAACGGAATATAACTTGCCCAGAAATGTCTTAAATCATTTCAGTGCCATTGTTTTGTTTTCGAGATGCACATCAGCAATGTTTTCTTCCAAGGCATTTTTATAAAGCGACATAAATATCTCCTGGCTCAAGCTAAGCTGTGTCTGTGAAACTGGGCCTTAATGTCCTAAAGGGTAATGCGACCGATCAGCAGTCTTATTATTATTAATATTACTATTTAAACTTAACAGAGCAGTTTCTCATCAACTTCCAAAAGTACTAAATGAGGTTAAGAGTTGAGGTTAAATTCTTCTTTAGGTTTCATAGGAATGGTTAATGAAGCGCTTGCGTAACGTCTCCTCAGTTGTCAGAAGAACCCTAAAGATCGGAACGGATGTTCTCTCTTTACCCCTAAAACAAACGTCCCATCAGCGGGTCATTCATTCATTCAGGATCCGGGCACAGACACGGCAACATCGTGCCAAATGAGATTTTTCAGCTTCACTTCACAGCTTCACACAATTAACTCTTTATCTTATATAACGCTCTCATTTCCCATCGGCTGTACAGAAGCCAAATGTTTTTAAAAAATCTAAATATTACAGTGCATTTCTGGTTTAATATATAAAAACAAGATCCTTCTACGAATAAACTCAAAAACCAACATTCAAATGCAATGTTTTCAGCTCATAAATCATTCATGAAGTCTTGAGAATAATAAGAAAGTAAATCAGTTGTTGGTTGAACTGGTCGCGAGTCTGTGAATACAGCGTTTGTGAAGCCATCAGCTCAGTTTTCACGCATGTTTAGTTTGAGAAGTTTTTGGCTGGTGTGACGGTGGAGACCCTTCACACGGCCGTCCTGACACTGAACAGATGCTTTGGCGGACACCTAAAACCACATTCCTCAGGTAAAAACACTTCTGTCATCAACTATACAGGCCAAAAACATTCACCACATGCCCGCTTGACCGTAAGTGGTACCCGGACGTTTATCAAAAGAGGATTGTGCTTACGTGAGTATGTGTTTATATGTATTCATTAATACAGATTCTGTTATCCAAAGCCGCTAACAAATTTGCCTTTCAGAAAAGTGTTGAAGGATGAAGATAGAACTAAAGCTTTTTTTTTTTTTTAAATCATTCTGCCACAAATTTCAAGAATTCTGATTTGTAATTATATTAGCAAAACACAAATCTGTTACACCTTTGATTCACCTCAGAACATTCTGAATATAAGAGACTTTGAGCCTCTTTACACTGTCACTTCATGCGTTTTCTCTGATCGGATAGCGATTTATTAAACCCGATGTATTTACACTTGGCCTATACGCCACAGGCAACGCGGTCGTTCTTGTTTATCCTTGTTCGTTGTTGTCTGCGTCGACATGCAATGTCCACTAGGCGTCAGTGTCCACGCGAGTGTTGCTTGTGTGACAAAGACAAGAGCCGAAGAAGCGATTTGCCGTGTACATGGTCTAAAGCATAGATATAAATAACTAGATGATGCATTAGCATTTGTTTCTATAGGCCGCAATGCGTAGGTCTTCCGCCATATTGGAACGTATTCTAGTCAACCGTGAGTGACGTCAGTGGACCGTTCCGAGATGGCGGACACGTCTACATGCCTGCAGTGCTTGAATCCGACATCTAGTTATATATATATATATATATATATATATATATATATATATATATATATATATATATATATATATTTATCTATGGTGTCCACTGTCTAAAGCACTTAGCAGTGATAGCGGCAAGGAAAAAGTCACTTTTGCAGCTTGAGTAATACACATTTTTGAACTAATTGTATAAATAAATTATGTTTTCTTCTGTATGTATTGAGTAAACCTGACGCTATCACAGAGGTTTTTTTTACCTGTAGGGCGGGGATTCAAGCAGACCAATCACAGCGCTTGTGGTCCGGGTCGCATAAGCGTGCGGTTACATTTTTGGGAGGTGCATGTCAGGCTGCGGCGCAGGATACGCATATCTAAGTTGGTCCAACGCAATCGTAGAAATAGTAACACCCCTGATAGCGCACAAACATTTGGCTTACGTCTATTTGACATCTGCCCTGTGAGAATAAGCATCTTTGACGTTGTTTTGAGGATGAGCTGTAAATGTGAATATTAATATCCTCCCCGCCGGCTAGCGAGCACACAGCTAGTCTGGCACGCTGAATACATTCATGATTCCTCCAATACTGTCAGCCGGCCTCATCAGAGGACAGGGAATATCTCCTGCGTTTCCATAGAAACAGCTAAACTGAGCGTCCGCACAGATACAGACACCAAAGTGAGCCCTTACTAAAAATCTAACCACAGTTTTACTACAGCAACCATTGGCTTTGGGATTGATTTGTAGTGAAACCATAGTAACCTCAAATTTACCATATAGTCTCACTATAGTAACTACATTTACATTTATGCATTTGGCAGACGCTTCTATCCAAAGTAACTACAGTTTAAAAATGACTGAGTCAAACTGTGGTCATATAACTAGTAATTAATCTGCCAAATTAAGAAAGAAATATGCTGTGAAATGTCACTTCATATGAACTGAGTGTCACAATATAGTGACTTCTCAAACAAGCATTAGGTTCGGGACTTTAAGGAGACCCCTGAGACCCTATAACCGACTATCTGACGTGTTTTACAGCCACCCTACATCTCACACACGTATATCTCCTGTATGTCCTCGGGTCATGGCTTTACAGCCATACGGCATCTTTACGGACTCATAAATGAGAAACACTTCATCTAATGTTGTAAAATCAGCAAGACAGCATGAAGAAGTTAAGAAATGCAACTTAAATGCTTTTGCACAATGATGTGTGACAAAAACTCTGAAAAATTATGGCAATAAAAAGAAAGAACATTTGGCTCACAACAGGAACCTCGGAAAGCCTCGGCTCGAAGACTGAAAGATAGAGAGGATGACTTGAGAACACATGACGAAAAAGTTAATTTACGTTCAGCCTTAGGAAACATTGAGCTCTGGGTGTTCTATATTCTGATGAATAACCATACGGATCAACATTATTTTATTCTTCAGATGATAACATGCACCTATGAATTATTCCAGTAAGACCAGGGGCCTGATATATGAACATTGCATTATGAATTAAAAAATATGTAAAAAAAAAATCAATAAAAAACTTTTAAACCATACACCTCAGATATGTAAATTTTTACCATTAGTAACGATAAGTAGGTACAAATGATAATTAAAATATGGAATGTTATTACTAACCGTTGGATGTTTTTATTGTGGTTTATCATAAAACCGGCAATCGTTACATCCGGTAGCCTTGTTAACCGCCACGCAAATGCATAGGGCCCCGCAAGCTTGGGTGGCCCCTATTGGCTACAAGCGGTGAAATCGTTTGACGCTTGATTTAGACATTCAGATATACACAATGAAGCGCACGTATCAAAGCGGTGCTCAACAACGAAAGAAAGCAAAAGAAGAGAAATCTAATACTAATTTTATGAATATAGCAACAATGCTATGAAAAGAAGCATGAAAAGAAGAATCTTGCACTTTTTACTTTCTTATACTGTAGCTAAAAGCATTCTGTATTATTCTGAATAAAACAAAGGACGCTTTTTCTTCCCAAAACAAAGAAGGTTTATTCTTATAACAAACGTTAGAGAATGCTGTGCTATTATGTGGTTAAGCGTAAAATAAATTGTACGTTTTTATTTGCATGTATATATGTCTCATTAATTCCATGTACTCAATACTGCTGACATGTCTTGAACGCTGTATTAAAACTATGTGATGATGTCATCAAGCACCAGTTTCACAAAATACTAGCGGAAACACCGCCATGTTTTTCCCATTTACTGTACTGTAGCTCTCCGTCTGCGACAAGCATCCACAGAAAGACCCACCCACCCAAAGCCACTCATGCATTCTAATAGAAGAGATAACATTCGTCCAGCAGAGATGTGCTTTCTTCTACATAAACAAAACACCAGAATCGGGTCTCATTTAAACCAAACCACAAACGCCATGAGATGAATTCCCCAACTCATACTGTAGCCGTCCAACATGAAATACAGTTCATCTGAGATATTTTCAGCAACCACCAATCACAGCACAGTTTGATTGAAATCAGAGGCTTGAGGAGCTGGGTTGGACCGCTTGCTAGCGTTTAAAAGTCCACATGATGTTTCCTGTGGTGTGTAAATGAAAGATGAAAGATTTGAGGAGGAGAGGAGAGTCACTGCGGTCAGACTGCCGGAAAAGAGGCATTACAAAGCCAACCGTTCAACAGCGTGATGTGAACACGTCCAATTCAACACTGCAGTTTTACTGCATGTGTTCTGATGATAAACAACAGAATGCTGAGGAAATGCTGCGTGAAGCCGCTGTCCTTAAATAGAAACAGAGGAAATTATTAATAAGGGTCAGAAAAACATTGGCACTAAACCAACATATTGTTCTCTTCTGGAACGGATGTGGTGTAGACAACAAAACGCATGCATGTGAAGATTGTTCCCGTCAATCCACAGACTCGACCTCACAATCAGACAGAGTACCAATCTGAAGAGTATTTTAGTGAGCACACCCTTACAACGTTTCCCACATGACAAAATATAGTATCGTGGTATAGTATCTACCATCAATAACTGCAGTAAAATGTATGGATACCAAATGTTTTATTTTAATTTACTAAAATACGTATTAAAGTATTCACAAGAGATTATCAAAATACTCTTTTCCTGTTTGTACAATATTATTGAAGCTATAATATACTATAGTAGTCAACAGTACTTTTCATTTTATAAAAATAAAAAAACTTTGCTATGTATACGGTGGTGGGCTTAATTTAAACATTGAAATTATAAAAATACAAATCATAAGAACTGTATGTTCCTTTTTTTATAATAGCAGTAAGTAAATGATCACGACAGAAAGCAGTACCGTAATGTATTTTAACTGCAAGCAGATGAAGAAGTTTAATCAGAGGAAAGGATTTAAGATTCATCAGCTTTAAAATATCGGCATCAATTTTTATTATCGACCAATACAATGACCATTTATCGTCCGATACCGATAAGGCCAATATTTTATCGTGCATCCCCATCAATTAGCATATGCATTACCATATTTTTTTACTACCCAGATAGGACAGGCACGTCTGTAAGATATCTGCTAAAGATCTGGAAAACATCTGCCTGATAAACGTGTTAGAAAAGCTTTTTTGTAAGAGCATCCCAGGGGATTGCACATACCTATGTATAAATGTATAGAATAATGCAATGCAGGTCCTTTTGGATAAAAAAGTCTGCCAAATGCAATCGCAGTCTTACACAAATTCCAAATCATAAACATCTTGAGGCATCTTCTAGACACCTATAAGACATCTGACAGTAGACATTTCAGAGAAGTATTAGAGATGTGCAAACAATAAAAAAATACATCTTGCAGATGTAAATGCAGACATCAAATAGTTGTTTCCCAGATCCCAGCTAGCACACGTACGTCTGAAAGACGTCTGCTAAAGATCTAAGAAATAACAGTTTTACATCCAGTCAAAATCATAAACATCTTCTTACAGATGTCTTCTAGATGTGTATATGACATCTGAAAGCCGAAGTCTCCGAGACGTATTGCAGATGGACAACCTATATATTCTAGATGTTAATGCAGACCTCAGATAGATGTAGTGTTCTATCAGGGATGTATATGTGCTATAAGAGAAATATCACACTTAAACTATGGTTACTATAGTAGAACCTTGAAAATTAATTTTCCTATGCGTGTCGGTATCATTTTCAAAACAAATCTCACAGACAACTGCGAACAGTCCCACAGCCGTGACCCTTCACGAGGATGTGATTGGATGGAATGTGCTTTAACAGCACTCATGCATTTATAGAGTCAACACGGACCCGTCTCCAGTGATCCTGTCAGAGGGAATACAGCAGGAGCAGGAAGCAGACGGGATTGTGGGATTGTTGAGAGGATTAGCTGGTGTATGCTGAAGCCTCGGGCTGAATGATGAGCGAATTCATGAAACCACACTTGTGCATTATGCACCAAAGATTCACCCAAAGAAGAAGATTTTCCATCATTAGCTTCAGCTAAGCATAATGCATTATGTTAGCTTTAGTGTAATGGCGTAGCGGCTTTGGCACAGGTACGATTTTTGAGAGAAAAGAGGCAACAATTAAAGTTAAGCTGGAAATGTTTGCCATGATAGCAGTACTTATTTCTTACCTCTTACAAAGGCGCAATTTTAGTAAAAAATACAAATATCAGCAGATATTTCTGCTGTGTCTTCAGAGACACAAAGGCAGCCCAGCGAAACCGATAGATAGCGTTACAGAAGTCTATATGAATTAGAAACATTGTACGTCTTGCAATAACTGATCACATCACAAAACTACAATATTTATTTCTCACTATAAATGCAATCAAAAGTTGCTGAAATTGAAAATTAAACTTACATTTATACAAAAATTGCTCAAAGGGCGTTTCGGCTGCCATTTTATTTTTTCGAGCTTGGGCCTTCTTGACCAATCACGTTCCTCGCATGTTGCTATGGAAACGGCAGGTCTCTATCATTGGTTTGGTGTGAAAAAGGAGCTTGACGTTTTTTTTCCGAAAGGTTGAACCTCTAAAGACGCTCTGAGCTGCAGAAAAAGACACTGGCGTTTAAAAAAAAAACATGGTTTATTACATAGGAGTATAATGTAAAACAGATGCTAGCAGCTTCGAAAAAGAAGTCAAGTCTGAACATGGCCTAATGTTTGAAATGTATAATACTTTCATTCTATGCATGCATTATTTTACAATACAGCATAGTATGCAACAACCAAGCTAGTGTTCAACGCACAGCAAAAGACCTCGATTATACGACACACCAAATAAAATACTGTAGTAGACTTTTCAATTTACTATAGTAAACAGCAGTGTTATATTATGTTGTTTGTGAACCTTACAATAGTATTGTTAGTACTAGGGCTGTGTCAAACGATCAAATCGCATTCAAAATTAAATGTTGGTAAATAATAAATACATCTAAATAAACATATACACATACATCTATGTGTATGTGTTTATAAATACAAAATTAAGATGCACAGTACACAGATATATAATATGTTAACTAATGGTGGGCCGTTAACGGCGTTAACGCAGTGAGACTTATCGCGCGATAAAAAAAATGTCGCCGTTAATCTATTCTCAAAGTTGGGTTGGGAGCTGGGTCTATACTACGCAAGCTATGATGACTTTCACCTTGATGTTTTAGCGCGGATGTATACCTATCTTAATTGCACTGTAAGGGGCGAGAACCAGAGTTTTCAACTCGCGTGATCCGCGTCATTCGCGCCGCCTCATCATCTAATAACCAGGGCTTCATTCACGTCACCTCATCATCTCATAACCACGGCTTCATTCGCGTCATTCGCGGCGCCTCATCATCTCATAATCAGGGCTTCATTCGCGTCATTCGCACCGCCTCATCATCTAATAATCAGGGCTTCATTCGCGCCGCCTCATCATCTCATAATCAGGGCTTCATTCGCGTCATTCGCACCGCCTCATCATCTAATAACCAGGGCTTCATTCGCGTCATTCGCGCCGCCTCATCATCTCATAATCAGGGCTTCATTCGTGTCATTCGCGCCGCCTCATCATCTCATAATCAGGGCTTCATTCACGCGATTGACGCAGCAAGTAGGTCTATCGCGTCTTTGCATTGACTTAACATGTAAATCACTCGCGCTTGACGCGCCATTCGCGTTTGGACTGAACACAACATAACGTTACTGTGAAATGACCACATCAAACGTGACGTGCTAACATGGATGCAGGTATGAAGCCGCCGGGCTTGCTTCAGGAAAAATTTATTTTTAAGAGCCTTCCCAATGGAAACCTCGACAAGACTAAGGTTGTTAGCACCTTGTGCAATGCGGAATTGGATTACTGTACGGAATTGGTTTAAAAAAAAAAAAAAATTCTCTCAACAGGTCTAGCTTTAGTTGAAACCAGTAAATTTGTATTGGCACCTAATTTATTATGGCTCCTGTATGACATATCGCTTGTTGCTCCCTAACTCTTTGTAAGTCGCTTTGGATAAAAGCGTCTGCTAAATGACTAAATGTAAATGTACTGTAGGAGCTCTTCCAGTCTCAAGTACCACCTAAACGCAGAGCATCCCTTAGCTAATGCGGAAGTAAACACAATTACATCTTATTGAACATAATTTTATTTTCATCACCAATTATCATAGTAGAACAGCTTTCTCAAGCAGTTTGTGATGCATTTTGGAAACAGAAGATGAGCCCCTGATCTAATGCGCCACCTGGCTTGAGAAACCCGTTCTCAAAGACTTACTTTTAGTCATTATTTGGGTAGCACACATATTCTGAATGCCTTCCGCAGAATTCAAATGAGCCATTTTAATCTAGATTAATCTAGATTAATTCCAAGATTAATCTAGATTAAAAAAATTAATCTATGCCCACCACTAATGTTAACACAAACTTCTATTCTGGATGCGAATAATTCATCGTTTGACAGCCCTAGTTAATAGTACAGATTACTATAGTATACATTAACAAAGTGTAGTAATCACTCAATATTATATTACATATACTGCAATTTACTAAAATATGTCCCATAGTACATATTAAACTATACTACAGTATTTATGCAGTTTATTCATTTACTATAGTTAATACTATAGTACACGTTTTATGTGTATTAATCACCATAATATGTTACAGCATTCTACAATTTACTAAAATTTACTGTACTACAGTTAATGTATACTACGATATTTTAGTGGGACGAGCAAAATTTTATGGATTTGTCACTTTGTTGGACAAGGACTCATCAACCCGAAAAGTTTGATGACGAGGTTTTAACTAGTTCTCGTTCAGCTAGCTACATTCTTAAAGATGTCAGACACTAATTAAAGGAAAGGATGAAGAGATACGACCCATCTGTAGAGAGTAAGAGCATGTATACACGAACATTTAAACGATTTCCTTTGCATTTTTGAAAAGTTTCACGTACACAGAGCGTTATCAAAACGATCTACACGTACATGAATCTGGGAAAACGAGTAAACACTCTGTATTATGCATGCCAGGCCAGTGGATGGCGCTATTAAGAAACCCTATGTGCCTGCGCACATACACATAGCCTTTTTTAATCTTAAAGCGCTATTAATACACTTTGTCGGCGTGAAAGGGTGTCTACAGAAGTGTGCCTATAACTACTATGTCTCCGCTGGTCGTAGTGGTACAGTAAATCTACTTTTTGGCTGGAAATTGATAAGTATGTCATGTGGCACAAACATTATCTTTATTGTTATTGTTTGGAGAATACTCGTGCATGCCTACAGACTGAACGAGTGACACGCATGCGTATGACGTCATAGTTACTGGAAACGCCGCCTTCAAAGGTGACACGGAAACGATAATGCAGTCGTTTACACTTAGAGACTCGTTTTCAAAAGTTTGCGTTTTCAGTCGCCCAAAACACCGTTGTTATGTAAATGGACAGCCAAATGGCATAAAAAGTGTAAACGGCCCCTAAAGCTTTACACCTCAACAGTATTGGAGCGGATCAGGAGATCTTCATGAAAGGTGTCATGCTGATAACACACACGACATTTGGTCTCGTCTCTCCTTTATGTCCTCAGGGGTTGATGCAGGTGACGTCACACATGGGGGTCTAGCTCCGCGGGGAGTCTGTGGGGGTCTGCATTGACTGATTCATGTATAAAAGCGCCCCCTCCAGCTGAAGAGCATTCAGACGGGGGCATCTTGAAGCGTGACACCTTTCTTATCTGTCTAAAAGGATCCTTTGGAAAAATCCAGTTGGGGTAAAAATGTTGCTGCTAGACAAAAGACAAAATGTGTTAATGTGTATTATCACTCCGTTCTGTGCACAAACCAACAAAAACATGTCTTGTGTGTGTACCGACAGCCTCAGTTAATGTTGTTGTGTGTTGGGATGTGACCCGTGACACAGGACGCTGAACATCAGATGTACCTTTGCCTGTTTGAATTATTTAAACTGCCGGTACAGGAGATTTCCCTCAGCGTCTGCGGTCTACAAAACCACAGCCACACACACACACCTATCAATTTACACTACTGAGAGAGAGAGAGAGAGACTAACATTAAGACTAAATGGAATGAAGATATTCTCTGAATTCTTTGAATAAGAAAGAACTTGACAAAAGAACCAGAAGTAACGTGAAGCTTCAGACCTTTTGAAAGGATGCTTGTTGAAAAATCTCAAATTAAAAATCAGTGAAGTGAAAAATACGCTGCGCTCACTGGAGGTAAATAATGTCGACACTACAACACGTTCACATAGCATGACAATCTGAATATGCAAATGACTCAAAACTCATTTGGGACAAACAATGAGAGTCTGTGAGGAATCTGAATACAGCTCGACATGTTGAATCCAAAACTTCATTCAAATGCGTTTAATACATTCAAACAATTAAATCATAAACAATGATTTGTATTATAAAACGGTAAGTTCTGGTCCTTGATTCTGATTGGCTGAGCGGAGTTCTAAGCCGTTATAAAATACCCCGATATATAACGGCTGACCGCACCACATAGCCTAAATATCATTTTATTTACTTCATTTAATGAAACCTTGCTAAGCATATGGTGTAACTGTTTTATAAAAGCAATAAGCCCCGCTTCGCGTCGTGCCTAACAACGCCCCTTAGCTGTTATAAAATGCACTGTAACCCACGGCTTCTTGGGGCTTATTGCTTTATTAATTTCCAATTGATTTTTTATTGTATTTGTAAACTGTCTTTCAACACTTGACCATATTCAAAGCACATGTTTCTTAAAGCTACTTTCTTCCTTTATTTGATGAACAACTCTTATAAGAGAACACTATTCACTATAATATCAGCGAGTGTTTTTGGGCCCGTCCTTTGTTGTTTGATGAAAATTATAAACAAAGATTTGTATTATATAACCAGACAGATTTTGCCTCCCCTTGACTCCCATAGTAGGAAAAAATATAAATTAATTTTTTTCGTTCGGTTGAACGCAAAATAAGATCTTTTGAATAATGTAGGACAGCAATGGCACTTTTGAATAACCTTGTATTTTTTTGGAAGTCAATGGGGGGCAAAATCTGTCTGGTTATAAGCATTCTTCCAAATATCTTTCTCTGTGTTCACCAGAACAAAGACATTTATACATTCATTTTTGGGTGAAGTATCCCTCGAAACATCACACAAGCACTTCTTTCTTCAGATTCATATCTTGTGTCTTTTATGTTGTTTAAAGTACAGGCCAACGCATGTCTTTTTTTGACTCTAAATGACAGTCTTGCAGTGAGAGGGAAACCACAGACTCCAGGCATCCAAACACATCCCAAAAACATTACAACACACCCTTCATTATATAAATGCTTCAGATTATCCGTCTTTCTCAAGGAACCAAAGCTTTCACTAAATGCTAACGAATGCACAACCGTAGAAAATTAACCATGCTTTTATAATAGCAAAAATGTAGTACTTGTTATTATTTACCATCAAACACAATCTATGATTAATGAAGTGAGACCACGGTACATTTGTGCTCACTATGATTATATTGTAAAAAAATATATCTATATATATGTTTACTTCAGACCATGGTAGATTTGTGGTTACTATAATTTTACTATTAAACATAACCAAAAAGTTGCTATTCAGACAAATGTAATGTTTCTATGTGTAATTATAAGGTCTGTTAAAGTCAAGTTTAATATAATGATTAAAGCTGCAACGCAAGCAGACTTCATGTTTATTTATATAAATAAATGTTCAGTTCTGTCATAAACTCTCCTTACACCCATTCAGACAATAAGCAGTTGCTCTGCTGTGGGCTTTTTACTGCCAGCATGAACAAAAATAGAGATTTAAACAGAGAAACTACAAAACGGGATGTATAAAAATATTATAAATGGTTCAGGGAGATGCCATAAAAAATAATTTGTCTACATAGCCTTTGCTTGCCAATTTTGTCTTTAAGAAAAGCCATTAAAGTAAGTGAAGCCGTACACACTTCACTGAGATCTCCAATACACACACACACACACACACACACACTCGACTGTCCAGAAAAACTTCACATGTCCATCTGGGAGCAATTCTGAGAATTAAATAAACACCTCCCAGAAATGAGGAGCACATGACATTTAAACGACAATTCTAATTTCTATTCACTTTTCCATTGTCACGTTTACTTTACTTGTCCTTTTACACTTTTCATGTTTGTTTTATTTTTTGCATTGTCTTTCAAAGGCCTAACCAAGGACTGGGATTCATAATCAGCCATTGGCTAGAAGTCTGAATTTAGAGCATCTGTTATGTTATTCTGCATCATCCCTGTTAAGTAAACAGTTAAATAAATTGATGTTTTTTATTTCTTTCTTTATTTCTCAGAGACAGTTCCTTCCACCAACATCAATGCACAAAAACAGCAGTGCCAGTGTCATGAGACATTCTGATGTAAACCCACAGTAGATCCTCTCAGGCTCTCATCCTCAGGGTCCACACAGGAAATGAACTGTTTATCAATCCCAGCATGCCCTTGTGATGTGACACTTCAGAAGTTCAGCAAAACGTCAGAAGATCTGAATGATTCTGGGAAGTTCCTCTGCTCTCGTCACATCACTGCTCTCAAGACATTGACATGAGGAGATGAGATGCTATTCTCAGATCAGCTGAACACAAACGTTCTGTCAAATTATACAGTTCAGAGAAATCAAACCCAGCCCTGTTTTCTGACCAAATGAAGAGTCATTTTGGAACCAAACTCTTCAAATATTACAATGTCCTTAAAATGACATGTCATGTCGTGTGTAATGTAAGCAGTCGGACTAGTTGTAATGCCGAAAGTGAACATTAACAAAGTTCTTGGCTTAGGAAAAAAAGAGTCGACTCTGAATCACGCGAACAAATTCGTCCCAGTCAGATTTGCCTCACTCGGTGTAATGGCCGCCTACGTTCCATTTTCAACACTACACAGGTTAGACCAATAACAGCAGACTAGACCATCAGACCAATTAGATCAGAGTAGGCGGACCGAAAGTATGTGATTGACAGATGAATCGCAGAAGGAATCATTTGAGTGTCCGTCAAGAAGTGAGGTAACGGCCCATTATTCGAAAATTAAAGTGTTTTTACACAGTGCATGTACGCAAACTTGTTGTTGGACACTCAATACACCAAAGTAGGCTCTTAAAAAAATATTTACTCTTTAAACATTTGAAAATCATTTTTTTTATTATGTAATGTTTTTATTGGGTTAGTTAGATGCCTTTTTTTATCAAAACAAACCAACTGCAGTTTGAAGGCTATGAATTGGAAATTACCCTTTTTAAAACAGAGTTATCTCATTTTGGAAATAAACTCTTCAAACATTGAGAGATTTTAAGAAATTTGTAAATGTTCTAGATCAAAAACATCCTTTAAAGTGTCCGCGCTGATTTCCAGCCCACATTCATCCATTGTTTCTCAATTTCACGACTTATTCTTGTCAGAAGAGGACGAGCGCTATAGCAGAGGTCACCCGACTGTCAGATCGAGTTTGAAGAGATGTGGGTGTCAGGGCACATGATCTAAAGCTCTTTCAGTCTTTCACTGAGATCAATCGTCAACCTGACGATTGATCAGCGACTGTGGAACGCTTAAATGAATCACATCTTTAACTTCAATGAATCGAAGCACATCAAGACAAAAGTCAAACAATACAACCACTGAAACCAACACAACAGCAGATGGATGGCGAGCAACCGTTTATGGCCTCAGGAAACCTAACATCAAGTTAAGTGAGACTGACAGTATTTGCAGAGTATCAACAGGCCTTTTACAACACGGACGCTCACAGAACACACCCACTGTACTTTAACAATCCTCATCTTTCTATTGAAACACATCAATCTGTGTCAGGTGGTGTGGGACAGTCAACATTCAGTCCTCAGGGGCATCACATAGTGACGGGTGGGACTCCAAAATCCCCTTAACAATCAGCCCGGTAACAGAAGCCGTCCCCTGCGTTCCTCAGTTTGTCTCTCAGAAGGGCTCTTTCTAAAGAGCAGGAATCTGAGACGCTTTTTCTTCCCAACATGACGGAGGAGATTAGGGCTCCCTTGGTGCCGTTCTATGAGGGCATTTTCTCATTAATGAACAAGACTGAAGCTTTTCAACATCATTATCATTCCCCAGTGAACTGAACACAATCCAGTCGAAACGCTCGCCGGTCTAAACATTACATGCAGAGTCACTTACCGACACATCGAAGACCTCCTGAGTATCGTCCAGCATCTGAACGCGGATGGACATGTGTCTGCCGGGGGTCACGGCGGGGGGGCGGCGACCGGGCTCGAGAGTACTGATGCCCATACTTTCAGGAGCTCCGAGTCTCTGACCTGCCGCTGACGGACGCTCCTCTGGCTCCACCATACTGACACAAACACACCTGAACACAACACAAAGCTTTCATTACACTTCAAGCACAACAATTTAAAGACAAACAATACATCTCTCACAGTGTGGCACTAAGGTAGAGTTTATGGGTATGAATTCATTAAACCCTCATTTTTTTGTATTGTACCTTCAATATAATGATGAATGGACGGATTATTAAGCGTTTAAACATCTTCAATTGATGCTCCAGTCTTAAACGTTGGGTTATTTTCAACACTGCGTTGGGTCAAAAATTGGCTTAACCTATATTTGAGCGAGTGAGCGAGGGACGGAGTGCGAGCGAGGGACGGAGTGCGAGCGAGCGAGCGAGGGACGGAGAGCGAGCGTGCGAGCGAGGGACGGAGAGCGAGCGTGAGCGAGCGTGCGAGCGAGGGACGGAGAGCGAGCGAGCGAGCGACAGACGGAGAGAGCGAGCGAGCAAGGAAGAGTGAGAGAGTGAGAGGGAGTGAGGGACAGAGAGTGAGCGAGAGAGTGAGTGACAAGAGGATTAGTGACAGTGAGTAAGTGGTGTTTCAGATCTTCAAACCAATTAGCAACTAAAGAGCTACTGCTATAACAACATAAAGTGGTTGCCATGGAGATGACAATTTCAATTCCTCAAAAGAGACCTCAGAAGCACACTACAAAGATGACATGAAGGTGTACGGTACAGTTTCTCTCACTTTACTCAAAACACACACACACACACACACACACACACACACACACACAACTAAAGAGATTTAGAGTTTGATCTCATGTGAATTTAAATGAAAGTCTGACATCACACACCAATAGACATGTCATCAGCCAGATAGAAAAACACTTAAAGCAACAGCACACCTTCCTATCATCATTCACATCACGTGTAGAACACAAACATCACTGATCATCCTCCAGCACGTCTGTAATCTCAGACCCATCAGACACTGACTGAGCATTCCTCAAAAACTCACTTCATCACCTGAGACGAGTCTTAACAGGTCATGCCAGAGTCAGCGGGGGATTTCTGCATTATTCGGTCACATATTTCCACTGTGCCGTGAGATTATTGTACATACAATTAGTGAAGTGTGCTGTTGAAACAGTATAGATAATCCTCTTAAAGCTCTCGTCTCTCATCCTGGTGCATTATGGGAGATAATAGAGATTGATAGAGCTTATCGTCTATCAGTCAAGCTTTAATGACCAGAAGAAGTGACACACGACACCGATCTGATCTGACTTCTGATGACACAGGAATTAAAAACAATAACATTATTCTGAAATCTGCTCTTTCATGTTCTGGTGAAAGAGCCCATAATTCCATCATGAAAGCAGAAGCCAATAGTTTCTGTTCTTGAAACAGCTCACATATAAAATAAGCATCTGTCATCATTTGTTCATCCTCATGCGATTGAAATAATAATACAAAATCTAGTGGTTTGTGTAAAGTTGAAGTAATGAAGTCATGCATCTGGACATGAACAGGAGTAAATAATGAGAGAGAAGATTTATTTTTAACAAAAGAAACAACTTTGAGAGAACAAACGGAAATGAAGATCGAATGGTTGAATGGTCAGTGAGAGAGCAGAGAATGAGCAGCAGAGTCTGTAAGTGAGGTTCACAGGCACAAACACATGAAGAAAGAGACCCATTCTGTCCTGTCCAGAGCTGAAGCTACTGCTAAAACACATTTAAACTCACTCAGGAAGTGAGAAACGGCCCCTCAAGGGTCTTTAATCCCCCCGGCTGCTGGCACTTTAATTACACACCCAAACCCAGAGCCATTGAGAGAGAGTTGCATCAACTTTTTCCAAAACACTGTCGGTTCATGGAGGCTCTCAATAGTTCTCAGATGTTACTAGTTACGCATGGAGCTGCGGCTAACCGAGCAACTTAGGTCAACTTTGAACACATTTAATGAGTAAAAAAATGAAAGAAACGTAATCTGAAGCCTCCAGATATCACTTGACAAAATGTTGAACTTCCGTTGACGCAACTCTCGCTCTCAATGGCTCTGCCCAAACCTAACCACACACATGCACGCACGCACGCACGCACGCACACACACACACACACTGCTTAAGTTTGTCTGTTAGCTGCTTCATGTCTGTGAGCTTTAACATTCTCTAGCTGTGTGAATAGTTCTAACACCCTCAAGTTTAGAAACATCTCACGATTACTCTGATTTTACTTAAATGTAATGATAAAATATTAAAAGCAGTGCACAAATGAAGAAATGTAACATGATACCGGGAAAACTCTTTTTACCCAAACTATCATCGTTAATGTATATCTAACATGACATTGTACACACATACTTAGAGCAATGAATATAACAAATGTACATATACAGTATATTATAATAGTCACATACTCCGAAACAAATGTATAGTATAATGTAATGTAAGTCGCTTTGGATAAAAGCGTCTGCCAAATCAAATCATTATATTCATAATGCAACCGTTCTTTATGGTGTCGTTTTCTCTTATTCCAGTATTATTGTTTTCCGACGTTTATTCAGTTTGGTTCACAACATGTTTGCTGTACAGTAGCTATTTGCAACCGCGCAAAATTGTGAAAAGGTCTACAGAAATCAACTTGAAATGAATAGAATAGAGGTTTGTGTTCACGTCCTAACACAGGATTATGGCTGGAAAACAAACTCACACGATCAGTTCTGCAGGTTACAGGTTGAGCAGGTTCAACGGCCCAAAGATCCAACACAACTGATCACACACACACATATATCAAGAGATGCCTTTCCCATGGGACATCCTCTTTTGATCTCATCTGAGACAGACATACTGGAGGGTGTGAAAGCATAGACAGAAACTGACTGGATCATCATCAGGGTGTTACTTAGGTCACTAAAGTTTTATGAGGGATTTTTAGCACGTTGCCATGTGGTTGCTAGGCTGTTCAACTTACTGTCTATTATAAGGTATGTCTAGACACCCACTATAGCAGGGCTAGTCAACAGGGCACCAAAAATACCAAACATGGTTACTACACTTCTACCACAAAAAATCAAATGGTTCATTCTTTGTAACGCCTCTTGTGCCCTCGAAAGTAACCACATCTTGGATGCAGGTTACTGTGAGTAACATCTATTTCATCTTTGGGAAAACGAATATATATATATATATAAATAATATATAATTAAAAAGCGAATATCCCTTTGAATTAAATATACTGAAAGACACACATATTGTTTGCATGTTTTAACTTATGACCTATAAGTAACAGCAACAAAAACAGTATAAAAGGAACAAAATGCAGTAATAACAGAAATGCTAAATAACAGAAGAAATGATGATATGGTGAAAAACTGGCCTGCATCCTTTTCATACTTTTGGAATCTGGCCCTCAAAGAAAAGTAGCTGAAGACTATGGTGCCAAAAGATCTTTATATAAACTGCAAAACAAAATTACATTCTTACTAAGCATTTTTGTCTTGCTTTTAGTAAAAATATCTTAAACATAATAATAGAAATTACTCAACAAGAAAAGTGACTTAGTCTTGTTTTATAAAAAACAATATAAGAATGAAGTAAATTTATGGTAAAAACAAAAATCTACCGATGGGGTGAGAAAAATAAAGTGTCTGTCTAGCTTCCCAAGTACCTAATTCAAGTTGATTTTTCTCACCCCATTGAGTTTTTACCATAAATTTACTAAATTCTTATATTATTTTTCATAATACAAGACTAAATATCTGTGGTCACTTTTCTAGTCAAGAAAGTGCATCTTGATTTAAGAATGTTTATATATTTTAACTACAAAACAAGACAAAATATCACTTTTTGCAGTGTATTTGGTCATCAGGAGGATGTTCCTCGTGTCAGTGAGCACTACTGAAATAAGTCTAAACTGAAAACAGCAGAGTAAACGTCAGGTAACATGCAAATACAGAAGACAACGTTACAAACAACTCACAGGAACAACACAACAGGAAGTCAACTCTCAAAAAACTCCAAATTTCAGGAACAAAAATCATGTTCACATTCTCCTGTTGTTGCAGTGTGTATGGCATTCTTTAAAGTACAACGAGCTAATGTTTCTTTCTAAACAGTTATGATGTTGAACAACAAACATCTTTTTCCATGTTATACAAACACACACGCACACGCCCAAGACAGAGAATAAAGGCGAGTGAGGAAAAGCACAATAGATGTCATGTTGTGTTCCCACTGAACCAGCTCACCTGCCTTTAACCTGTCGGACTGAAATTTCTCATGGATGTGTTTGCTTCAAGCACACACACACACACTTTACTCAGTTGAAGGCATGCGTCAACACTGCTTTCCCAAAGCATCATGGGAAGGGTGATTTTAAATAGTCAACAGTACTAAACACTGAAAGCTTTATTTTATAAACCCATGTAAACTAAATCTGACTCACTGAAACTATCGTCAAGCATCATTATTATTCATGTTTATCCTTGAGGTCAGTGATTTCATCTCAAGGGGGTGTCTTCACCAAACCATCAGACTCATGAAGGACTCACAGCACACACAGCAACATCAAGGTCACGGGTTCAATCTCCGAAAAACATCCACATACTGATCAAATGTTGTCCTGGATGAACTGCAAGTGGCTTTAAATAAACTTGTGTGTGAAATGTGTATCCGTGTAAATGTGAAGGTCTGAGTGGAAGATATGGTGGTGTGCTTACAGAAGAACAGCAGAAGTGGGTTAGTCGAGTAATCCCTGAGCTTCACATGTTAATAGGTTAAGCCGGAGTGAACTCGAGTGAATGCACGCGACACATAAATCCATCCAAACATCTGCCACCACCACCACCACCACCACCACCACCACCACCACCACCGCTTTAAATACAACAACTGCAGAGAATTCACACAATTACCATCTGACCTCCTTCCTAAGCAACTATATAGATCAACGCACACACATCACTTCACATTTACACTGGATTCCATCCAAACCCACAAGAATTTGTGATGGATATAAGAGTTTTATTATAGTAGAAGTGCAGCGACCTTCCTATTGTGGTGGGTTGAGCATCATTTGAATAACCACGGTTTTACCACAAACACCACGGTAAAACTATGGTCACTCTGGAAAACCACGGTTCATTTGTGTTTAGCACGATTTAGCAACAGTAACCACGGTTTTATTTTGTAGCTAAACCAC
This sequence comes from Triplophysa bombifrons, assembly GCA_029783895.1. Lineage (NCBI taxonomy): Eukaryota > Metazoa > Chordata > Actinopteri > Cypriniformes > Nemacheilidae > Triplophysa > Triplophysa bombifrons. Next base: position 29,476,845 of record CM056452.1, on the reverse strand, counting down.
CGTTGATTTCCATAAGGGACAGGCTGGTGGAGAACCCACGTGACCCTCCCAGACCTTTACCGTGGTGCAGTGATGTTATCAGACAGAAATACCATGATTCTTCGAGCCACTTAAAAAGTTCGCGGTGTTATCGCGCAAACACGATACAGCTGCACGGGGTACCGCGATACATCGGTGTTATAAGTAAAAGGTTCGCAGGGAACTACGGCAGCAACAGTGTGAGACGCTCCAGTTAAGGTGAGCAGTGAAACATTGTAACACTCCGCGTTCCATATGACGCGTGGCAACAGCGATCGAAATACGTAACCATGGAAACCGCTACAATGTAACATCGTTACCGCGGTCGGGGAATTTGTGTGTTACTCAGTAACTTGTTTAAACCGGCACTGCGATCCGAGCAAACGAGCCAATGCACTCACCGTTTCTCCTGAAAGAATGCGATTTAAGTCCGTGATCTGCGAGTAAAAACGATATTCCGTGAGTATAAGCTGCTGTGCACAAACCGAATCCGCGAATTGTCGATTTATCGCTGGTTATACGGGGGAAGCGCTGCGGTATTCCGCCCTCCCGGTCGCCATGACTGAGCGATTGATCCCGGACTGAAAGCAAAGACTCGCTTCAGAGTTTAAAACACCGCCTACAACCTCAAGGACACCGCACTACAGCACACACTTCATTCACGACAGCGCCACCCAGCGGTACATGTACACCTGCGAAATAGGCGATACCTAAAACTGCACTAATGTCCCGCCCAGAGTTGGGTGCTACTAGTTACTAACTAATTAGTTACTGTAATTGAATTACTTATCTATTAAAATGTAAAGTAAGGGATTACTCGTTTTTTTCTGTAATTGAATTATAGTTAATTCGGATGTAATTGATTTTTTATGTTTATTATGTTATTGTTTACATTACACAACATTAAGTTCAAAGTGTTTAAAATGCATGCATTTTTGTACCTTTCCCACATTTGTAATAGATAATAAGAGCACTTTTTATGTAGTTACACATTATTTATTTGAATGAATTATAAGTCGTTTCATGTCTATCATTGAATCACTTAACCTATCAAGGTTAATTCAATTTCACAGCAGCTTTGCAGGAGCAAATAAGAAAAACACAGAAAGGTGAAACACAGCTCAGTGCATTGCGTTTTTAGACCAAGCAAGATCATTCTAATAGATATGTTATAAATAAAATACTTTTTGGAGTAATTTGTACAGTAATCTAATTACACTATTGAATATGTCATTAGAAACTAGAAAACTTTTTCAGAGTAACTTGCACAACACTGGTCCCGCCCTTCAGTAATTATTCTAGACCTGGAAACATGTCTGTTCATTAAGAAACAACCAAACGCTTCGTAATGCCTTGTTTTAATAGTCGTTTTAATTTGAACTGCATCTGGTCTATTTTAAATAATAATTTAAGTGGAGGCCCCTACATGACAAAAGCTATGATCTACTATTTGCCATAGTAAACCATATAGTAAAAATGTAGCATCTAAGTACGTAATAATACTCTATGTATAATGTGGTGTTAACTATCGTTAATTTAATAAATACTGTAGTATATGTTAACATATAGCCTAGTATAATAGTAAGGCTAAAAACACTACCGGATAACAATGGAATTTGATCATTTTTAACTTAAGTTTCCAAAAGATTCTAATTTGAAAAATTAAAACTACATCACATGGCAACTTTAATTGCCAGAAGCATAAAATGTCCATTTCATTATTTTAAACACCATGTTAAGACCTCATCACCATAAACGATGTTCCTTCACAACAATGTACCACTGAACCTTTCTGAGGGCTCAAGTGTAAGAGAGATCAGTTTTCTGACAGATAACAGAATAATTGCCAACCCATGGTTGAAACAATCGCCCCTCGAAACCAATCCTGAGAGCTCCTAACAGAAATTAAACCATATTGAGATTTTATCTTAAAAAAACACCATTTAAAGATTATTATTATCTCCAGGGATATTTTCTCACGTAAAGCTTACAAAGAGAGTAATCATCAATTACTACCAAATAACTTATTTCTAGCACAAGTGTAAAAAATCATATTTAGAAAAAAATCCAAACCCAACAACTTTAGGATCAAAACTTTTTTCTTGGTTAAAAATCACCCGCATGAAACAAAAACCTCATACTAGAGTCTTAAGGGAATCTGTTTATTCAGCAGGATCTTAGATCTGATCACATTAGAAGAATCTGCTCCTGTAAGATTTCTGCATCTTTAAACTTTAAGCTTGAAAATCTCCATTAACAGCGAAATACTTTAATAGGAAAGTACATTTGACCAAGTTAAGTTCATGTGCTCCTAGATACAAATTTGGGCATGTTTCACAAAGCGTTTGTAAACGGAATATGAAGAAAAGCTGTTGAACGACGAGGCTTATTCTCAGATGTGAAAAAAGCAAACTGGACAGCAGAGCTACAGTTTCTCAGCATATGCAGTTTAATGCAACATTGTTAAACTGTCGACCATGTTTTGCAGTTTTAATACTGAAAGTTTTGTCAAATGATTTACCCGGGACAGATTTCATATCATACAAACACGTGATGACCTATAAACCAAATGGCTCTAGACGCCCAAAAATCCTTGATATCCGAGTCACAGTTTTCCTACATTTATTTATTTCACTTCATTGAGCCAGTGACCGATCACAGATATCAGCAGCAAACATACGGCTTTCATTCCCAAACATCATAACCGGCTACTGAGAGCAGTGCTAAACAAAAACAAACCTAACCTGGAAAGAGAAAAACATTGATGTGACCGCCTGCTTGATGCTCTATTCCAGTCCATCAGTCTGATCCATCTCCTGAACTGGATGAAAGGCCCAACGACTGATTGGACAGATTCCTAAATCAGTTTCACTAGGACTGACAGACATTAAACTGACAAAACCGACTGAGATCAACAAACCTCGTAAGCACAATTTCTACACCAGAATGTCTTAGATCTAAAATGGAGGACTGTTCATTTCATTCCCTACCCTCCCCTCCCACATTCATTCAACATGAGGATTTTTTTTATGAAAGTCATCGAGCGGCTCTTTTTGAGGTGAGACACACAGATACACACGCCGGATCCTCACCCCCGACGTCAGGTGGGTGGAGAAGATTTGATGATGTTGTAAAGAGGCCGGACACAAACTGAGTCACATGACAGTTCTTCGCTCAGAAACGGGGAAAGGGCCAAAATCTAGATGTGGAATTCCAGATGTCAAGTTTTTAAATCCGCAGTAGATGGGCTGTTCTACAGAGTTAAGGCGTCACACGTGGACTCAAGCCGTGTTCAGAAGGTCCTGGATGGCCTTCTGTTGGCCTTCATTGAGAGCTGATACACACTGCGTCCACAATCCTCCAGATACCTGAAAACAACACCAGGAAAACCATTGTGAACACAAAACCTTAAAGGCATAAAGAACTGTCAAAATCAAGTAGTTGTGGAATAATAATACAATTTCTTTTCAAAGTTGACGAGCTTAAAGACCAATGAGAAACGAAAAACGTACTTGTACTTGAAGGATAACATTAGCCAATCGTTTGCTGCAGTCGTCTTCACTTTTAATCGACTCGTTGGCGACGCCATCAGCAATGATGGTGAAAATCTTGGGAAGGTTTGCGTTGTCTGGTCCGAGAACGATGGGATTGTTGCTGTCGGAGAAAAGTTCATGTTAAATTCTCCACAAATTCAAAGTCTCTCGGTTTATCCCAGCGGAAGATTCTCACCTTTCGATGAGGTCACAGAGATAGTTAAACGTATGGACAGCCTCCTCTTTATCCTCGTTGAGTGGCAGCCAGGACAGCCAATGGGGAAGCACCTCACTGACGTTCACACATTCCGGCCGGTACTTCATGACTTTACCCACAGCTGAGATGCAGTTCTCTGTAGCATTGACGTTTTCTTTTGCCCTGGAGTCTGCTGCTTGGATCACACCCACCAGAAGAGGGACGGCCTCTGAAAGTGCAACCGTGTTTAGAAACTTGACCATAAACACTTCTAACACTTTACGGCGTGAGTCACAACAGTTGAAGCATCTTGCCGTGCACCTCACCTGTAAAAGCAGGCCGGTAGTTTTCTCCACCAAACTGAGCCATGACACCGACACCATACGCAGCTGCTTGTCTGACCTCTGGGCTGGTGTCACACAGGGACTGCATCATGGGCCGCAGGAAGTACTCGGCGAATTTAAAGGAAGAGGGGCTGCAGTGCTCCACGACATCATCAAAAATACACAAACCCCACTGTCGGTCTGCCCAAGGTCTGTGCGGACACTGTCAGAAGCACAGGATGAATATAGACACTGCATTTACTGACAGAAAAAAACCCAAAGCTGTTCCTCGATGAGGAAAACGCGGACAGAATCACAGGATTCCAGACATAAAACAGAATACGCCGTATAACACGGAATGGCACGGAATCTGGCAAATGTATTAAATGGCTAACATAATGCAAATTGTGCTATGAATAACGTTAGAATTATTCAGATGCGGTTTAAAACTATAAAGTGCTCTCATTCAATCCCATAATGAACCAAAGTTAGGGATGCACAATAAATTATCGGCTGATAAAGGGTCATTTTTAAGTTTATCAGTATCGGCCGAGAATTTATTGTGCATCCCAAATTTTGGTGCATTATTGGATTGAATGAGAGCACTCTGGTTTCAGACACCACAACACAATGGCAGTCCTCTTAAACGCTGCACTATATAGGTGGTGGTTTTCAGACATCGCTGTGAAAATCTAAATGTTGGTGGAGTCACACTCACGATCAGATTTACGATGAGCTGCATCAGCTGCTCAAACCACGGAAGAATGTTCTCTCTATAGCTGCTGAAGATCGAGTGCAAGATGTCGGACACTTTGGTCAAGATGTAGACATCATTTTCATCCTGAGACACACAAACAAACATCATTAAAACTAAGATTCCAAACACCCAAACAAACGGCACTGGACGCGTGACTCACTTCATCCTGTAACGTTTCCTCCACCTCCTCGTCGTAATCTTCATCTTGACGTTTGGCTGCAAAGGACAAACACGACAAGTGTAAAACACTCTCACGTTGTGTCCGTGAACAAATATCACCTTAGACGTGCCAAATGCGCTCACCCTGTCTGAGCTCCTGGTTTTTAAAGTGCTCCTCCAGTTTAGCTTTTAAAATGCCACCAAGTTCTTCAAAATGTTCGTTGTTCAGACAGCCGTCTCCCATCAGCTCGATACACTAAAAGAGACATCTTATTAGTACAATACAACTTGTACTGGTTAACGTCATACAGTTAAACATTTCTCAAACTGGAAAAAGTGTATTTCGCAGAGGTCCTAAAACGCTAATCGTCAAGCTAACGTTTCATCTTTTGTATGATCCTGAAGGATTACATTCTTGACCTCATGCACAGAATTACAAATCCATCTCTCTCTTCATCCGCACGTTCAGTAGTTCAAGTTACCTTGGCAAACGAATGCATGATTTCTGACAGCACATCAGAGTCTGGTTCAGTCCCGATGGCTTTGATGAGCGCGTCACACATGAAGTGCCACATCTGCGTGAGATACTCCGGACCTCTGACACGCGCACACTCCAACAGAAGAGGCATGGACTCCGCAGCCGCCACACGCACACGTGAAGATCACGTTAAAGAACACATCCATTAACATTTGACAGATTTACTGCAGGCCGAGATGCTGATCGCGACAGAGATTGTATGTAGAATGACTTTCACTGGGCATAATTTGTTGTTCGTGGAAGGATATCATCGTGGAAGTAGAACTTCAGCAGAGGAACCATCAGCTTGACAACTTGCTCCGTGTACTCAACAAAACCTTCCTTCAGCTCTTTAGCGTAACACACCTGAAGATGAAAATATAAACACAATCACGAACCAAAATCATTCAAAATGACGGTGGGGTTTGTACTTCATTATTTAAGTCAGTACATGCATTTCGTTTTCTCACTGGGCCTCATTCATGAAACATTGGTACATACGAGTAAATTCAGAATAATTGAACAGACCTTCACGAAAACTGTCCTCCGAATTCAAATACATTGTAAACGTCACATTTGATAGTAAAACGTGTTAATGAATTACAATCACTCGTTAAAAGCGCGCTCATTCACAATTAGCATTATCCCCGCCTATGAAGCTATGCAACGTACACATCTGGGAATGCTGGAATCCTCTGGACTTCATTCTCAGGTTTGGCCTTATATTGCATAAATATGAAGGAGACTAGTAGGCTATATGCAAACCGATAAATGAATCAAAACTGTTCGCCAAAGCGTTTCTAGCCAGCTCAAATAATATCTGGTGCTCTTCTGAAAACGACCAGCTGGTGGTGCCTGAGAACATTTCGGAGACGCGTCGTTGGGAGTGATTTGGAATATTCGCAACATATGCCTACTTGTTACTTACCATCTTATTTTGAAGAATACTTCGGAATATGAAAACGCAGTACACATTAATATTAACTTTCTTAATATTTACACGCCTCTTCTCCACTGTGACGAGCTCTGCGTTTTACCCAATGTTAAAAAAAGACAGGGCAAAACAAGTTGTGAAAAATAATTACGATGCACAGTGCATAAGTTTGTCGAAAAGAAAACAGAACGTCACGTGTGGTTTTATACGTGGCATGGAACAGGTGTACATTTCTTTCCGAAAATGTATGTTAGAATGACTTTACGGATGATTTACACAAAAATTAGTTCTGCTCGTGTTTCATGAATGAGACCCATTGAGTGTTAATACTGATGAGCAGAACTATTGGATGTTCTCACCAGCATCTGGCATGCGGTGGCTTTCTCCTCCAGTCCTGCGGTTTTGATGCCAAAACTCTGCTGATCTCCGAGATTCACAAACTCCCAACCATCATCTTCAGACATGTTCTCCATGTCCTGAGCTAAAGACGATAAGACATGTTAAACCAGGACTGAACACAAGCCTGAGTCATACGAAATAAAACAATCTCTTAGAGTTCAGTTAAAACGTTTTGACTAGCGAATGGAATCAAGCTCGAAAAAGAAAGTGACTTACTGTCCAGAAGAGCCACTTCAGGTTTGATGGATGCGGTCTTCATCAGGGGTCCCATCACCACAGGAAGGTACTGCTGAAACTCTTTCCCCAGAATCTTACACATGCGAGCCCAGGCTGAGATCATGTATGAGATCTGATGACGAAACGGATGAATGAGTCTCCGCGGCTCACACGCAAACATGACGTCACATGATGGATGTGATTGGTTACCTGTGGATCATCGTCCTCCAGATCATTGAAATCTGTCTGTGTCTTCAGAAGCAACTGCATTACAACTGAAGCGTCGGGCATGAACTACAGACAGAAAAAACAAATGTCACAACGTACAAAGGCCAGTGAGTTCAGAGATTGAAATAGTAGGGATGGGTTTTGAGGCCATTTTGGAGATTCGATTCTTATTTATATGATTCAATATAGGTTAGTTATCAGTATTTCATTTTAAATATTCGTTTTGCAGACACGAAATCCATATTTAAATATAAAGGTTGGTGAATGCAAAAATCAATGAAATACACATTCACATTAACAGAAGAGCCCACAAAACAGTTTTAAATGACTTCAAACTTTTTGAGTATCCAAAAAAATAGTGTTAAAAATTAACAGATTGTAAATGTGCAACAGTGAAATCATGAACAACTTGAAAAATGTTTAAGAAATAAACCAGATTTCAAAATTCAACTAGAATAATGGCGCCATCCTCTGGAGAAGAGGTGAAGTACAGATAACATTATATTTCCCGAAACGATTTTGTTTCTTTAAACTGAAGATCAATTAAATCGAAGAATCGTTTTTTTACCCAGCCCTATTAAATAGTTTATATCATGACAACATCAAAACACTATGTTGGTATAGCAAGCTGATCCATTTTGGCAACTAGAACTTCATGTGAAACGTAAATACGGACCATGTCCAAAACTCTATTGCATCACAAAAGTTAGGATGAGTCATGTTTGCAGTTAATCTTCAATATTCAAATTTGATGTTTAAGGCTGCGTTCACACTTGACTTTTTTTTAAGCTGCTGGCGTCTATTTTACATTATAATCCTAGTGAGTTGACCGTGTTATCAACAAAAAATCCAGAGTTTTTTTTTTTTTAACTGTCCAGCGTCTGTTATCTGCAGCTTCTTTTGAAGTTGAAAAAAGTTAAACTTCCTGAAAAAAAACGCCCTACCTTTTTTACAGCTAAACAATGACAGACGTATCGTTTACATAAAGTGCAAGGAACGTGATTGGTTGAGAAGGCTCAAGCTCGAAAAAAAATTAAAAGGCTGCCGAGAAATGCAAGTTTAATTTTCACTTCCAAAAACCTATGATTGCATTTCTAGCGAGAGTTGAGTATTGTTGTTTTTCAAATATGTGATTCAATATTTCTAATTCAAATAGACTTCTGTTGCACTGCCTATGAAGCCTGTCTCTCTTAAGCTGCCTTATTGTCAACTTTTTCATGTAACAAAAAAAAGTAAAGTGTGAGCACGGCCTAAGACTCACTTTCTCTTTTCCCACAGCCAGACCAATCAGACTGATACATTCGATGGTTTTTCCTCTGAGTAGGCGGAGCTCTTTTTGAACCGCGTTCTCGACGATGTGTTTGAGGGAGGGCATGAAGAGGTCATAGTACGGGACAAACTTCTCCTCTGCAGTGTCGGCCACTGAGGCGATGGACGTCACCACCTGCTCCAGCACCAGTTTAGTACCTTTCTGTATCAGCTAGAAGAGAAGATCCAAAATCAACTCATCGTCAAAACTCATGAATACAAACCAACATCACAAAGACTCTTCACATGCATTATATGATGAGCACATCAACTGCACATCTGAAGCCAGGGTCAGGTCGATTTCAACAGTTAGAGAATGAAAACTCCACGTTGAAATCAAAGAGACCCCGACTCAGATCAAACTAAACCTCACCACATTAACTTTGCGCACCTGACAGAAGAAAAAACAGAAAATAATTTGACACTGTAAACGAAAGCTACTCATAGCAGAGCATTATGGGATGCAAACACTCAATAGAGGAAGTCAAGACGGCACCTCCTGGAGTTTGGCCACCATGATGACGTGCAGATGTTGGACCAGGTTGTCCAGATATGGGATGAGCAGCGTTTTGGGACAGTCCTCTGTGAAGTTAATGAGAGCGGCAGCAGCGTGGGCCTGAACCCGAGGGTTCGTCTGATCCTCCATAGTCTGCAAGAGCGCCGAGATCACCTTATCGTGAAATTTCTTCTGGAAGGTGGCTGCGAAGTCTGTGGCCATCTGTCCAATAGCGTTACAGGCGGCGTAACGAACTCGCGGGTGCTTTGAAATGAGAGCAGATTTAGCATGCGTGTATGTATGGGTGTGAGAGATGTATGGGTGATATTCAAACAGATGCTCACAGGATCCTGACAGAAGAGCAGCACGAAGCTCACGATCTCGCTGAGAATAGCCTCCATCTGCTGATGACAGCCTTCGCCGATAGCAGATAGAGCCATCAGACCCGCGTGCCTGTACTTCCAATCCGCTACACAAGAAATATCACATCAGGTTTAGGACTCTAATCATGTGCCAGTATCAAAACAATTCATTGAAATGATATCCAACTCTTAAACACAAATATTCTGTCCCTCCAGGATTTTGCGATCACTGTATTTAACGTATAATCAAACAAACGCCAATTTGTAAAATTAAGAGATTGCCCCAGATATTCCCGCATGATTTTGGCCGAAGACGCACTATGCAACGGCATCACATCGCGCATTCCTTCAAAAACTGCTCCAAAAGTCAAGCAGATCATTTTTTAATGAACTACTGGCCCTTTTATTATTTCTCTAATGCTGCACAATTCTTAAAATTTATATATATATTTTATTTCAAATAACAAAACTAAATTGCAGCTTTAAATTCCAAATCAAATAAAAAAATGAATAATACAGAAGTCTCTTTAATAATAACAAACAAAGACTGTCTGTGCTTTTCTGAACTTTTTCTTTTTTAAGCAAGCTTGCAGAAAAACAGCGGCCCCTGCTGTTCAAAACATGTACTGTCTCAACCAACTTGAATCGTTACATATGTGACCATGGATCACAACACAAGTCTTAAGTAGCACGGGAACATTGTTTTGTAAAAGACAAAAATACATCGTATGGATCGAAATTATCGATTTTTATTTTATGCCAAAAATCATTAGGATATTAAGTAAAGATCATGTTCTATGAAGATATTATGTACATTTCCTAACTAAAATATATAAAAACTAATTTTTTATGAATGGATGGCCTGCCACAGTGCCTCTGATTAACAACTTCAAAGGCCATTTTCTCAATATTTAGATTTTTTTATCCCTCTCAGATTACAGAGTTTTAAACGGCTGTATCTCAGCCAGATATTGTCCTGTTCTAACAACTCAGATTATGTAAAAATCTAAATTTCGAAAAATGTTGTTGTCCGGGGTCACATATTATAATCCACTACATCCCTACATTCAATTAAATGTCGATTTCTTAAAAGCATGCGAGGTTCATGGCAAAAACTCAAAGGTTATCACTGAGACATTTCCATAAACATGAAGCGGCATGAAACGAAACGTAATTGATAGCTTGACCTCAGTCAAAATGGCCTCTCGGGCGGGCTTTAAACTTAAAGCGGCCAAGTTTCCAATCCTGCAGTATGAACCTGCTGCATGCCTCTGATCATAGGAAATGCATGTATGTTTTAACAGGTGGTAGTTTTAAAGAAGAACCCAATTTTCCAATTCAAGTAGTTTTTCTAACTTTATCGCAAAATTTAAATAAAGCTGCTGCAAAATTAAGCATTTATGGCAGAAATCACAAAAAATCTCCACAAAATCCTGCTGGGACTGAAAACTGTGTGATCTCTTGAAATACAGAGTTTGTTCCTTACGATTCTGTAACATCTGCATGATGTGTTGTTTGATCATGGGCAGCACAATTTTTCCACCGAGACCACAAGCGATTCTGTCCAGTGCGCTCTCACCCGCCACAGAGTTACTGAACATGGGAAAAATGTTAAATCTTCATCACAAACGAGCCACAATCATACATCAATAGTGATCACACGTGTATAAAATCACAGAAATAAAAAGTGAATGATGAGCAGTCTGTCCCAAACACAGCTGGCAGGGACATCAGAATTCTTTCAAATAGAGCCAAACTGAATCATGACACCAAACAGACCTGTCAAAGTCATCGTCCTCCAATTCATCAGCCAGAGCCCAGTCTTCATCCTCCTCCAGATCCACCATCATACTCAACATCTGCGGCACTGCAAACCAACATCCACCAGAGCGTTACAAACACATCAGCTCACGTGCAAAAACAAATCTCCATTTTATATTCAGCTAATCGTTTCAAGCACATGAACCGTATCTCACCGCTCTGAGCGATGATGTTGGTGTGTTTTCTCAGCATGGCCGCAGCCGTCTCTGACAGCGTCACGATGACCTCCAGAGCCAGCTGCCTCTGCATGTTTGACAGGGTTGTATCTGCACACAACTGAATCAAGACGACACACAAAATACTTCAGTTAAAACCAAACGTACTGACTCGCCTCAGTCTTTAAGATGAAACAACTAGACTTTTGTCTACATTCATCAGGGCTCCAGACAACAAAAAAAAAATCACATCAGGAGCCATTGGCTCCTGAAAAAACAGTTGCCAAATTATTTTTCTAGAGCCACATAACATGAACTTAATTCTTTAAATCCCATTTAATACACATATATCCTGATATGAGTTTATTTCGCTCTCATTTGTTTTGCTCAAATAAAGTTTTTTCAAGATATTTTGAAGAATGAAGGACCACCATTGTATTTTTCCTACGATGGGAGTCAATGGGACTATAAGCATTCGGTTATAAGCATTCTTCCAAATATCCTCTCTGTGTTCATCAGAACAGACATTTATACAGATTTGGGAAAAACTCGAAGGCGAGTAAATGACAGAATTGTCATTCGGGGGAAATGTCTAAGTAAATGGACAAATAAATGACGTTCTTTGAACTTCTCCGCGGTTAGTTTCATTTAAACGTTTCAAATAATCACCTTGTTCTTCCTCAGGCGCATTCAAATCAGTCACAGCAAACATCGTATCCTAGCAGCACATGGCTCATGTTGTCTGCGCGTATAGGCTACTTGTCAATGACCAGCGATAAAATCCGCAGAAATATGCAAAAATATAGCTCGCAAATGAATATTTTTGGTCGCAGTCTGGAGCCCTGTGGAGACCATGTCTCTGCAACCGGGCTGTGGAAGGAGCACGGAAACATCAACTTCCAAGCATGAAATCGCAGAGATCAATGTGCGCCTGTCAAACACAACCTCGAGGTCCAGCATGAACAGGCCGTCTCAAGGAACCACCAGGCAAAACGTGAGGAAATCACATCATCAGATGTCCGGACGTACCTTTAGGCTGAGCTGAAGCGTGGCCTCCAGATTGGGTCTCAGGTATTTGGGGGCGGTGTCTGCTATCTCCACCAATGATTTCAGCACAGAGTCATCACCGGTGTAACAGCTTTCATTGACCGCCTTATGAAAAAAGAAAAATGGTTCACATATAAAATGCTAAAAACAATCAGGTGCAAGATATTACAGTCACTGCAGTATAGAAGGTCTGAAAATGGTCACCTGCAGGATGCCGGGCAGAAGATCTGAGAAGTGTTTTAACAGGGCTGTGTTACCCTCATTGGACAGAATGAAGGACGCCGCTGCGCGTGCAGACAGAGATCGAATCTGAACCAGAACACATTCATGTGCGTTAATGAACCTCTCTTCTCGTGACAGTCAAACATGTTGAAAAGAGAACGCCGTGTGCTGACCTGTGGGTTTTCCTGATCTTGCATGCACTGCACTAACATGCGTTTGATGACCTCCAGGTAATGCTGCTGCTGGTTGCCAAAGATGCCTGGAAAATTCCTGAACACAACAAACATCAATCAATACATTATCATGAATGACCATCGGACAAAATGAGCAAAACTTCACCATCTTGAACTGTATCTACAAGAGTCACAAAAACAGAAGAAAAACAGTTAGCTAGACCAGAATCATAAAACTGTTCTTAAGATAAGAAGGGACATCGTAAAATGAGCATCCTTTAATTTAAGAAGTTCTCAAATATATTCTTTTTTTTATATAAGTATTAAAGGACATTTACTTTGTAAATCAATCTTGAGGGGAAGATCTTTTAGGAACTATCTTAAGTTTTATGGGAATTCAAAACTTTCCTGAGTTTTTTTCTTAAATTTGAATTTAAAAAAAATGTTAGTTAAGAATGTTTTGTGAATCCACCAGTTATTATAGTTTTAGTTTTACTCCCACTTTAAATTAGCCTTTATTTTTGTGTCAATTTTAGTTCAATTTTAAGCATTTTATATATATATATGCTTTCATCATTTCATAATTTATTGTTTTAGAAGATTATATTTATTTATTATAGTTTAGTTTGTTTATTATAAAAACTATTTTATTTTAAAACTTAATTGTTAATTTTTGAAGCAACATTTCAATTTATTATTTTAGTTAAGTTCATCCAATAATTTTAAGATCAATATCGTATTGGATTCAATAAACAGAAACATTTTCAGAGTATTCATTTGAGTAACTAAAATAACCCTGGAATCCACCCCAGGACTGTCATACGATCACAAACTGAATCTTAAACCCAGATGCCAAAAGTTACCAGAAAATATGCAGCGCTGCTTCTCGGAGGCAGACGTCCTGCGAGTTCACCGAATCGAAGAGAAACTTCAGGATCTCCGGCCACTGATTGTTCCCATCATCATCTTGAGAAGAATCATAAAACATTAGTTCATCATAAAGCCCGTCTAATCAGAATGGCACCAGTTATTGACAGATCAAGTGCCAACCAACCGATGAGATTGCGAGAGAGCTCGGCAGCGATGTCGGAGATCTTCTTGCGGATGTTGGAGGAAGTTTCAGACTGGATTCCAGCGAGCAGTTCTGTCTTGACAGCGGTCTGTATCTCGAGGGTCATGCTGGGATAGACCTCCTCGAAAGATGACGACAGCAGCCTCCGCAACAACACGGCTGCCATCTGCTTAACCTGAGAGGAAGACACAGAACGTGTGATGATGTCATCAAAACAACACAAACACAGCTCTGATTCGGAGCATTCGCGATTCACATCTGATTGTCAAATGTATTTATTTTACAAATCTTAAATGTGCTCACAACTGTCCGCACACATTTAAGTGACCAGTTTGTGTGTATACATTTATTTAATCAAGTTGAAATATGTGTACACGGTACAGACACTCTTAAAGTCCCAGTGAAATTAAAAATGACAATTATTTTTTCATGAAACATTGCAGCGTTTATAGTAAATATATTAAAGAAATGTATAAACGTTTGAAACAACTCGAGGGTGAGTAAACTCTGTCAGAATTTTATTTTTTGGGTGAAGTGTCCCTTTAATAATCAACATATATCATCAAACTGTGTGTTTTAATGAAAAAATGATCAGAATTAAAATCAAACACACCTCCTCAGAAGCAGATGCATCACGGATGGCCTGCAGTAAAAATGTGATCTTCGTCTGTCCAGGGATGCTCTCGTATGTTTCCTAAACAAAGACAAAGAATGACGTGACTTGTAGTCTACACTTCTATTCGACACTTCTATTCTCATAAAAACACATTTCACTCAGAACCGCTAGAGATTTGAAGAGCACAAAAGCAGTTCCATCTGTTTTAAACAGAGAAAATAACTTTGGTGAACTTCTCACCAGATTCTTGGAGTGACAAATGGTTTCGCATAACACGTCTGGAATGCAAAGCCGATGACGAGATCACATTTCCCTGAAATTTTCCTCATGTATGCGTTCAAATTTAGCTCTAGAGACACGTTTAGAAATCTTCATAACACAAAACCATGAGGAGATATTTGGAGAAATGTGATCATCCAATGGAATCGATTGGAGTAAAATGTTGTTTGACTATCGACATTCTTCAACATATCTTTTCGTGTTCTGAAGAAGAAACTCGTACAGGTTTGAAAGGCCACAAGGATAAAAGTTGTTTATGACTTGAACTTGTTATACTTCATTATGTTTAACTTGTCAAGAAACTCAGATTTAGGGGAGTAAAGCGGCCCTCTTCATCACAGTAAATTCGGGTGGGGGGGACGGGTGTAAAGCGGGCCCTCTTCATCACAGTGAATGAGTCAGATTCCACTGAGCATTAGTGATGTGTTGCTCATGTATTGTCTATCATAAAGAAAGTGCTGACCCACGAATGTGCTAAAAAACCCAATGACCCCTCCTGAGCCCGGCCCTGCCACAGATAATGAAGCTGGCAACAAAAGATTCAGTCAACACGTGCCACTGAGATGAAAGATTTGGGGGGAAAGCCGCCTCGAAACCTTGGAAACAGGTGACCTTTCCTGCGAAAATGGGACCGTAATTCAATAACACACATACTGGAGAACCTCAGAGGGTCACGAGAGTTCATCCGGGTGGAACCACACATCCTTGACCCAAATCCAAAGTATTTCCATGACATGACAGCGAGAACGAGCACGTTTGGTCATAAGCTGCCCTCGTCGTGTAAAGACGGGTGTGACGTTACAGTTTAATGATTGTAATACAAGACATTGTAGTTAAAGAGATTTTAAATATTCATCAGCATTCTTAGAAATGCTGTTTTATCGTGGAACGCGATGCCATAGTATACAATCTCTGACTGAGATGTATACACACTACGACAGCATGAATATCCACCAGCAGCGATTTAACTGATGTAAATTATCAACTGCTTCATATATGTTGAACGCGGTGCGAGGCATTCGGCGCTTAAAATGACCCAAAAGTTAAAAATGTCACGGAAACAACGATAATCGACCCGTCCGAGCAGCTTAAACCGAGTTTAGCAACACCTGCACACGGCTAGCTGCGTCGCGCGCACACAAGGAAATGGAAATAAAAGCCGCCAAACGATGCTGTTCAATAATTAGCTTTACAAACAAACGAATCAACGGTTTATTTTACGAAAACAACGACAACAGCTTAATGTTTATGATTTACGTTAGGAAGGTTTCCAAAGATAGTTAGGCCACGTTGATACGCAGCTAGCGCAAATGACTCGTTCGACTCGGATCTTTTTAAAGATTCGATCGAACCGACTCACAAGGCGTTTTAAACTTTCTTCGCCCGCAGTGGTGGAATAACGCATTATTCTCTACAAAAAAAAATACGTTAAATCAAAGAAATACTATAATGTCGGGGAACAATGCAATTATAGAATACAATTTTGGAAATCTTCGTTGACGATGCCGTTTCATCAATAACGCATTCGGTATGACTTAACCGAAAAAAAAACATTTAGCGAAATGAACAAACACCGCGTAAAGTACAACACAATTCATTCCTGGAACCGAGTTGTACAATAAATAAAGTTTTCGAAGCCGTTTCGTTCACGTGGACCGTTCGAAAGAATCGACTCGCCTAAATGATTCGGAGCCGAATAGCAGCAGCAACGCGCGCTTCACACATGTGCTGGGCCAGAGCGGCCCGCGCTAAACTCCACGCGAACACGTCACGTTTGCCCTCACTAATCCCCTCATAAACGACAGCGAACCGAACTTCATACCTCCGACTGCTTCCTGACGGTGTTGTCAGGGCTCATCAGGTTGCTCAGCAAGAGGTAGAACTGCTGCTGCTCCGCCATGGCTGTTCGGTTCAGAAAGAGAGACCTGCGGCGGAGAAACGAGCGAATGAAAGCCGGCAGGGGAAGCGACCTCTGACACCAGACTGCACGAACGGAGCGACGTGATTGGCTCGTAGCGTCTTGTCACGGCGTGGCTGATTCGGTGACTCCTGTGAATGAGATTATACGATGGCGTTGGTTGGTGATTTGCGATGTCAATCATTATGACGTGAGAATAATTCCGTTCCTCGTCGTTTCATTGGCGGACGTTTCCTGAGTGAAGACACGGTGGGCGTGCGATGATGTCATGCAAAATAAGGAGAAACGCGGGAAATAATTGGGTTTCCACAGTAATTGAAATATTTTCTGGTTATCAGCAAATAAAGTTTAGCATTGAATACAACAAGAATGTTTAAAGCCAGAATATTGACAATCTAAATAAAGCGCAATTGTTTAAATGTGATCATTTCAGAGAATGGCATGCAAACGGAAATCCAACCGATATAGTTATTTTTTAATCACAATTAAATGTCATGAATGAAAACAATCATTTAAATAATTTTTCTTTTTTTTATTATAAAGACGAACATCGGTTTCCCGTCAAAACTAGCGTCATGTAACCCGACACATTACCAGTAGAGACCACAAGAGACCATCACACAGATCATTGCCTTTAAAATGAATATATTTCCCACTATAACCACTAAACCCATTAAGATCTCTTATATCTATTATCCTCAGTTTACCACTAGAGGGCACCAGAGAAACTCCTCAAATGTGAAGACCAGACAAACAATCTACAATTAAACAAAGTAGAGATTGGACACATTTAAATAATAATTAGTTATTAAATTTAAGGCTAATGTATTTGAAAGAAAAATCATCACAGTTCAAGCATGAAGGCCACAATATTCAATACCCTACAGAGTGAGTTAATACAGTTTGTGTTTGTGACATCAAAGTAAAAATGAATGATTGACTTCTGTCGTCGTTCTTAAGTAACAAACAACAATTTTAAACGAAATTCACAGATAGTTTGCGATGTATATGAGATGAAATTGTCTCTGGAGATAGACGTCTAAAGAGGAATGAGAGGATTTAGAGCTGGAGGAAAGTGAGGGTCTCCCACGACCCTTTACAGTGAGAAATGAGATGTGGAAATAGCACTCAGGATTTTGGCAGACGTCGAGTCCCTCTGGGGGGCTTTGGAGAGCGTCCAGAACTGAGTGAAAATAGCAGCACTGGAAAAGAAAGACAACAGAGAGAAATACTCATCCGGCTTCTGCAGATACAGAATAATAAAGACAAAGATCACCAACATATTCTGAAATCGCAGATCACATCACTTTAACATCTCAGTTGTTTCTCCAAGACATCAGTGAGATTAAATGAAGAGCATATGGAAACATCTCGTGTCGTGTGTCTCAGATATTTCTCAGGAGAAGAAGAGTCACAAATGTAATGTTGTATATGTGCCGCTGTCTGAAATCTTCACACACAGCTGCACACAGGACATGTGTATTATATAAAGTGTGTGTGTGTCTTAATGTGTGTGTGTGAATGTATTTTAAGGACAGGATGTGATGTATTTATATACGTGCAGCGGGCATTGTAAAAATAATTTATTCAAATATTCAGCAAGTCTGAGGTCTGCTACATATAGTCTCTCACAAACAGATCATTCTCAACAAAATAAAGGTCTTAAACGGTTCTTCAAAGTGATGCCATAGAAGAACCGCTTTTGGTTTCTCAAAGAACCGTTCAGTCAAATGTTCTTTAAAGAACCATCTCTTTCTTACTTTTCTATAATCTGAAGAAGCTTCTTTCTTGTGAAACAGATGGGTTCTTTGGATGTTAAAGGTTCTTTATGGAACCAAAAGGTTCTCCGATGCCATAGAAGATCGTTTTTGTTCTATGAAGAACATCGCCAGAACCTTCACAAAAGTACACTCTTTAAAATAAAGGTGCTTAAAAGGTTCTTCACAGCGATTTCATAGTAGAACCAGTTTTGGTTCCACAAAGAACCGTTCAGTCAAATGTTCTCTAAAGAACCATCTCTTTCTTAGTTTTTTATAATCTGAATAACCTTTTTTGTCACAAGGAGCATTTTATGAAACAGAAAACATTTTATGGGCACATCTAAACCTTGATATTCTCACATATATAAAACACAAGACTTTTGTCACTGATGTTCCTTCTGGAAGATGCATATTCTCATAGAACGCTGTGATGTATGTGAAGAACTGCTTTTCTCTCCATCAGCAGTCCTGTTCTGTTCCTCTGATCTACATTTGCTCCGATCACTTTCTCACAAGGATGGTCCGATTATGAATAATTAATGCAAATTATTAACAAATGTCTTCATTCAGAGAAACCTTGTGCGTTTACAATAATGCCAAAGCAAACAAAGCCATGTACAGACTTATAAAATAAAGGTATGAGGAAAAGGATCACACTGAAAATGCAAATAAATAGGAATACTGTGATGTAAATAATATCCCTCACACGGTTCTATAACTACAGCCATCACACATATGCCCAAAGTATCTTATGTCTGATTTTCTGATGCCTTCATCTCTGATGTTTTGGTATTCTGAACGCATCTGTTCTACATCTTTGGTTTCCAGGATTGTTTGTGAATGTCAGTGATATCAAGAAGTCTAGATTTTGCTCGAAAAGCACCAAGATCATCTTTCATTCTACTGTAACCTCAAATTACACCTATTACATCAAATACCAACAGATAGTCAAGTCAAGATACACTTGTTCTCATTTGAAAATACACATCACAAATATAAAACCGGTTGTAAAATGCCAATTCATAACTTAAGAGGAATGCAATTATGCAAGTATCGACCATGTTATTGCTTTCATTTCTTCTTTGCCACAAACAGATACACACAGAAAGCATGTAATGTTATCGCACTGTTGCCATGACATCAAGCGATGTCGCCTCCAGTAATTCTCATCCTCTGTAGATCTACCACATGCGCTTCTATCAATCCAGAGTCTCAGAGAAGCCTGTAGTGGGTGGTGTGAAATCTCCTGTGAAACATCTCACTCACACACACACGAAAAACACACAACTCAATCCACCGATACAACAGTCATGTGGAAGAGAACATTCAGTTCTGGAGATCAAACACATCTTATGATTAGAACGTCTTAAAGGAGTAGTTCACTTTCATGATCATTTACTCACCCCCATGTCATCCAAGATGTTTATGTGTTTGTTTCTTTAGTAGAAAATAAATGAAGGTTTATGATGAAAACTTTCCAGGATTTTTCTCCATATAGTGACTTCAATGAACTCCAAACGCTTGAAGGTCAAAATGACAGTTTCAGTGCAGCTTCAAAGAGTTTAAACCATACCAGAACAGAGCAAGGCGAGCATGTGTGTCCACAAAGCATATACATTTAAAAAAATAAATAGATAATGACCTATCGTTTCACTAGATAAGAACATTATTCATCTTCTGGTGTGGTTTAAAGCTGCACTGAACCGGTCATTCTGACTTTCTACCGTTTGGAGTCCTTTGAAGTCACTATAAGGAGAAAAATCCTGGAATGTTTTTCATCATGTTTTTCATTTCTTTTCCAATAAAGAAAAAAAACATAGACGTCTTGGATGACGTGAGAAAACTATAAGGAAACATTCATTTTGAAATTATACTGCGAATACTTGAAAAATACCAAAACACCAAGGTCATGGGTTCGATCCCAGGGATTGCACATATTCAGAAATGAATTAACATCTTCCAAATGCGTAAATGTAATGTTAACGGTATAAACAGACTCCGGATGGTTAAATTGTTGAAATTTATTCACTGGTGGTAATAATTCAACGGTCCATTATAAATGTTATCAATACATATAGAAATAAATTCAACAGAGACAGATAACAGCCATACTCATGCGACATCTGTGAATAAGATTGTTTTTATTGTTGTGTCAAATGAAACCATATTCACAATCCATTTACCGTGTGGAAGAGGGTAAATGTTCACTTAAAAAAATATACGATTAAAGATGAAAGTTCAAAAGGCAAACGGCAGGTCTGCATGGCAAAGGTTCACCCATAAATGATAATCCAGAGAGACGTGTTCATGTGTGTCAGATTCACAAACAATAATGTTGAGCCATGCACGTGACTGTTAAATCAACATGTTGTACGGTTGGCCTCTGTTTTTATAAACTACTCAGCGACTGCTTTCCTATACACATTTTTACATTTCTGGATTATTGAAGACACATGAAAGTTTGAAAATGAGTAGTTCTGTAATACCAAATAACTTTAATACCAAAATACCTAAAACAATACAGCTTAAGAATATCATTATTGTATATTCTAATGATCAAAGAATTACAACAAACAAAAGAACTATAAAAACAGATTATCTTTAACAACGGATTTGGTAGCCTGTAACTCTCCTGAGAAAGGTGTGAGAAAATGAATCTGTTTTGTTATTCTTGTCACAGATGCATTGAGACCGACGCTGTATTTGTTTCTCTTGTGTTTGTCTGTATGACCCCATCAAAGCTCAAAGTGTTAAGAATATATTCCCATTCAGAAACACCATTCGATACAAATACAGTCGACAGTCCACAAACATGGTCAAAACCAGAGCATTCATGGAGTAAAGACGTTTAGTTTGAAAGTGTGAAATCAACATACAATGAAATTACATTTGACTCACTTAAAAACGAAAATAAGAAATACGCCAGAGTAGTAAGCTGTAATAGTTAAATACTAATATTACATAGGAAAAAAACCTCTACAATAATAAAAATGATCAAATAGAACATTTGCGCATTTATTGCTTTAAAAAGTGATGTGTAACCAGTTTGCGTCCCGTCTGTGGAAGGACGAGAAATTCTGCCACCGGATTAAAAACCTCGATACTACAGCAAATCTGGTGATTGTTTTACTACGTTATCAAAATACACCGTTCAGTTTATGTAACTTATTTAAAAAAAATCACAACACAATCAAAAGAGAAGATTTCCAGGAGTTTCAGAAAAAATCAACCTGGACACAACGATTAATAGCAAAGTGCTTTCTGGCATCCTATTTGGTTTTCTCAAAAGAAAAAGTCCCCTGAACGCACCAGTCACGGCCAGAGTCGCTGCAACGGGACGCCTCCGCACTCCTGAAGATCTGAAACCCGCAGGAAACTGTGGGTCACATGACGGTGGGCCATTTGGAAGAACAAAACAAATTCATTCTGCCCATTCCAGAGTCTAGTGGCAGTTTAAGACATCAGGTTCTATATGTGCAAACTAAACAGCAAAATCAAAGCGATCCTATCTAAGAAGTGTCAAAAGTACATTTAACGTGTGTTTACGTGCAGGTAAAAGAAACAGTGCATTCCTATAACCTCTCTGTTAGATTTCATATTTTGATAATATTTTTGACCTTTTCAAGATCAGTGGTTCTCAACTGGAGGAAAGTGTCTGTTTGAATAACGTCGAGGACAACAGCGAGACAAAGTGACACAAACTTCATGACATTAAACTAATCACGTAGGGGCGTTTGCAAACACATCATCTTTTGTTGTTGATGTCAAACATTTGCGTCTGATAAAACTTTATGATATCAATTGCTAATTTGTAAAATTGCCTACATGATATAGAAGAAGCTCAAGTGACATCATAAAGGTAGATACAATTACCCATCGTCTGCAGTGAATTAAGAGAGCATTTACAGCTTCACTTTAAAGTGAACATCAAAATAAAGTTATAAAATATAGCGTCGTAGTCATGAAATGACATTTGACGGTTCGGTCGATAAAAATGTGAGTTTGTTTTACAGCATTGTGTGTACTTTTTAGACGGTCCCTTACCCAACATTTTTCAAATTTACACGCAAAATCGCAATTAAAAACAACACGGCTGTTGTGGTCTGATTAAATGACTTCTCAATCAGACCGGTTTTGAGTAATAAGACCAGATACAGAATTGCATTCTTCAATCCATGGCATTATAATAATTCATTATGCATTATTCCCGATTATCAAGCAGATGAAACCCAACACTGCGTTGAACTAAATTTGTCTGAATTTAGGGTTTAACACTCTGGGTTGTTTTTGAGAAGTGAATCTATATGGTTGTATGAGTTAAAGGATGTTGAATGTGCGATGAAAGCATAGTAGTTGAGAACCATTGAGCTGTCGTGTGTCTATGCTCTGTGTCTAATGCTGAAATCTACTCGTGTGTTCCACCCCTCGTGTTTGAAAAGCCTCATCGCTGGCGGTCGGGGGGTTATTGTATATTGCAGGAGGAACAGCACGGGTCTTCTTTATCAGGCTGAGAAGCGTAATCCATCTGTCTGACAATCTCTGAGAACAGTTCGTCCACCATAGTCTTACTCTTAGCCGAGGTCTCCATGAAAGGACATCCCCATTCTTCAGCCAGAGCCTGACCCTCGCTCGACGAAACCTCACGCTCGTTGTCCAGATCCACTTTATTTCCCACTAATATCACCGGCACGCGCTCGTACCTGTGAGGAAACATCAGCAGAAACTCAAAACCGTCAGCATCCCGTCTGTCCTGCACTGCCAAAACACAGGTGATTTTTGACAAAAACAATACATCACAATACAACTAAACTGGTCTGTCAGTCTGTCTGTCATTTATTCATAGGAATATAATAGAAAGAGGTATCATGCTGACACATTTAAATTAAGATCTACAAATAAATCTGTATAAAAAAAAATTATATACAGTGTATATAATTGTTGCTATATTTAAATAAAGATTATAAAATATACAGTTGGTTAGTTACCTAACCCTAGTTACTAATTTAACAAGTGAAGAGTTCATTTACAAAAACAGATAAATTCATGTTTTTATTGTTCATTCCAATGAATATCAATCAAACAGTTAGTTTTTATTGTTTTTTTATGAATATTTTAAAAAGGAGTTATCTTTTGCAAAAAAACGATATTATGTTCAAAAAGTATATGTTCAGCTAATGGTAAGCATTTTGCACGTCTCATAAACACAGTTAGCACACAGTCTTCATGGTTAAGCTCATTGTCATGAAATCTTTATAAAATGTTTACGATTCAAAGCAGACTGTCGGTGTTCCAGACATTTTAGAGTTGTTTTGAGTTATTCTAAGTGTAATAGGAGAGTCCTCCTAACGTCTCACAGGTATAGGAGCTAGTTTAAGCGCTAAACCGCTTTGTGAAAAACTCTAAATCCTGAAATGAGGATTGACACGAGTTTCTCCTAATTCGGAAAGTTAGGAGCTACTTTTAGCTTTAAGATGTTTTGTGAATACGGGCCCTGAAATGTCTCACTGTGATGTTTTTTTTCTATAATGTTTCACTGAAAATGTTTACATAGTAAATATTGTTTAATAAAAGTGCAAATGGACATTTAAAGAAGGTCAACTTTAACAAACCTCCCTTTCTCTCTCTCTCTTTCTCTCTCTCTCTCTATCTCTCTCTCTCTCTCTATCTCTCTCTCTCTCTCTCTCTCTCTCTCTCTATCTCTCTTTCACGTCTGTTCTCTGTTACACTCAGTTACATTCAGATGTGTTTTTAATGCGACTCTTCAGACATTTATGGAGCGTGTTATTATTCTAAATAACAGACAATAACAACCTGCTGTTCTTTCTCAAGCCTCAATTCAGCTGATGTTCATCATCACATAAAACCCAGAGATGCTTTATCCAAACTAACTTACAGTGCATTCAAGAAAAACATTTATCATTTTTTAATCCGTATCTGTGATTGTGTGTGTATATCATCAAAATATGAATTCTTGAATTAACGGCTGGGACGATATATCGTGCAATTTCCTCAAAGAATTACGCTTAAATGCCGCAACATACGATGCATACTTGATATCGAGAAACATCCGTGTACTGTCATGCGTTCTGTGATCTTGAGTATTGGAACCGGACTTTGGAACACTGATGGTTATTGATGATGTATAGCAAGAACACGAGGACACATGACCGCTGAAGAACACATAAATTGAGAAACGGCCAAACACGCATGCACATATGCTGCCAATCAGCATATTATGCATCATAAATAGTGTTCGACAGTAGAATTAGAATGTCCCAAATCATATTTTTTATTTATTTATTAAGAAATCTTATTTTTATCATTTATTAAGAAAATTATTTCACACTAAAATGTATATACTTTTCCATACAAAGACAGTAAATACTTTTAGATCATAGTATACGTATGTGAAGTGGGACGCAGCACAAGTTTTCATGATTGTCACATAACGCTACATATTCCTTATAAATGGACACATGAAAATTTATATAAAGTAACTATTTTATGTTGAATAAATCATTGGGTATTATTGCTTCACGATTGTGCATTTTATTTTACAGAAATCCTACAAAGTTTGTCATCCCCCAAAAAACGCATCCTTTTTTGTCACATCCATAACGCGTGTTCATAAACTGGCATTTTTTCACGTTAAGCCTCTATCGACCAGGGATTAGCTAAATTTAAACAGATGGTTCAATATATTCGTAACAAATTCATTCTCTCTGCATTTTTATGTCACGTCCGTTACGCAAAATGTCACATCCATAATGTTGGGATTGCCCCAATGGTTATATATTCTATTGCTGTTCTTCAAACCTTTTCTGGTATTTGCATGTAAAGTATATTTATGATGATGAGGTTTGACGAGTGTTGCTTTTTCAAATGCACGTTATAAACGACTCAATCTCGTCATGATTTTAGATCGGACAGTACTTCCTATTGATCAAAGAGCCGTAGTTCACTAAAGAGCTGTGCATAAAACAGATCGATTTCAGAATCCTGTATAATTAGTGTTACAGCTATATGCCAGTTAATCACATATACAATTACAACATGGCATATCTTAGTTGTTATCAAAAGTCTGATTCTGGGTTCTTTACAGCAGTTGACAGGTATTATTCATGAAGGCAGAAAAAACTGATGTCATACACAGATCAGTGAGTTTCCGGGGTTAAATTCAGCGATCCTGTTGGCTGTCATCTCACGTATTATGGTATATGCTTAAGTGAATGTAATTCTCCTGCAGGTCTAATGACCCAAAACATCTCTTAGAAAATCATTAAAGCGTGAACGCTCTCTCTTCATGTAGCGACAGACGGGCGCTGCATTTATTCATTTAACTTGTGTGAGGTTATCTGACAACAGCTTGATGGTGAATTATTCTTCTGTGTTTAATACCTGAATCACAACACGAGCACAATCCCACAGCAAAACATAAAAATCCCACACACACAATCAATCAATATCACACTAAAAATTTAAATACAATTCAACTTCAATGCATTTCTGTCATGAACCCGCCTTCCTAGCAGCTGTTTCTCTTGTTGTTGCCTACGGGATAATGACAGCACTATTTCTTGTGCTGTTTTGGAAGCACACGGCCTTTGGTCGGGCCATGTGCTGTCCCGTCCTCTGCCTTAGCCCCGCCCCTTATCTCCTAGGGATGCTCAGCAGTGGCGGATTTAGCAAATTGGGGGCCCAAGGCGAAGGTGTGTATGGGGCCCCACTATCCGATCTTTAAAAGAAAAATATTTACTTCAAATTGAAGATGGACAGCAGAGAACACACAAAGTGTACCACCACACAAACTAATAGTCACGATGGATCCCGATGGATATCCATGAACACAATAGATATTGTGTAGCTACTATATCTACAAAGAAATAATGTGGCAACTGAACACAGAGACCTCAATACTTTGTACACAATACACAGAAAAAACATCCACTGGATCAAACTGCTGTAAAAATGTATCAGATAAATACTTTCAATTTTGTTTGCATAACTCTGTTAATCAACCTCAGTCCTGATCAAAACTCCAGGATTTTCATCAAGTTCATCAAGGATGTCACTGATTTGGGGGAAAACACACAAAATGACTTTTCATTATAAAAAGTGATTGTGGACTGGATATTTTTTTACCTTTTATCAAAGTCTTGGGGTGTGAAAGATTAGGAACAACATTGGCTTTGATTCATTGTTAGTTTTTGTGCAGCTTTTTATTTTTTCTTCCTAATTTATATGCTGTTATACTCTGTTATATTTGTACAATTACAAATTGTACCTCTTCCCAGAAGGGAAAACCACCACCAATCAGAATGCATGATTATATGGTGTCATGGCTATGCAATCACAAAATGTTGTTTTAATGGAAGTCAACTGGGCAAAAACACCCACGGACAGTAAATGAGGGAGAAAAAGTGTAATCTGATTATGCACAAAAACTAACAATGCATCAAAGCCAATGTTGTTACTAATTTTTCACAAAAAATCCAGTACACAATCACTTTTTATATTGAAATTAAGTCGTTTTGTGTGTGTTCTTTACAGTTTTTGAAAAAATCATTTGCAATAAAAAGAGTAAACATTTCCAGGATTTTTCCTTAAACATTTAGCAGTTTTGATAAGGACTGAGGTTGATTAACAGATTTATGCAAAAAATTTAATATCGTTTAGTTTTGAAAAATGTTCAAAGCATTTTCCCAAAATATGTGTCAAAATAAGATTTGTCACCAAAAATCATTCCATTTTCTGTGACAAAGAGAAAGTTGTGGCCAAAATAACACTCAACAGCAACACATAGTGGACGAAAACATCCCCAACATAACATTTACATTTATTCATTTGGCAGACGCTTTTGTCCAAAGCGACTTACAAGTAGTTTGTATACAGTGACACATCACTGCAGATCAATCAGGGGTAAGGTGTCTTGCTCAAGGGCACTTCAGTAATGACCTGCTGGCACTGAGATTTGAACCAGCAACCTTCTGATCACAAGCCCAACTCTCTAACCACCAGGCCACAGTTGACCCCTGGATTAAATTACATAAGGGTTAAATTCGGTTTTTCTGTAGTAACGTTATTTACGTCACCACAAAATATTTTTTATCAGTGTAGGGCTGTGGCTATTACTAGCTAAACTAGGCGGTTGACTCACCAAAGCCCCATCATGGTCATCATCAGTGTCAAAGTGGCCACCACTGGACAACTCTTCCACGTCATTGACACTGTCGCCGGTGACAGCGGGCGGCAACAACGTGAAGTCCTCTTCAATTTCATCTTGGTTCACGTTATTTAGCGCCACTTCACTGCTAGCTGCTGCTGCTGCTGTACAGGCCTGTACAGTTTGGACGCCGTTGTTGTTCCTGTCAGTGTCCTCAACAACAGCACTAAAAAAATTTGTCATCTTTGGCAGCGTTGCCAAGTATTTATCGATGTCTTTTCGCTTTTTTCTTTTATCTGAGCCGCTTGGGTAAGACCGTTTCATTTTCGCGTTTATTTTTGTCGTGATTCGTCTCTGTTTGTGTACAAACCCAGTCCTGTCACTCTGTGTTTATCTTTCGCGCCGCGCAGCGCGCACGGTTACGGACGAGTCCATTTCATTGTGATAGAAGGGGGTGTATGTGTGTAGTGACAGATAAACATGAAACATTTTAACTACTACTTCAAAGTTTCAACGTATTTCTTAAGAATATTAATACAATTTACCATGCTTTGAAGTGTTCATGATGATAAGGGTTTTGTTTATTTTTTATTTTTTATTTTATAAAAATAAAAAATAAGGTTGGTTCGGGGCCCACCTATTATGACCGCTGGTAGGGGGCCCCAAGCAGCCGCCTACCTATGCCTCTATGTTAAGACCGCCTCTGATGCTCAGATGTATCGACCGGCGATATAAATCGGCCGATATTGGATTAATTTAACACCATTATCAAGTCCGTCGTCAAAATAAAAGTCCAGTTAAATGGATCAAATTCATGTTCCGTAAAATAAATTGAATGCAGAAAAACTAGCTAGTTTTGTAAAGTACTGTATGCAATTGACCCATATCTGTATGGGAATCGGCAAATCGGTTAAAATCGGTATCGGCCCCTAGTTTAACTTCACCTGTTGCCCTCATTACTTCCCCTTTTTTCTTCCCTATTTAAAGCCTGTGTGTTTTCAGTCTTGTTGTTATGTCTTTAGTTAAAAGTTGAATCTTCTGTTTGTTGTTTTGGTCTGGATTTTCCCCCTGGAGGGATTTTTCTGTTCAGGTTTTGTTTATAAAGGTTTTTGTTTAAAGATCGGTCTGCAACTGGGTTCTATTCTTGTGCTAAAAACTAAAGAACGGTTTCATGTGAATGTTAGACAGTAGGTAATTCATGAATAAAACGCATTAGTGAATGACTTCACCCCACAAGAAATGCGGAAATGAGTCTCACGTGTGATGTATGAATGATGGATGAAACTTTTTGTTGTTTGTCTGTCAGAAATCGCTCCGTCCAGCGTTTTAAGAGCTTCATGGACAAGTTGCTCGGTAACGGTTCAACCCTCAGAGTCTAGAAACATAAAAACAGATGTGTGTCTACAGGGAGCCTGCTGGAAGAGAGGCATGCTGGGATGCTTTTGGCTGTAAATGCTGCTGTGGACCACACGCTGATACAGCCTGGAACATAACAAAGTAGAGAAACGTCTTCCAAACTTTTCTGAAACAAAAGATCTCTTGGAAATGAAAAGCAGAAGTGCCTGAATGAGATCCAACAGAAAGACTTTTTATTAAACACACAAAACCAAGTGTTGTCAAACATTGACATTAACATTATCATGACATTTATTCATTTGGCAGACGCTTTTATCCAAAGCGACTTAGTAGGGGAGCATAAACATTTTGTCAAAACATGATTTGTGTCTGGTTGCAGAATTGAACCTAAAGAGCAAATGACTCTAATAAGTGACTAAAGTAGTTCATTTTCAGTCTGTCTCCCATAATAGGAAAAATTACTTTATCATTACCGCTTCGTCTGCTGAATGCAAAAGATATTTTGAAGAATGTAGGACTGCAAACAGTTCTGAGGCACTTTTGACCACCATTGTATTTTTTCCTACTATGGGAGTCAAGGGGGGGGCAAAATCTGTTTAGTTGTACGCATTCTTCCAAATATCTTTCTCTGTTTTCATCTTAACAAAGACATTTATACAGATTTGACAGAATGTTCATTGTTGGGAGAAGCATCCCTTCAACATGTCGCAGAGTCTCTGCAGTCGAATGAACGGGTAAACCCCCCCCGACACAACAACACACAAAGATGCTGCAGAGATCCAGACTTTCCTGCATCATAGGAAAGTCCCCTGAATATCCCAACAGAGTTCACACAAGACTTCCTGCAAAAGTAGTACACATCTGTTTTCAAGGGTTTCCTCTCGTCGGGTTCTCGCGGTGGCACTCGCTTTAAGACGTGTCGTTCCCTGAGGTCACATCTCATTTACAGATGCTCTCATTAAACACGGGTCATACGTGTAATGTGTCTGAATTCATCCGCCTGTACGAACTCGACAACAGAAAACTTTCTGCATCATTTCCTGTAGTCTGTTCAATGATCCACTTCCATCATAAAGATGATTTAATCCACATAATGACACACACACAGAGGATGTCTCTGGTTTAAGTGTGTGTGTTTGGGTGAGTTAATGCACTTCCGTTGTTTAATTGGCTTTACAACAACGCAATCTCATTTATATTTTGGTGAGTGTGCAAATCTCAACATTGTTGTCATTGTGAGTGTTTGCTGTCTCAGCGTGTGTTAGAAACTGTGCCAGAGTCCTTCTTCACAACTTCTGCCATTAAAGGGACACTTCACCCAAATATTCTGTCATCATTTACTCGCCCTCAGATTGTTCCAGACCCTTAAACATTTCTTTGTTTTGCTGAACACATAGGAAGATATTTAGAAGAACATCAGACCTTGACTCCCCGGTGAAGTATCCCTTTAAAGCAGTCATAGGCTGGTGAAACGTTTTAACCTGACAACGGGAATTTCCAGAGGAAACACTACATTATTAAACAGCTCTGTGGAATACTTGACTGTGATTGGTTAAACAGAGAGTTTTTGGTCAAATGTTTTTTTTTTGATAATGAACACTGAAGTGTTAAATTCACTCTTGTCCCAGAACTTCCACTCATAGTCATTTCCGACACTCGCGTTCACTCCTCGTGTAATGCAAACCTTTTAACAGATATTAATGTTTCATCTCCATTTATTTATTTATGGACTTGCCTCATAACAAGTTGCTTAACACAAAGTCAAGTCAGCTGATCGTTAAAACAGAGTTCCGGTTACAGTCCTGCATGCCATGACATCGTCACCAAGCGTCACGCTCTTCTTTATGAAGATAAAGACATAAAGGGATCTGTGCTGTATCAATGCTTTGTGTTAACTGTTTATAAGCTGTTGAACACTTCTCCACTATACAAAAAACTGAAATATTCTGTGGATGTTAAAGTGATACTTCAGCCAAAAATGGGTTAAATTCTGCCATCATTCACTCACCTTCGAGTTGTTCCAAATCTGTATAAATGTCTTTGTTCTGATGGACACAGAGAAAGATATTTGGAAGAATGCTTAGAACTAAACAGATCCCCCCATTGACTCCCATAGTAGGAAAAAATACTTTATCACTTATTTGTTCCGTTGAACACAAAAGAAGATATTTTGAAGAATGTAGGACAGCAAACAGTTCTTGGGCACTTTTGACCACCATTGTATTTTGTCCTATGGGAGTCAATGGGGGGCAAGATCTGTCTGGTTACAAGCATTCTTCCAAATATCTTTCTCTGTATTCATCCGAACAAAGACATTTAAACAACTCTAAGATGAATAATTATGACAGACATTTTTGGGCGAAGTAAACCTGGACTTTTACTTTTAAAAGTGACTTTACTCCAGAGTGCATACAGCAAAAGACTTTAAGACTAACTAATGATGTAACTGCGCAAAAAAACAAATTGGCCCTATTAAAGTTGACATTTTCATGAAAATGTGCAGTGATGATGTCACACTGTCATAATATGGCCAGTAACTATTGTGACGTCACGTCAACAGGTGACAACGTACATCTTTATAGTTAACAAAATGAAATAACAGTACAAATATAGACGCTGAATAAGAGTTCCTTTAGTGGACAGGTCGTACGCGTTTTCCATTCGACGTCATGACTGTTTGTGTCTGTGTTTGTGTTTAAAGTGGTTGTGTAGGTTATATCCGTGAAAGCCGATATGGAAAAAACAAACAACACACTTGCTATTTTGTAAGCCTGACGTGAAAAGATGTGTAGATGACAATAGAAGCTATTGCACAGTACACTAAAGCAGAAGCAATAGCAAATTTTTCCTGACATATGAGAGGATCTGTCTGTCTTTAGTAGGGCTACTCCAGAAGTGGTTTATGGTATGGCAGGGATTGGCCATTATTGTGACGCTTGTATTTAATAATACACAAAAAGATGTACAAACCTCTTGACTCTGATGATCTGATCTCGCATGGGTTTGATATCTTGGAAGCTCTGCTGGTTGACCAGACTGTACACCAGAATGAAGCCCTGGCCGTTCTTGATGTACAGATCCCGCATCGACGCGAACTGCTCGGTGCCGGCGGTGTCCAGGATCTCCAGCACCGACGGGGACGAATCCACCTCGATCTCCTTGCGGTAGAAGTCTTCAATGGTCGGGTCGTACTTCTCGATGAAGGTCCCGGTGACGAACTGAACCGTGAGAGCGGACTTCCCGACGCCACCGCTGCCGAGCACCACCACCTTGTACTCGCGCATTGCGCACCGACGTTACGCGCGTCCGATTGAGCCAGATAACAGAGTCCGATCCGATCAGATGCAACGAGGAACTTGCGTTGAATATTGCAGAAGTCGAGGACACGCTGACCGAGCCATGGCCACACCGGCCGTGTTGCGATGCTCACCGAGACGCACAAAGAACCGATGCGCGGACTTCATGACATCTCCAACTGAACGCGAGCGCATGTACAGCCCAGCATCCGCTTAAAGGAACGACTTTAAATCAAAATTAAGTCTCGCATCTCGTAAAGAACAACACATGAGGCATTAAGGGTTCTTCCCAAGGGGTGTCATCATGTGGAGGTCCTTTAAGAGGCTGCTGCGTTTCACGACACAAGGCGCAAAAGGGCGACCTGTCGCAGTATTTCAGCCATCCTGTCTTAAATAACCCCGCATCCACATCTCACGGCGTCTCCGACCGCCATAATCTCGGGCGGAGACCTACTGAAGCCGAACCACGCAGTCTGGCCCCCAACATAGGTGTGCTCCTGCATCGTTGATGGCCGGGACGTCCAATGGGCACCGAGGATTGCCGTAAGCCACGCCTTTGAGTTTCTATACGGCGACGTTGACTCCGATGGGAGGGATTTCCCCCCTCAGCTCTGTTGGAATTGGTTGCGTGTCTTGGCAAGCGACTAATCAGTGGCGGCTGCTATAAACGTGTCAATAAGTGATGGCTGGGGATGCTGTTCCTATGGCAACAGCGCCTGCATCAGTCCCTGAAATAGAAATCACCAGGGATGCGGCCATTGTGCGCACTGATGGAGGTACAGATTCTGATCGGTTGTTCACACAGTAATGACAGCAGGATGCATTCTGTCATCCAAGTCACAGACTTCGCACCATGTTTACTTTTTGTTTGGATGATGTAAAATTGAAGCAAGCACCTATTACTAATGAGTTCCCGTTAAATTCAAACAGGTGTCCTAGAAGAGTGTAGATCATCACATTTACATTGACACGTTTTACTAACATTCAAAAATCACGTACCATAGTTTAACTATACAATTGATTATTAGTAAATTTACAGTTTTTAACCAAACTTATTTTTTAAGTGCCACGTCGTCTACTTTCATGCTATTTAATTTAATGACGTTCATAAATATTTGGTCTAAATATCTGTCAGATCCTCCGTGAGTGACCTAGAAGCAAAAGCATATCTAATAATATAGATAGATAGAAACTGGGCTTTAATTTTATTTTCCAATGACATTGTCAGTAAAAACAACATACAATTACAATATAAAGTTATATAACAAAACGCCAATTTTGTATATAGATTTATACATATTTGTGACCCTGGACAACAAAACCAGTCTTATGGGTAATTGTTCTTAACATAATCTGAAAGCTGAATAAATAAGGTTTCTATAAATGTATGAGTTATTAGAATAGGACAATATCTGGCTTAGAAAAAACGGTTAAAACTCAGGAATCTGAGAGTGCAAAAAATCAAAATATTGAGAAAATTGTCTTTGAAGTTGTTAATCACTCACAAAAATATTTTTTTATATATTTAAGGTAGGAAATTTACAAAATATCTTAATGGAACATGATCTTTACTTAATATCTAAATATGTTGACCCATATTTCTTATTAAAAAACCCCCAATGACGTTTCAGGTTGTAAAGATGCGATATAAACACAAACACACAAACAACAGACACTGGCGTTTTTTAGTTTTTAATTTATTGGTTTTGTCTCAATAGATTTTACACTATTTTTCTGGAACCAAAAACATTTTTGACTATATGACATAAAATAGCACATAATATATATGCACAAATAAAACATTTTAAATGGTTACATGAAAACTAATATTATCCAAAGAGGGCTTGCTTAATAATTTTTTTTCTCATATCAATCAGTGAACATGTGTGTGTGTGTGGATGGGCTTCTGCATTACTGATGGAAGTCAAGCAGCACAGCGTAAATACCCACAATCCTTTGAGTCTGACGTGACATCTCAAGAGCATCAAACCTCTTGGTGAAAATGTTGAGGAACAATAAACTCTTACATTTGTTAGTTGTAGGTCCAGTATACTGGTATCTGAATGAAGTTGTGAAGAAAATTCTTTTGACGCAGGAGAACACAAGAGAACGATGGACTAAAGGTAAGGCAAAGTGTTTGAATACGCCGTGTCTGCTCAGTTTACAAAAAGTGCTTCTTCACACCATCAGCCAGCAGTGTTTCTCCTGCATGAGAAGTCCCAAGTTAAAAACAACAAATGTGAAGATGTTTTTTACTTCTGTAGTGTAGATAGAAACATTCAATATTTTCTTTTCTTAGATTAAATTGAAAATAACTTCTTATTTGACATAAAATACCATGCAAGATGCTTACAGAATATTTAGTTGTCTGGTGTAACAAAACCGATAAAAGAATCATTATGTTTGATTTGTGTTTCACTGTGCATCTGTTTGAATGAACATCTTACAGTTACATGAAATCAAAGTGCAATCATTAGATGTTGAACAAACCAGGACAATTTTCATAAATAATATAAAAGCAATCTTCAGCACTACTTGAGATCCTTCACATCATCATCATCATCATCATCATCAAAAAGAAAAGGCTAGTCGATTGGACTGATATAATATTTTGGGACTGTTTCTTAAGTTACGTCACACTATTTGTAACCGGTGAGTATTTATGACTACATCTTAAACGTTACACCATTAAAGAGGCCGATAAATGCTACTGAAAATCTCCTGGTTATATCATCATGACAAAAAAAATAAGAAATGTTCCAATATCTGCTTTACAATCTAACATTGTACAAGTGCTCTAGAAAAACTAAAGAAACAAAAATCAACTTAACAATTACATCATTTACAAAAATACCAAAAATTTAGTATTTGCAACTGTAGGTTGCCACGGCAACAACTTAATATTATTATTATGAAAGAACTATTATACTACAGAGATTTTTCTATTATATTTTTGTACTTTTTTTGTTCAATTTTAATCGTTTTTTGGTAAAACATTACCTATACAATAAACATCTTTACATAACACAAGCAGATCTATAGCCCGGCTTGCGCTACGGCGC
This sequence comes from Triplophysa bombifrons, assembly GCA_029783895.1. Taxonomy (NCBI): domain Eukaryota; kingdom Metazoa; phylum Chordata; class Actinopteri; order Cypriniformes; family Nemacheilidae; genus Triplophysa; species Triplophysa bombifrons. The sequence goes on along the minus strand of CM056452.1, from coordinate 29,441,459 downwards.
CATGTCCGGTTGCCTCAGAATTTGAGAAGCCGGCTCCTGATTGGCTGAGCTTACAGCAGAAGCCGTGGTAACCGAGGACCAGCGCACGTGGCTAAGCCGGGCTTAATAAATTACATTCGTTTTTAAAATAGGTTACACCGTTGTTCTGTGACTAGTACTTAACAAAACAATACAATAAAATGAATGACAATTAAAATAATTTGAAATCACTTTCCACCTCAAAAATTACATTAAAACTGTAACTTTTGCAAAAAGAAAACTCTCGTGACTTAAAAACAACAGTAAGACCAGTGCCATATTCCCGCTAAAGCAAACGTTTGTGTGGATTGTCGTTGTTAATCGAGCACCATGAAACACATGATGATTCTGATTGGATAGCGAATGCACACGCACACACGCTTTCATGCATGCACATACATACACACGCACGCTCGCACACGCGTCGCCGTCCATCACAAATGAGGGAGAGATAAAGAAGGCCTTGTGTATTCATTCATCCAGATTCCAGGTCTAAATAAAACGGATTAATGAACGCTGTTAGAAGAAAACGACAGTCCAGACTTAAAAAAGAAAACCTCAAATCTTCTCTTTGTGTAAAACACACTGCAAAGACAATCATCATGTTACAGACATTGAGCTCGTCCTGACCAAACGCAATTACAATTCCAATGTAAACTACTAGAATAAACAAAACATTCTGACTATACGACGCCAACTTATTCCATCTTCAGGAGAAAATGATTTTGAACATTTTCAAAAGCATGTGATGATGATGTTTTTTTTTCTTTCTCAAATTGGCCAGGATTTTTTGGGAGCTTTGCTTTCGTCACCATACAGTTTTTTTACACCCGACCGCACATAGTCGATCTTTTCAAGACGCTTGCTGTGTAAAATATATTTTTGAGGCACTTCTACTGTTTATCAAATAAAACAGGTTTAGCGGCGAGGGTGCACCGCCCTCCGTTCACCACGGTGACGTCACGTGTCCTGCGCCTCGTCCTCATTCATTCCGTCCAGACGCCGGTTTGGTCCGTCTGGTTCAGGACTCGTGTGAGATTACAGCAGCTCTCCAGTTTATAATGAAGCCCTTGGCACGGTACAGAAGCCACAGTCGACTCCCGGATGGCCAGTGTTTCCACACAGACGCATCGAAATCATTCACCGTCCATTAAAAACAAAACCAAAAATAGCATCAAGTAGGCATTAAACGCAGTCTTTCGTCGAGACGTTTTCATGGCACGAGGTTCGCCACATTCACACTTCCGAAACTGATGAAGTTTGTTGTTTGACGTTGAATGCGCTTTATTGAGTTGTAAACCGTTCTTTGGCCGTTGGGGTCGCGGGTGGACGAGCAGGTGAACTTCCAGAAGGAGGCATGCGAGCGCGTTTCCACCTGTAGACATTCAATCGATCTGCAGACATCTCTTCGTCTGCCCCGTCACATTCAGCTTTTTTTGTTTGTTTGTATGTTTTTCAAATGAAATCAATCCCGTCTCCTCAGCGTTGAGGATTGTTAAGACAAACTCTTCAGAAAGCGTCCCATGATTCAAGACGATCCGGCACTTGTGCACTACTCCCAACCGTGCAAACGTCTTTTGTTTTTGCCCGTTTTTGGGTGTGCGTTGTGCATTTGATTTGATTGAAAGAAATATGGGAGAAAAGTACACGTTATCTGACATCAAGTCATTCAAATGAATTCTCACGTACTGTGTGTCTCTATGAAACGTGCTGTACATCGACATACATCTATACATCCATATATATTTATATTTATATATATATTTTATATTGTGTGATTTTTTTTGTTTGATAATCTATTCAGCAGCCGGATGTTTGTGGAGAATAACAGGTATACTGCGTGTGTGTGTGTGTGCTTGGTTTGGTGTACTCTTTAGCATGCAGGTTGCTGTAGTTCTATAAGGGAGGGCAGGTTGTATTTACACTGGGATGTTTTGGGGTATCTCAGAGCGCTTTCTTGACAGCCCAGTCCTCTTCTGTGGTTTATTTCAGGATGATCTGCACAAACACAAGCAGAGAACAACAAACAGCCGTTAGCCGCGAAACACACACGTCTGGAGTGTTTCTACGTGACGTCTGGAGGGTGTAAACACAGGATAACGGTTGAGCGCATTGCATTGTGGGATAGAGAGTTTAGAAGAAGTGTAGCATGACAATACGATATGACAAACATCATTCACGTCTGTAAATGTTCTTAGAGAATTTATTAAAGATGGGACTCGGCCAAGTCTTGTGATCCCAGGACAACATCAGACGTCATTCCTGTTGTGTTGTGCTACGTTATTACCGACTGTGAACACAACACCGATTCAACATTTTCTTAAAAACACATTGTTAGTGTAATATCACACCATCTCATATGTCTTCCCTTCATCTCTAATAACGGATTTATACTAAGAAAAAAGAAGAATTCGCTTCTATGACACGTCTATGTCATATAAATCACGTTGTTTTTATTCCTAAATTTGTTTGTAAATTAAAACATGAGAAAGGAGCGGGCAGAGTGACACCCAGCAAACGTATTTAATGAAAGAGTAAAATCAGAATAAACAGCGGGAACGCTGACGTCAGGCCGGATGATGATGTGGCGAATGACAGCTTGACACACCGCGGCATGATGGGAAAGCAATGCGAAAGAGAGAAGACATGCAGGACAACAGAAACTGTGTGTAACTAATCTGTGTGTGTGTTGAATCTGAAAGATTTATGTGATGTCAGTTAACAGAAAGAACAAAAACTATTCAATAGAGTCACGTCGTAGAGTGATGATGTGTCCAGCAGGGGGCGCTGCTCACCTACATTTCTCATTAACACCTCGACTCACTTCACCCTTGAACACATGAACACAACCACAGACTCACAAGGTCAAAGGTCAAACAGTGATTGCTGCCTATCATCTTAAAGTGATAGTTCACCGGAACGTTTAACTCACCCTCCGGTTGTTTCAAACCTATATACATTTATTTGTTCTGTTAGACACAAAGAAAGATATTTGTAAGAATGTGAGCAATTTTCAGTTCTGTGACATCATCCTCTACCATAGTGAGATTGAAGAATTTAGGCACACAAACAGTTCTGGGCACCTTTGATTACCATTCATTTTTCCTACTATGGGAGTCAATGATGTCACAGAATTGACGGACATTCTTCCAAATATCTTTCTCTGTGTTCATCAGAACAAAGTAATTCACAGAGGCATGAAATGAGATGAGTGTGAGCAAATGATGACAGAAATTAAATTTTCGGGTGAACTATCACTTTAATTCTGCTTTATTATCTCTCCTGTGTAATACACAGCTCTCTTTATCATTTCTTTCTCTTGCCTTCAGTCTTTATTCTAGTCCCATTACTCTTTTTTGTCTCTCTCTCTATTAGTCAAGTCATGTTTCTGCAGTGATGCCTCGTGTCTGTCTGTCTGTCTGTCTGTCTGGATCTGACGCAAGCAAACACAAGATGAAGCAAGCCTCTGTAGATTTGTATCTCTCAAGAGTGTTGATGTCTTCTTTTCACCGATTAACCTCCAGAACAAGACACATGATTAACTAAAGTTGTCTTTCATTTTGTTTACAGGGGTCATATGACACGGCTAAAAGGAATATTATCATTTCTCTGAAACGCGCGGATATTTAACAAAGCTCATGGCTCTGAAAAGCGTGGTGTGCTATGATTGGCCAGTTAACCAGTGTGTAGTGATTGGGGGAATATTGCAAGCTTGTGACAGAAATGTAACGCCTCTGACCATATTTGGAACATTAGGTTACACTTCAATTGTACTGACAGGTACACCACCTTACTTGCGTATACATTTGTGCGGTCTTAGTCAACTCATACCACAAATTGACGTATATTTGTGAGATTGTGGTTACACGAGGCATTTCAGGCAGGTCTGTGTGAGCATTCGCTTTTAGATAGAATGCATCTTGAGTTCACACACTTTCATTCATGCAATTTTACGTGTCTTATACATGCATGGCCAACTTATTACACACCAAAAATACAGAAAAACATGTATTCGCGCCATATGACCCCTTTAGTTTCAGGGTTGAGTTGTTGTGCTCTGTATTGTCGGTAGGGGGCGCTGATGACCGCGCTGAACACCCACGTGTTTGGCTGGAGAGAGACCCTCAGGAAACAGGTTTCGATTTCACGTGATAAGTCTACAAATAACCCTGAATGTCCCAGATCCTGACTCCAGAGAATATTCTCTGCAACAACAGGAAATGTCCGCTCGCTCGCGGACAGGAAGAGTCCCGTTAAAAGCCCTTCAAGTCTCCTTCCTCGACCCCTGATGAACAATACTGAAGAGAGGGAGCGGTCCGGGCGGTACCCAAAAACCAACCCAGAAACAGCGCGTACAGTGACGTATGAAAGAAACCGATGTGAATGATGTGTGTGAAGTCTCTGTGCGGATGAGGAGAATCTCTCCGCATCAAAATAAAGCAAGGACATGCGGATCAAAACAAGAAATAATGCAACACAACACAACTACTGTTTGCCAATGTGTGAGCTCTGAATAAGCACCCAAATGATTCTTTCCTGGCTAACAAATTTAGAGACACAATGATGGGTCGCCATGGCGACGGCGGCAGAGTGCTTGTTCAGAGCTCGGGGATTCATGAAAGAAAGCTTTTAAAAGGAGCAAACCTGATTGGCTGGTGCTGTTGTTGCGTAGGGGACACTTGTGGCAGGAGTTGTTGCGCCAGAGACAGTAGCAGGCGTAGCACTGTACATCATGGGGACTTTTTCAGGAAGGGAACCATGGAAGCAATGAACAGGTAGGTGGAGCATTATGGAAACCGTGGCAACAGGTGTTTGGCAGGGTGGTTTGTTTGTTTGTTTGTTTTTGGTTTAGTTTGTTTGCATGGCGTGTATAAACGGAGCAGCGAGCCACCGTTCGGTTACACCAGCAGATGGCATGCAACCACAATGCAAAGCGAGAGAAGCGTGAGGGGAAAAATACAAACAAAAAGAAGCCGGATTATAATCACATATGCATTACCATAATCACCTGTGTCTACACGTGAAACTATTACACGCTGCACGCTTCTGGTGTCAAACTATAAAGAATAAAAATGATGATTTGTGATACAAGACAATGGCTGTGTGCTTTTAATACAAATAATTAACCGTTATTATGCATCATCAGATAAACACAGACTTTCATGTATTTTCCACTATATGTAAATGGCAAAAAGCCCAAAAAGAGAGAGATAGACAAATAGATAGAGAGAGAGGCGAGACAGATAGAGAGAAAAAAATTACTCTAATGTTTGTACTTATTGTATGGCTTTTGTTATATGGTCAATTCTTTAGAAACATTGTAAGAAAACGCAATCATAAATTACCTTGAACTTTAAAATTGAGAGAGAGAGAGAGAGAGAGAGAGAGAGAAAGGAGAGAGCGACAGACCGAGAGATAGAGAGAGAGGGAGGGAGGGAGAGAGAGAGAGAGAGAGAGAGAGAGAGAGAGCGACAGACCGAGAGATAGAGAGAGAGAGAGGGAGGGAGATAGAGAGAGAGAGAGAGAGGAGAGAGCGAAAGACAGAGAGATAGAGAGAGAGAGAGAGAGAGAGAGAGAGAGAGAGATAGAGTGAGAGAGCGAGAGATAGTGAGAGAGAGAGAGAGAGAGGGAGGGAGGTTGATAGAGAGAGAGAGACAGAGTCAGAGAGAGAGAGAGAGAGAGAATGAGAGATAGAGAAAGTGAGTGAGAGAGAGAGCGAGAGATAGAGAGAGAGCGACAGAGCGAAGAGATATAGAGCGAGAGATATAGAGAGAGAGATAGAGAGAGAGACAGAGCGAGAGATATAGAGAGAGAGATATAGAGAGAGAGAGGAAGGGAGGTAGAGAGAGAGAGCGACAGAGCGAGAGATATATATAGAGAGAGAGAGCGACAGAGCGAGAGAGATATATATAGAGAGAGAGAGAGAGAGAGAGAGAGCGACAGAGTGAGAGATATAGAAGAGAGAGAGAGGAGAGAGCAAGAGAGAGAGCGAGAGAGAGCGACAGATATAGAGAGAGAGATATAGAGAGAGAGAGAGAGAGAGCGCGACAGAGCGAGAGATATAGAGAGAGAGAGCAAGAGATAGAGAGAGAGCGAGAGAGAGCGACAGATATAGAGAGAGAGAAAGAGAGAGAGAGAGCGAGAGATAGAGAGAGAGAGGGGGAGGGAGGTAAAGAGAGAGAGGGAGGGAGGTAAAGAGAGAGAGAGAGAGAGAGAGAGAGGGAGGTAGAGAGAGAGAGAGGGAGGTAGAGAGAGAGAGAGGGAGGTAGAGAGAGAGAGAGAGTAGAGAGAGAGAGAGAGGGAGGTAGAGAGAGAGAGAGCAAGAGATAGAGAGAGAGCGAGGAGAGAGCGACAGATATAGAGAGAGAGAAAGAGAGAGAGAGAGCGAGAGATAGAGAGAGGAGAGAGGGAGGGAGGTAAAGAGAGAGAGGGAGGGAGGTAAAGAGAGAGAGAGAGAGAGAGAGAAGAGAGGAGGTAAGAGAGAGAGAGAGAGGGAGGTAGAGAGAGAGAGAGGAGGTAGAGAGAGAGAGAGGAGTAGAGAGGAGAGAGAGAGGGAGGTAGAGAGAGAGAGAGAGGTTAGAGAGAGAGAG